>OW121750.1:11755600-12288100 GCA_933228765.1 Miltochrista miniata | reverse complement strand
CAAAAATTGCGGTTCATGATGTATTAAAAAAACTACCAGCTCGATCTCGTTGAAACCAATTTTCGTTGGTAGTTTTTATGGCAATGTATATCATATATTTTTTTACTATACACTAATATACATACAATTTATAACATATTTACAAGGGGAACATCGATAAAAAAAGGGCAATAGGAAATAAAATTATGCATCAAAAAACTCTTCCATATCGCTGTCAACAACAACCGTGCCCAAAATGCTGGCGGCGTTGCCACGTTGTATGGCAATAGAGAGCCTCTGGCCCAAGTAAACACCAGCATTTTGGTCACAAGAACCGCCGACCAAAAGTTTACATATCCTTACTTCCTTACTAATATTATAAATGCGAAAGTAACTCTGTCTGTCTGTCTGTCTGTCTGTTACGCTTTCACGCCTAAACGGCTGGAGCGATTGAGATGAAATTTGGTATGGGGATAGTTCGAGGCCCTGAGAAGGTCATAGGCTACTTTTTAACCGACTGCGCAAAAGGAGTGTTATGATTTAATGCGATAACGACTATCACGCGATAACGACTTTCACGTCTAAACGGCTGGAGCGATTGAGATGAAATTTGGTATGGGGATAGTTCGAGGCCCTGAAAAGGGCATAGGCTACTTTTAAACCAACTGCGCAAAAGGAGTTTTATGATTTTATGCGATAACGACTTTCACTCGATAACGACTTCTACTCGGCTGAAGTCGCGGGAACAGCTATATAATGTAAATAAGCTTTAGGATTAAGTCTATTGTAAATATTCAATCACGCTACTTAGCCTAGAGGCTTGGCAGAGAAGGATTAAAATCTGTAGGTATACTATATTATGGGCAAAAGACATGCTTACGAAATAGGTTTAGTTCAATTTTTACATGCGGATAGTTTTATATAAGCTTCTTAATTATAATTATCACGCCACTACTAAGTCTAGGGGTTTGGCAGAGAACAATTGAATTCTGTATGTATGTGGGAGTAAAAACTCAAAAGCGTCTAGATCTTATTTAGTAGAATACATATTATAGTCACGCCGTTATCTCCAAAGGGGTAGGCAGGCATAGTATACGCCCACATTTGACCTTATAGTTTTACGTCTCACGTAATAGGTGGCGAGCCTAATGCCGTGTTGAAATTAATATTTTTTTTCAAGCCGCCCATAAGGCCAACTGGACTTCTAACGATTGTCATTTTACTAACAACCGAGTTTCATTTCGCGATTTCGCTGCCATTATATTCAGTAACTGTTTGAAAATCAAATAATTGTCTCACTGTTTCCTGGTGGCAAGGCAACCCTCTCTTCTGCTAGCTTTTTTTTTTCTTGCACGGATGCTATGCCGGATCCTACCGACTAAAAAACCTCACGTATCCTGCCTAACAGCCTACGGTTGGGAGCCCTAAGTAAGCTATCGGAAGGCTACCCCAGGACTCCTCCAGGTCTTTTGCTAACTTTAATACCAATAAAAGGCAATCTCAACATCTCTGTTTGTTTGTTTATTAAATCATCAACAATTTAGATCATATACGAATTCAATAACAAAATAATACTTTTACTTTTACATGCAGCGATGTGTTATTCACAATAAATACTGTCCTGAGGTAACTGACAGCCTTGAATCACTGGTGCAGTGTAGAAAAATAGTTTTTTTATATTTATTTATTTTATTTATTTATTAGTTTATGTACACACAAATTACAATAAATAAGAAAACATATCAAAGAAAACAGCATTGTACAAGGGCCTACTTATTTCTACAGAAATCTCTTCCAGTAGGCCCGTAATAGGAGATATAAAGAATAGAAAAAGATTATTAAGTGTGTGCAAGTTATGGACCACATTAAAAAAATAATAGTAAGTATACATACTCAAATACATGTAAATTATTAAACTATACATACATAGGTTCATACATACACTTACATACATTCATATTATAAATAAATAGGTATAATATTATACATATACATAAACAATACATACATACATACATAAGTATTCCATTTAGATATACATAAGTTCAAATAGTTACGGCAAAGAGGAGAGGTAATGTTCTTTCAGTTTTTTTTTTAAAGAGTGATACAGTTCGGCAAGATTGTATTTTCGGCGGGAGATTATTATATATTAAGCTCGCCAAATTGACGTCGCTACTGATGGCAAGCCGTGGCCCATCTAGCGATTGGGGGTCACTTTCACTGTCCGTAAGACTTAAATTCATTTAATAAACCGAATCTACCAAGGTGAGGTAAAGAGTTCTTCAAATTAACTCCACCCTCTCCTTTCGATCTTAAATAACACGGGCCCAGGTACCACACGCATGCAGTGAAAAGACTCTTCGCCGGAACCTAGCAATGCAAAAATCGTTTCTCTTTTGAATTATAGCAATTTGAAACCCTCTGTCAGCGTGTATCTTCTCTTAAATAGCCACGTTTTTAAGCAGAGCATGAAAATATCACAACACCTAATGTTGTAGGCTCAATGATGTATTGCACCTAGCACCTACAACATTAACCCCCAGTTTCTGAAAGGCTGATCAACGCAAAAATTAACTAATCGGCTGTTAAAGGCGGATCCCTACCAGACGATCCAAAACGGATCGCCAATTCCTGCGATCCACGATCCGGGAGCATGAGGCATGGATCATGTAGCCAGACGAAGAAAACTTTTCTTGCGATCCCGCCGCATTGCACCGACACGCTCCACACTGATCCGCCTAAGTATAGTACAGTTGAACTTTCGGTCGCTATGGAGTCACATGTGCAGCACTACATGATCCACGCCTCATGCTCCCGGATCGTGGATCGCAGGAATTGGCGATCCATTTTGGATCGTCCGGTGGGAATCCGGCCTTAACAGCCGATTAGTTAATTTAAGCGTTGATCAGCCTTTCGGAAACTGGGGGTAAGTGTTGTGAACTGGGATAGTGACTCACAAATCTTCAAATAAAGCTATGTGCTATTATTTTTATCACAGAAACGATTCTTTGTGGCGTGTTGTCTAACAGTGATAATAGACACGTGCTCTAGGAGACAATGGCTAACGGAAAGGAAAGCTGTCAAAGTCGTGGACCCTACAGCAATTATGTGCTGGAACGAACACTTGATTGGTAATCGGAACAAATGCTTCAAGCAGTGATCCAAGCACCAAGGCCCAAGGTGAATGCTTCTTTGAAACAATCTTCATTACTATCGTTAGAAGTTTAGCATAGAGGCATAACAGCACACAGGTAGAGCCAGAGTCTTTTGGTGATGGTTATACAGCTTCGAGGAACTCATTCGTTGTAGGTCATTGGACATCGACATGTAGGACATCAGTTGTATACGGCACCCAAGGAAAGTCTTAGATTTGTGAATCAACTTTTCTTAGCAAGAGGGATCTTTCACAAAGAATGGACTTCCATGCACCGGGAAGGTTGGTTATGTATTGAAGTTGTAAAACAGAACCAGTCTTCTATTAACTCAATGCAATACTAATGAGACAGAAATGTCTACGGGTTGTGTCGTCATATGCTTTCGTATAGAAAATGCTTTGCGGAGACTTTCAACAACACTGCGACTTTCGTTTCGTATTCGCGCTTCACCATACTATTTACTCTTTTTATTATTAAAGGGGCCAATTAATAAACACGTACGTCATACCGGCCTTGGACCCACTAAAGCCATGAGGTCTCTACCTATCCTTTAGAGGGCTTACCCGGGGCTCCCAACCGGAGGCTGTTAGGTGAACTGGGATAGTGACTCACAAATCTTCAAATAAAGCTAACATTATAATTTATTATGTTACTTGCTGCTACGTAATCCTTCATGGGCGAGTCCAACTCGAACTTGGTTATAGGATACGAGTGGTTTTTAGTCCGTAGGAGTCATAGTACATTCATGTGGAATTTTCCTCACGTTAAAAAAATCCATCTAGCGCATAGCTCCCCGTGTAAGTTGGAGGATGTCCTAAATTTGTCACCACATTTTGGTTACGACTTATCCTACCTAGAGGCTCGATAGAATACAGTTCAAATCTTGCTTATAATATAATTTCCACGCGAACGAAGTCGCGGGTAACAGCTAGTAGCTCTATAAACGAGCTTTGCACTAGGACCCCACGGTTCAAGAGTCTCGACCCCAAATGGCTCAAATAAATACGATCCGATGTGTATTTTCGCCGTTTGAGGGCCTCCGCAGACGCGGCAGCAGCTCCCGCGCAGCTAGCAGTGCATGGAACATGGGAAGGCGCAAGGATATCCACACATGTGGCATCCCACACAAGCGGTTTTCCCATTTTATATTTTTTTTAGATTTATTATTCTCTTAGTTTAGAAGTTAGAGAGGGAGGACATACTTTTTACCGCTTTGGAAGTGTCTCTTGCGCAAACTATTCACTTTAGAAAAAAACGATGTCGGAAACTTCAATATCATTTTTAAAGACCTATCTATAGATACCCCACACGTGTGGGTTTGATGAATTTTTTTTTTTTAGTTTCAGTTCTGAGTATGAGGACCCCCAAAATTTACTTCTTTTTTCTAGTTTTATATTAAAATGTTAATGCGGTTTACAGAATACATCTACTTACCAAGTTTCAATAGCATAGGCCTTATAGTTTCGGAGAAAAGTGGCTGTGACATACGGACGGACAGACAGACAGACATGACGAATCTATAAGGGTTCCGTTTTTGCCATTTGGCTACGGAACCCTAAAAAATCGTCCTATTTGTACTTTCACTAGTTTATTCAGCCATTCCGGCTTTGTCAGCGGATAGGTAATATGGCGGGAATAAGTCACCTGCATATAATAGGTAATTCAATAGGAGTCTTTGCCTCTCAACTATAAAGAGTCAGTCAGTAGACAATAATTATCTCTATTGTGAACTTTCCCGTGGGATTAATAACGCTCTATCTTTGTCGTCTGGTTTCTAATTAACTTCAACATTAAATACCAAATATGTACTAAATAGGTGCGTTTAGAAGTTTTCAGGTTTCTCTCAAGATGTTCAGATGTGGTTAAAAGAGTACTACGCTGAGTATAGTAGTCATTTAGTATACATTTTCTCCCGCGGACGCTTAGATTGTGGAATGATCTCCCTGCCTCGGTTTTCCCAAACGCCTACAGTATGGGAATCTTCAAAGGGGGTCTTAGAAGGGTTTTTACAGTGTAGCGCCTCCGGTGTTGCAAACGTCCATAGGCAGCGGTGACCACCGGGACATCTGGTGGGCCGTATGCTTGTCTGCCACCTTGGTGGTATAGAAAAAAAAATATTTGATAATGTCGTGGGGTAAAACCAGTCAGGTTTATGTATAAATATTATGGAACAGTAGAAATGGTTTTAGTATAAGAACTTAAGTACCTGCTCTTGGGCCTTACTACTGGGGTCAAAATAACCAACGATGTTTGAGTAGCGTGATGTTAGTAGGAAACAAATGAAAATAATACCTGTGTCTTCGTCTGCATGCAGCAGCTCGCTCCTAGGTATCATTATTTTTACGTGGAAGCCCTTTCCTTTGTGCAAAAATCTCGCTATAAATGGGACTTTTCGGACTAATAAAAAAATTGCTTTGGTGTAAAAGCATCTTCTTTATTTTTTTACATATTTAATATTTGGACGTTAGAAAATACAAAATACTTCAATGTTAAGTATTTGTTTAAATTAAAGAAAATAATGTTTATTTCATTGCAACGTCCCCGTGGTTTATGACAGAAAAATCTATTTCTAGGTGCAATCAAATACCAGTGAACCGTCTCAGACACAATATCTAACTTTTTCACGAGCAGAAATATATGCAATGTACAGCGATAAGTAGAGAATAAATTATTCATGCACAGTTCAAAATATGGGAGACGTACACTAGGATAATCTCCTGTGATTTACGATGCTGTGCAGTGCAGAGCTTAAACTATTTATATCGGATCTACTTGTATTTACATTGCTGAATTATATGTTGGTATGGCTGGAATATGGTCGTTTGACTAGCTATAAATAATACTACAAGGGAGTTATCGCAAAACAGAGAAACAGAAACTTTTTCCAAAGTCATTGTTTTAATAAAAAACTTAAGTGTGTTGTAGGTTAAACTTCTAAGGGTTCATATAAAATACTTCTGCATCCGTTTTGCCCCACAGACACACACACACGTTAAACTTATAACACCCCTTGTTTTCGTTAAGGGTTAAAAATATAGCTTAAAAACTAAATAAATAATTTTGTTTACTTTTCTGAACATCGCACGTCAATTTGGATATTATCCAAATTGGTTTCAGTAAAATCAAATAAAAAAAAAACCGGCCACGTGCGAGTTGGACTCGCCCATGAAGGGTTTCGTAGCAGCAAGTAACATAATATAAAAGTTCTTATAGTTCGTTGTAACTTTGATTGATGTTTTAACACGTTCGCAGTGGTAGTGATTTTTCTAACCGAAAATTGCGGTTTACGAAGTATTAAAAAAAACCGGCCAAGTGCGAGTTGGACTCGCCCATGAAGGGTTTCGTAGCAGCGAGTAACATAATATAAAAGTTCTTATAGTTCGTTGTAACTTTGATTGATGTTTTAACACGTTCGCAGTGGTAGCATTTTTTCCAACCGAAAATTGCAGTTTATGACGTATTAAAAAAATAACTACTGGCTCTATCTCGTTCAAACTAATTTTCGTTGGTAGTTTTTATGGCAATGTACATCATATATTCTTTTTAGATTTATCATTCTCTTCGTTTAGAAGTTAGAGGGACACACACACACACATTTTTACTCTTTGGAAGTGTCTCTTGTGCAAACTATTCACTTTAGAAAAAAATGATGTTAGAAACCTCAATAACATTTTTTAAGACCTATCTATAGATACCGCACACTATGGGTTAGATGAAAAAAAAAATTTGAGTTTCAGTTCTGAGTATGGGGACCCCCAAAATTTACTGCTTTTTGTCCAGTTTTATATAAGAATGTTAATGCGGTTCACAGAATACATATAGTTACCAAGTTTCAATAGCATAAGCCTAATAGTTTCGGAGAAAAGTGGCTGTGACACACGGACGGACAGACAGACAGACATGACGAATCTATATAGGTTCCATTTTTGGCATTAGGCTACGAAACCCTAACTATCTAAGTAAGTACAAGATGGTTTTCATTCATGTTTAATTTTTATTTATCGTACTTCTTTAATAGGGCCATTATTATAAAGAAGAGAACAATCTAGTTAAAGGATTTAGTTTTTAAAAGCTGTTTTTGTTTTAAAGCATAACAGTATTCACGGGACATCCTTCCCGAGGGCTTACCCGGGGCTCTCAACCATAGGCTGTTGGGCGTTACGTGAGGTTTTTTAGTCGGTAAGAGTCCGGCATAGCATCCTACGAGGATTTTCCCTCACATCAAAAAAAAAAGCATAACAGTATTCTACAATACCATTTTGCTAAGATTAAAAGAAGGTGTGAATGTTTGTGAATATGGATTTTGTCTTTGGGGCAATCCTACGGAAAGGAATTTGACAAATCATAACAAAGTCTACATCTGAAAAATTTGAATAAAAATTTCAATCTTAATATCATAAAACTAAAGAGAAAATATGTTAAGGTATTATAAAACTAGCTAAGCGCTTTTGAAGCTCTCGTGGTCCCGCAGACTCAGTGTTCTGTAAACGATCACTGTAGTAAGCAACATTTTCTATAGCCGGATTTACTCCTTTTACTACTTACTTACTACAGATTTACTACATTTACTATGGATGTGACCACCACGTGACCACTTTGTGACGTTTATTTTCAAGCGTTTCCGTGCTTCCGAAGTCACGTTAAGTCGTTGGCCCCGGTTGTCAGTAATATGGCAGTTCTTATGCCAAGTTTCAAAAGGGGTCTTAGAAGGTATTTACAGGGTCGGCAGCACGAATTTAGCGTCTCCGGTGTTGCAAGCGTCCATAGGCAGCGGTGACCACCAGTCAATCTGGTGGGCGGTATGCTAGTCTGCCACCTTTAGTGGTATAAAAAAAAACGTTGAAGGCCTTATTGGCGGCCCGAATAATTTCAATCGTGGGTCGTTACAACCTGCACCCGGGTCGGCAGCGCGTGTGTAGCGCGTCTGGTGCCTCAAGCGTCCATAGTCTACGGTAACCAACCGCTAGGTGGGGCGTAAGCTTGTCTGGCACCTTAGTAGTATATAAAAAAGTTTTAAATAAATCTTACTTCTTACTTATCTTACTAATATTATAAATGCGAAAGTTTGTGAGTGTGGATGTTTGTTACTCTTTCACGCTCAAACGACTGAACGGATCTGGCTGAAATTTGGTACAGAGATACATTATAGTCTGGAATAGCACAAAGACTACTTTTTATCCTGGGAATAAGTTCCCACGGGAACACATTTTACCAGGCAAAGCTGCGGGCATCAGCTAGTCAAACATAATTCTGCCAGTTGTGAGAAGCTACAAGTCGAGTTGGAGTCAACTTGTGACCAGCTATATCAAAACTAACTAAAAAATTAAATAAAACGTAATAAAATTCCCAATTACTACCCGTTCGCTCTAACTTTGCCGCTGGCGTAGAGGCGTATACCCGAATGAAGTAAATTGACAGTAGCTAATGTCACTTCGTCATAGAAAATACGCAACATTGTATGAAGAAGTGACATTAGTTGCTGTCAATTGACTTCGTCTAATTAAAAATTCGACTTTAGTATGTAGCCGAGCGGCAAAGTCAGAGCGAACGAGCAGTACCTACAATAATGAAATATACATACACATAAACTCTAGAAAACATAGATTCAGCTAAATCCTATCAATGCTGTATACAAACGATTTATTTCCACATTCATTTCAAACAACCCAACGCACCAAGATAATTGACCCTCTAAATAAAAAGAGATACCAATGATGTTTTTCGAGATTTATCTCATTGCCCGCCCACTTCAATAGCGATTTTGGCATGTAAGCCCAAATTTATGAACACTGAGTATCTGATAAAAAATAATGGTTACGTATTTATGTTGTTTGTTGCGTTATAGCATGATTTGATATCTTTTAACCATTGTAATGGACTATTAATATTTTTAATAGCCTCGTCAAATTGACGCCGCCCGCCTGATTAAAAGCCATGGTAATATTTAGCAATTGGAGCGCCCAATTGCTAGATCATACTACTCGCAGACTATACGACTTGACTGATAGTGATCCTCAAATTGGCGGACTCATAAACTTAAAAACACATCCATTCAGAATAGGCTATCTTTGAAAATGCCGTGAGGCGAAACCGGTCATGTTTATATTAATAAATATTGTGGAACGGTACAAGTGTTGTTTTCAATATGTGCAGCAAGATCCACCAAGTGCCATCAATCAACAGTATAAATAACAAACATCAATAAGCTATTCGGAAAGACTTACCATTAGGCCGAATCCTGGGACATCCTTCCGAGGGCTTACCTGGGGCTCCCAACCATAGGCTGAAGGGCGTTACGTGAGGTTTTTTAGTCGGTAGGAGTCCCGCATAGCATCCATGCTGGATTTTCCCTCACGTTAAAAAACCATTAGGCCGTTTCCTTAGTTAGGTCAACAGCGGTAGTGAATTAAAATACCAATAATGTACAAAAGGAAAATCAGTCCATATTATACCCTGTGCCATTGAGTAACAGCGGAAAATGTAATATATTTTAAACTTTCTGTTGATTGATTTCTCTAACATAATGGTCGGTCTAGTGTACGGAGGGTTCCTTAAATCAGACAAAATCGGGTTTGTTGCATGGAAGCACCCTTTAAATATTATTATTTTTCGGATTTTAGAAATTGTTGTTGTAGCGGCAACAAAAATAAATCGTCTACGAAAATTTTAGCTCTCTAGCTATCACGGTTCCCGAGATACAACCTCGTGACGGACGGGCAAACAGACTGACCGATAGACAGACAGTCAAACAGACAGACGGACGGCGAAGTCTCAATAATAGGGTTCCGCATGGTTCCGGGTAAAACCCATGGTGACAGAGCCCTAACAAAAATGTATATTTGCCATTTTTATTTCATTGCTAATTTAATTAATCTATACATATTTACCTCCGACCTATGTTTTCTACGTTTAGATTAATAAAACTAATAAGTTCACAAATCCATCTTTCCTACAAATGAATCAGATAAGCTCTCGTTAAATATTTCTAAGCACGACGTAAGGCTAAGTAAACCACTTAATTCTCCAAATCCTTGTTAAGATAACTACAAGCACATACCTACTTCAAATCCTTTAAAATACCCAAAGGCGTTCAGAATTAATTACAGCTGAATATAAATATATCTTATTTGAACTAAAGGTTTGGGAGCATTTTCACGTTTTCTAGGGATTTTCACTGCGGCCTCACAGTCTGCGGCTAGGTACGATTGAATTTTTTCGAGTTGAAGCGACAGGGCTTACCCTGATCGTAGACAAATATTATCTAGAAGAGTTATGAGCTATAACATAATTTTTCCAATGATCTGAATACTACTAAATCTCGGGACCAATAGGGTAGAGCATTACTATAAGCAGATTTATATCCCTTTTATTTATATATCCCCCCCCCCCCCCCGCCTCAGGCGTCGAAGTAAACGGACGTGTTTTAAACAGTTCACATAATTAAATTCTGTAAACAAAGTTAAAGTGTTGTAAAAGTGATATTAACCAGTGTAGTTTGCGGAAAAATTGATCAGGCAACTATCAAGACAAAGATTTAGACTGCAAATTTAATATTATCCTACTTATATGTGCAAAATCTTTTCCAATCTTGTTCAACTTATCTTAAATACCTGTCGTGTGTAGAAACAAACAGTGCACGGCAAGAACAAGTGTCAACTTTCACTTTCATCCTGAGTTCGTTTCCAGCTTCCCCAGCATCTCCACCAAAGTGTAAACCTATAAAATTTTGTTTTGTTTTTTTGTTCTAAGTGCTTTACCATAAATATTTATATTGTAGTAAATGGATTCATATACACGAATAATAGAAGTACCTAATTGTAACTCTGCAAATGAATTCTTTAAAAATATACCTACTCATAGCCACCTCAATATTACTTGTCTACACCTTAATATTAGATCAATGATTAAAAATTATACGAAACTATTACAAATTATAGAAAACTGTAATGCTCCATTAGATATTATTGTTATAACTGAAGCTGGTGTCTCAGACCGAATCGTTCAATTATTTAATATACCGGGCTATAACATGTACGCGCAATTGCGCAAAAAGAAACGTGGAGGTGGAGTAATGTTATATGTTAAAAACCATATTAAGTTCACACAATCAAATCACAGCACAAACACATACGAAAACATTACCGGTACTCTAAAACTAAACTCCGATTTTGATGCAGTTGTGTGTGCAGTTTATAGGCCACCGAAAACTAACAAAAAGATATTTGTAAGGGAACTATGTAGTCACATTTCTATTTTTAACACTAAACAAAACTTTCTATTTGTCGGCGATATAAATATCGATCTGAAAGGCATATCATCCGATAAGACGACGTACTTAGATTCACTCTGCGAATATGGTTTGACATGTGGAATAACGGAGTTTACGAGAATTGAAAAAAGACTAAATAAAATCACTAAAACATGTATAGATCACATTTTTGCACGCTTCCCCACATGTCAGCCTTACTCGGCGGTGTTAGACGTCGCACTGGCAGACCACCGAGCTCTGATGTTTACCTGTGTTTGTGACGCGCTCCCAGTGAATATACAGGGTGTAACAAAAAATATTGTCAATTATGATTTATTACGGAGTGAGCTTAAAAAAATTCAATGGACGCGAACATCAGAGATGCATTGCCCAAATGAGATATACGAATTTATTTTTAAATCATTCAAAAATGCAAATGACATAGCTACAACCCAAAGATCAGTTATTACACAACGTAACAAGTTTAAAGTGCCGTGGATCGATTACCAAGTCACTCGTCTATGCGAAAAACGAAATAAACTCTTTAAAAAATGGAAAAAAAATACAAGTGATTTAGAAATACGGTTACGATATAATAAAACGCGTAATAAATTACATAAAGTTATAGAATTTAAGAGAAATAAATACTATACAAAACTAATTAATAATAACTTTAAAAACACTAAAAAAATATACCGCATCCTCAACCAAATGCTAGGTCGTGTGACGATGTCTATAGATTCCGCGATAGAAAATGCGTTTGGATCACAACAATTAACTATTAAACAAATTAGTGATAACTTCGCAACCACTTTTCGAGATTCTGTCAAAGAGATAATCCCAAGCTGTAACAAAATTATTTTAGATAAAAATGTGTATAATAGAGAGAGTAATTCAAGTATATTTTTTCAAAAAGTATCGAGTGAAAATGTGTTTAAAATAATAAACAAATTAAGTTCCAACAAATCACCAGGTCTAGACAACATTAGAATATCAACCATAAAAGAAGTGGGTCAAGATGTCTCGGTTGCCATTGCAAATTTGATAAACTGTAGCATATCAACTGGTTCATATCCAGATGGATTGAAAATTGGGTGTGTGAGACCAATTTATAAAAAGGGCTCGAAAGAAAACTACTTCAACTATCGACCGATAACTTTACTATCATCCATAGACAAAATAGTTGAGAAGTCTGTATGTGAACAGATGCATAAATTCTATCAAAAGCATGAAATCATTTACAAAGATCAGTTTGGTTTCCAAGCCGGCAAAGGAACTGGAGAACTTTTGTCAAAGTTTACAGATGAAGTCAATTTCTTTTTAAATGATAGAAAGCATGTACTAGTTCTATTTGTAGACTTTTCTCGTGCATTTGACACACTAGACCACAGGCTGTTAATTAGCAAACTAGAGAGATGTGGAATACGGGGCCCACTACTTTCTTGGTGTAAAAGTTACCTCCAAAATCGAAAATATACTGTAAAGGTGAATAATACGTATAGCGAGTACATAAAAGTCACAGAGGGCACGGCACAAGGATCTGTGTTGGGACCTCTTCACTTCCTGTCATACATAAATGATTTAGCAAACTGTGTCAAAATGTGCTCGTGCTACCAGTTTGCAGACGATACCTGTCTCGTGGTAGCAGATAAAAACGTGCAAAGGGCTTCAGAGCGTCTGCAATCGGACTTCAACACACTCTTAGAGTGGTGCCATGATGCGGGTCTGGTGATAAATGCTGAAAAAACTAAATTGATGCATATAAAATCGCCTTATCTAGATCAATCTCAATTAAATGAAATAGTTGCGCACAACCATCGCTGCCTACACACTACATACAAACACCAGTGTAATTGTACAAAAATTCAATTAGTGACTAAACATACTTACCTTGGGCTAATCATCGATAGCAAGCTAAATTGGGGCAACCATATAGAACACGTATGTGATAAACTGAGACAGTTCCTAGCCAATATCACCCTGCTCAAAGATCGAATTCCCTTTAAAATCAAAATGATGTTGTACAATTCGCTGGCTGAGTCGTACATACAGTATGGACTGAGCAGCTATGGCCGCACATATAATACTTACATAAATAAAATATTCAACCTACAACGAAAAATTCTCAGGAATATTGTTTCTACCAAAATCAAACAACAATTTTATCATGACGACAGTGGATTATTTAAACATTGCAAAATTCTTCCTGTTCTAACACAATTTGAATACACACTACTAAAAGAAAACTTCTTTAAAAGTAAATACAATAAAACACAGACACACGCTGTATACACACGGGCAGCTGCTCGGAATCTTTTGTACGAAACCAGCCGATCCGCCACGAACAATATTTACGGTGAAAGAACAACCGACTACATGGTTCCAAGATTTATTAATCGTCTACCCACAACAGTGAGAGATGTTATTACTGCAACTAACTTAAAACAAAAATTGAACTTTTACTTTAAAAACAAAATCCTTTAAAACAAGGTCAAAACCAAGTATTTTAAATGTATATGTATTTAGTGTATTATGTATTATTCTGTTTCTTCGTAGGTTATTATTCTTAATTTTGTTATCAAATATATTTCTATGTTTGTATCGATCGAGAGTTACAGCATACAAAACAAACCTTTGTGGTTTATGGAATGCTGACTTAATTTGTATTCTTTGTATGATATTTGAACAGTAAAATAAATTAAAAAAAAAAAAAAAAAGCTATAAAACACTCAGGAAGATACCGAACTACTATTTCGCTAACTACGTCATAGTTACCTCAGCGCTGTCGTTAACAGTGTAGTTGAAGAGTTCGAGAGATTTGTCCCACGGTTCAAATCCCAGAACAAGGAAACTTTTTGAATTTTTGTTGCTTGAAAAGTTCACTTTTATAAGTTTTGAAGTGGTATACTATGCGTATTATACTCCTCAGTTATTGATAAAGGAAATAAATATTTTATCAATAAAATAACAGAGCGATGCCTCTAAAAAGAACACCCCCCACCTCGCCAGCCGTGGTCTCAACCGCAACAACTCTGGGACCTGGGAGTAGTCACAGTCATGAAAGACTTTCATCTATTGCTAACAACTCCTCAATACAGCATAGTGAGTCAGCCCCTAATTTATTGGCCATAGCTTCAAACATAACGGAGCGTAAAAAAAGAAAGTATGACGATGAAGAAAACAATATCTCGGAAATGATACTGGAATTGTTCTCCATCTTTTCCCGCGAGCAAGACAACCGTTTTAGTGAGCTTCAATACACCATCAACAAACTCGCTGCGCAAAATGGCGAACTAAAACAGAGTGTCACAATGATGTCGAATAAATATGACGACTTTCTGAAAAAAATTGATGCCCTTGAAAAGGAACGCAGGGAAGACAAAAAGCTTATCGGGCAGCTAGAGGAACGACTAGAGACTTTGGAACGCAAGTCCCGCCTAACTGGAGTAGAAGTTCGCAATATTCCTATAACTGTTGGGGAGACCAAGGAGACATTGTGTGATATTGTTACGAGTCTGGGTAAAACGTTGAATGTCAATATTGGCGAAGCTGGTATAAAGGACGTCTACAGGATTAACTCCAAGGATGGTACTAAGTCAATTATTGTCGATTTCTCGACCACTATTTTGAAGGACAGCTATTTAAGAGCTACAAAAAAATTTAATAAATCTGAAAATGGCAAGGAAAAATTAAATACAACTCATTTGAATTCACAGCACGATTATAAACCGATTTACATCTTCGAGTGCCTCACACAAAAATCCAACAGGCTGTTTTATCTGGCTAGGGCGTTCCAGAAAGCTCACGGATACATGTTCTGCTGGACTTCTAACAGAATTGTTTATATAAGGAAGAGCTTGGGTTCATCGTACATTCGTATTTCCTCGGAACAGGACCTCACTAAATTGAAGAATGATGCATGACTCGTTTTAACTAAACCAAATTACCGATGCTTACTTATGGTTATTGATGCCTTGATTTATCAACTGTTTTATTGTGTTATTTGTGTTAATTTTTTAGGTAATATTGTTAATTTAATTTCTTTAAACCCTATACCACTACACATAACCCACAGTATAAAACAATTATTAACAAATTGTACTCAAACCCACATCATACAAAATAACTTTATCGTACACTTACAAAATATTACACACATATTATAAAAATGCTCACACTATTTACACGCTCACTCCTTCGTCAGACACCACAACTTTAATTCCTACATGGGTAACGGTTTTATGGCTTTATTTCAGCTGGTAAATCAACCCAAATATCAATCGGATACGCTTGCATATTTATCACTTGTTTGCTCGCATTCCAGTACAAAACCAACAACTTCTAAATTCCGGAAATATTTGCCTGTAATATATAAAGTCCAAATAAATAAAATTCGATCATAACGCCCAGCAATTAATCAATAACGATATAGACGACCTTACAGTGGCTGATTTTAATATCTGTGATATTGATAACTGCCGCAACTTAATATTTACCACTAACTCCTCATTGAATCTAATTGTCCAAAATATAAGAAGTATAAATTGTATTATAGCAGAGTTCGAAACTACTGTAGCTAGATCTGGAGTTGACTGGGATATTGTTGTTTTGACTGAGTGTTGGCTCTTGAACAATTCGTCTATACCTCCTAGAAGTGGCTACCGATCGTTCAGTACAAATACTCTAAGAAATCAAAAGGACGGCGTTGTCGTGTACCACAAATCTAATCAATCTTATAGGATTTATGAACCTTCCTTGGATGGTGCGAGCTGCTTGGTGATAGTGATCAATGTACAGACGGCAGTGCTGGGTATTTATCGCCCGCCGGGTGAAAAAGATGTCCCTAAATTTCTCGAATCACTAAACAATCTTTTGCTGTCCCTAGCGTCCTATAAAAACATATTTCTCGTGGGTGACATAAATATTGATATTTCAAAAAATTCCCTAAGCAGGAATGCTGAAAACTACCTCAATATTTTGGCATCACACGGCCTGTTACCTGCTTACTACATACCCACACATGACAAGACTTGTCTAGACCACGTAATGGTCAAGTCACAATTACCTACCAGATGTTTAATTGCACAGACAACACTAACTGATCATTACAGTCTCCTTATAAGTCTCGAACACGTCTCCTTTTCTCGTATGCTATCAAAAGTAATTAAAATAACTGACTATAAACTGCTAGACCTAAAAATTACAGCTTTAGACCTCACTGCACTTTACAAAATTAAAACCGCTCCAGAGGCCCTATCTCTATTATTACATGCACTCCATTCTTCCATAGGCAGCTGCACAAGAAGCATCACTGTCTCTAGACGGAAACGAACCATCAAGCCTTGGATTACCGCCGGTCTACTGCGATGCATGCGCAATCGGGATAATCTACACCTCAAATGTAAAAAACATCCAAATGACATCAATATTAAATTAACCTATACTCGATACCGTAACCATTGTAATATGATCTTAAAAAAAGTTAAACAAGACTATGATAGACGTGAATTTGCTCAATGTAAGGGTAATACAAAAAAGATGTGGAACAAAATTAAAGATTTGACATGTATGAAAAAAGACAACTCTAGATATACGGACCTGATAAATATTAACGATCCTTTAAAATCAGTAAATGACGTTAATAATTTTTTTGCGGATATGGGTAAGACTACGATTTCTAGCCCTCCACAACTTAACTCTGCGGTGCGTGTACAACCACTAACACGAGTGTTGTCTCCTGTGAACTCATTTGCCCTGATACCAACTGACGTTGACGAAATAACCACCATTATATCCTCTCTCAAAAGCAACTGCGCAGTGGGTCGAGACAACATATCGAGCAACCAAATGAAAAAATACGTGAGTACTTTGGCTACTCCTATTACACATATATGTAACAACATATTGTCAACGGGTGTATTTCCAGAGGATCTCAAAAAATCACTCATTTATCCTATCCATAAGAGTGGCAGTAGGGACTGTGTCAATAACTATCGTCCGATCTCCATTCTGCCAACACTGTCTAAAATCTATGAGAAGGTTAAAAACAAAAGACTGATAAAATACCTAGAGACCAAAAAACTACTCTCAGAAAATCAGTACGGATTTCGGGTTAACAGATCTACAAACGATGCAGTACACCACCTAACGGACACGATAGTTAGTAAACTTGACGGATCAAAGAAGGTCCTAACAATATTTCTTGATTTAGCGAAGGCATTTCACACGGTCTCTGCGCCACTCTTACTGGAGAAGATGGAAAAATTGGGAATCCGCGGTACACAACTGAAATTATTCCAAAGCTACTTAGAGGATAGATATCAGCGTGTCAGAGTGAGTGAATGGATTAGCGATGACTGTGAGGTGACTGCTGGCGTTCCCCAGGGGAGCATATTGGGACCGACTTTGTATTTAGTGTTCATTAATGATCTCTGTGAATTAAAATTGAAAAATGGACAAATCGTCACATTTGCAGACGACACCGCACTTCTCTTCTATGGCGATTCTTGGGATGAGGTCTACCAACTTGCACAGGAGGGGTTATCTATAGTCATGAATTGGTTGGCTAAAAACTTTTAAAACTTAATACGGATAAAACTAAATTTATAACGTTATCCCTAAGTAATACATCGACTGTAAAAAAATTATGCCATAACATCATTGCGCATTCATGTAACAACTTTTCTTCCGACTCGTGTGTATGTCCTATACTTCAAAGAGTAGATTCAATTAAGTACCTTGGTGTCATTATAGATAATAATCTGAATTTCTTCTCTCACCTAAACCTATTGGCAGCACGAATTAGAAAGCTAATGTCCATCTTTAAAAATCTTCGACAAGTTGCAGACGATGCTATTCTGAAGACTGTATACTTTTCAATTTGTCAATCGCTTATTACCTATTGTATCACGGTATGGGGAGGAGCAGCAAAATCTTTTATGATAAAAGTAGAACGAGCCCAAAGGGCGGTACTAAAGGTAGCTTATTCCCTATCATACTTTCATCCAACTTCTTCTCTGTATACAAGATGCGAAGTGCTCACGGTCCGTCAACTTTTTATTAGACAGATAATTCTTCACAAACATGCTACGTTGACATATAATTCATCTCAACTATCACAGACACAAAGAAAATACAAGATTTGCCCCACAATTTTATTCAGAACCAGCCTTTCGCATCACAGTTATTGCTTTTTGAGCAATTACTTATACAATAAAGTAAACGCTTTGATTAACATCTACCCCCTAACCGGTAGACAATGCAAACATGCTCTTACGGAATACTTGTTAGGCCTAGACTATCAGTTCACAGAAGACTTGCTGCTTATCCCCAAATAAGTGAGTTACAACTAAACACACAACACACACACACACACACACACACACACACACACACACACACACACAGTATTAGTTTAAATTTTTATTGGATTCTAATAATGTTATTATGATTTTAATATTGTTTGAATTGCTGTTTGTAAAGCACACTTTTCTGTGATACATCTGTTGGTGGTGGGCCTGGTAATCCTTGTGACAGGGCTTCCTAGTGCGGATACCAGTCTCCCACAAAGGATTGTTGTTGTGCATTATTTGTGTAAAAATAGAACTTTGTACCTTTGTGTGGAAGAGAAAATAAATATTATATTATTATATTATATGTAGGATTGAGTGGTGTCCAGTGGCACGTTGCTACATTCCGATGTTACCATCACTTTGTAGGTAGTTCGGCGAGGAAACCAGGAATCGTGGTATAAAGAAATAATGCGTGGTTTAGTTAACACTCATTTAGTCAATCGTATAACTAACACTAAACACAAAGAACCTCCTAGGACTAACTAAATCTACACTGTTATAACATTCCACCAGAGCACGTGGGCGCGTGCGCACCGGTCGATCGTTGCACCAATAATGACCGAGACTCGACTAACGACGTCCTGATATGTCGTGCGTGGCCGCCCCTCCAGCGCTCGGTGTTATGTCACCTGTCAATGTCACTTGTCATTAGGATCACATTTGAAGTGTGCCGTCACGGCCAACCCTGACTATCGCACGTCCTCGGGCGAAACACCTGTAGAAATTTAAGAATGCGTTAATGATCGCTCGTCCATTCCTGACAGAGATTGTGAACTTAACTTCCTTTCCCAATAAGCCGGGCGTACTAAGCCCTTTAAACCAAATAGTACTTGAAACGGGTTGAGGCATCTGAGGCCTCTTAAACTAGCTAGCGCAACACACAGACATGGCTCAGGCATACGAGGCCTTCCCAACCAGTCCAACCTTCAACAAAGACGTGGCCCAGGCGTACGTACCTCTTTTAACCAGTCTAAGTAGACGTGGCCTGGGTATACGCAGCCTCTTCAACCAGCCCTACCAACATAGACGTGGCTCGGGCGCACGTACACATTTCAAGCCTACGCGGCCCCTTCAACCAGTCCGAACAACACAGACGTGGCCCGGGCGCACGTACACATTTCAAGCGTACGTGGCCCCTTCAACCAGTCCGACCAACACAGACGTGGCCCGGGCGCACGTACACATTTCAAGCGTACGCGGCCCCTTCAACCAGTCCGAACAACACAGACGTGGCCCGGGCGCACGTACACATTTCAAGCGTACGCGGCCCCTTCAACCAGTCCGACCAACACAGACGTGGCCCGGGCGCACGTACACATTTCAAGCGTACGCGGCCCCTTCAACCAGTCCGACCAACACAGACGTGGCCCGGGCGCACGTACACATTTCAAGCGTACGTGGCCCCTTCAACCAGTCCGACCAACACAGACGTGGCCCGGGCGCACGTACACATTTCAAGCGTACGCGGCCCCTTCAACCAGTCCGACCAACACAGACGTGGCCCGGGCGCACGTACACATTTCAAGCGTACGTGGCCCCTTCAACCAGTCCGACCAACACAGATGTGGCCCGGGCGCACGTACACATTTCAAGCGTACGCGGCCCCTTCAACCAGTCCGACCAACACAGACGTAGCCCGGGCGCACGTACACATTTCAAGCGTACGTGGCCCCTTCAACCAGTCCGACCAACACAGACGTGGCCCGGGCGCACGTACACATTTCAAGCGTACGCGGCCCCTTCAACCAGTCCAACCAACACAGACGTGGCCCAGGCGCACGTAACCTTTTCAACCAGTCCAACCAGACGTGGTCTAGGCTTACGCGGCCTCTCCAACCAGTCTGACCAACAAAGACGTGGCCCAGGCGCACGTATCCTTTTGAACCAGCCTAAACAGGCGTGGCTCAGGCATACGTGACCTCTTCAACCAGTCTTCCCCATAACAAAAGCGTGACTTTGTATAGCGGCAGAGGTTCATACATAAATCGACTCACGAATCTGTAGAACGTGAAAGAGGCACACAAAGGTCGCAAATCCTGGCGATTCGCTTCAGAAAGAAAAGGAACAGTCTCACCGGATGACGTCAGCAGTGCACCTCCAGCTGTGATGTTAGTTCTGCGACACGGCCATCACGACGACTCACACGTCCTCGTGTGAAGCATCGCAAACATTTACAGCATCTGAAACAACAGTTTATCCAAAGTACAGAATCTTTTGCTCGACCTTCCTGACCGAAGAGCCGGGCATCAGCTAAATAAACTCGACATATTAAGTCTGCATTATTTTATTCTAAACAGTTCGCAACGCTTATTAAATCTGATCACAATACATACATACAAACACATACACACAGTCACGCTCCCATAGGCAGAGGCACAGTATACGCCCACATTTCACCTTATGGTTTTATGTCCCACGCAATAGGTGGTGAGTCTATTGCTGTGTTTCTGCTATTTTTTTACTCTTGATTATTTTGATCTCTTGAGTATTGCTGATCACAATAGGTACTCAATTAAATCGAAATCGGCTAGTTCAGTATGCAATACTCTTAACTCAACCTAAAGCCTCCATCCGGCCAGGTAGTGGGACTTCCATCCTGTACCCACTTCAGATAATGGTATGAATTGAACCAGAAAATGCCTACCTTCGGCACTTTTTTTTTTATACCACTAAGGTGGCAGACAAGGACTGGTGGTCACCGTAGCATATGAACGCTTGCAACACCAGAGGCGCCACCACTCCCGTGCTGCCGACCCTGTAAAAACCTTCAAAGACCCCTTTCAAAGAACCCTATGCTGTAGGATTTTCCTTACGGCTTGACGACGTAGGTCACTATAAACACCCATGGCTAGCATGAATCTGCGCGCGGCCAGAGTAATTCGCATACTACACTCACTCACTCACGTGAAGGTCTTACTCCTCCATCATCATTTGTCAGGTAAGTCTTTAAAGAATCTACTCACATGAAGGTCTAACCCCTTCGTCATCTCAACGACCTACTTAATGGAAAAAGAAAAGGACTACGTGACCTGTAATTTGCAAGGTCCATCCTCGTAGCACGTCGATCTTCATAACTACCCAGCAGCTCGATGAGGATACGCCTCCCGTAGCTCCGGCACAACATAATCTGCTAGTGACCGCGCCGCCCGTGCCGCACGCTGTTAGTTTTCACACCAGTGCTCGCGTAAGCCGCTGTCGACCCGCGCTCTGCTTCTCCGCTGCGCTGGCGATGGAGCACCCACAGCGGCCACAGCGCAACCGTTCACGAAGAAGTTACATGAAAATTAACAAAATTTAGAGTTATAGTACACCGGTAACAAGTTACTGTACATGTCTTCCGCCAAAACGTTATGAGGGATGACATAATATTGGTTCCATTCCCTGAATAGATTATTTTTTGCCCATTATAATATATAAGCGGCGGTTGCTCATACCTACATTTCATTATTTATAACCAATATTTTGAGGAAAGATTATGTCACATTGGAATAATCAAATCATTCGAACTTGTATCACTCCTGGTCAACAAAACACTCATTGGGCAACCATTAAACCATCTTGTAGCCGGTACCGTCAGTTACAACTAAAATCACTGGTCTGATAATTACACTAAGAAATTACGATCAGATAACACAGGAGTCATAACTTGTAAGCGAATTTTATTCACAGCTTATAATCTATCAAAAATTTAAACCTTACAATCTTACCTATTAAAAGTTCTAAGGGACTAGCTTGCGTGACCTAATTCATGGTGCAATTGAGAGAGAGCTGTACGTTTGAACAGAGCATCCCGTCACGAGCGACTACTTAGTTCCATATATGTTCATACATGGAGTTCATCTTCAGTATCTCGGATTCTCTCTTCCTGGTTGTAGGCTTTCGAATTACATGTTGCTATTAAATAAAGCTTGATAATAACGGACTCACAAAATTCCTTGAAGTCTCTGCTGGCGGAGTACCGTCCTTGATCGCCAATCATGTAGATAAGTATGCCAAATAACGAACACTATAATTCAGTGTCTTATACTGCTGCTTATATCGATGCTAAGTGTAGGATGAAATGATGCGTACTTAGTACCTGGTATAATGACAGCCATTTCATCGACAACCGGGACCTTACCGCTAACCTCCGAAGCCCGAAAGTGCTTGTACATGAAAGAGTCACAAAGTGGTTACCCATCCAAGGACTGCCACAGTAAAAGCTGCTTACGACAAAATGAATTTACAGAACACCAAGACCGCAGGACTCCAAGCGCTTCTATTGAACTGATAACTTCCTTTTGGTTGTTCATACACTAAGTTTTCTGGTCGTATCAATGTGTGTGGTGTGTCAGGGTAGTGCCACCCTGGTATTGGTGTTCGTTTTAACCTGTACTTTACCTGATAAATGATATCGCGCGGCTGTCTGTAAATTTATTTAAATTTTCTTATAACCCTCGGCATGTTCTTGAAGCAATAAAGTTCATAAGCGTGAACGCAGTAACCTCTCGTGGACATCGTTGATGACAGAACATCAGAACGATCTAAGGACCATTTGCAAACAAAGAGTTTTACCAAATCGCTAGATTTCCGGTGTAGCACATCTGATCCTGGCCCTTTGGGTCCTGAGTGATCCACGAGGAAGCTTTCCATTATTCAGGTAGGATACGAGTTTTAAGAGCTCTCCATCCTTCTGCTGTTCCGCAATCAGCTATTGGTCAGCAAATTCCGCTGATTGATCAATACACTCTCTTTGCAGTACTGTAGGGGATTATTTTCTGAAAAGAAGTGTGCATGTAATATTTCCTAGCCAATGCCTTCCTAACCAATTCGACATCACCATATGAAATTTAAATGAGACAAGCGGCACTATGTCCGCTTTCGCCCATGTGGACTGCATGAATGCAGTCTTTGACCACACCAAACTTGCTGTTATGCAAATGATGATAACATAATTTCCAACTGCATGAGTGAGAGCTTCGAACCTTTTCTGACGCTAAATCTAAGATCGTAGAGAGATCGACCTCCATGTAACCTTACTAATTGTTCCGAGAAGCAACAAAAAAAATATAACGGTTTAGGACTGTGTGTCCTCAATCGCAGTAGTCTACACACATCCTGTCCGTACAGTCTTGTTTCATTTTAAACTACAGAATGGAACTTGCAAATAATGATCAACTACAGCGAATTATATTGGCTCTTAAGTATGTACGAGAACCGACTGGTGTGCTCCTCCAGGGTCAAACTGCAAGGGTATCACCGATAATAAACGTGTGATTGAAGAATTCAAGTTTCTGATTTCAGTTTCCTTATAGGAGGGTGTTATTGTCTCACGTACTGGTCAATCTAATTTCTATTTTTTTATGAAGGGCGCCATGTGATACGGTTGGATGTAAAATTACGTCAAATCATGATCGTTTCTAGCCAGCCTAGTGGCCTAGTAAAACAAAGAAAAAAGGGATTTCAAAAGTTACGCCATCAGTATCAGTGGTCAGAATTTCTACAGGCGATCTCACGAAAGTTAATCCAGTATCTGTTGCAGTCACACTATACCAAAGTCTTTAATTCTTAAATTTACAGAAGATAGATTCTTCCACTGCCGAATATTCGGTATCAGAATAGAAATAAACATGAAACTGCTCACCAAAGTAATCCTGAAGGTGCGTGCGTACTTTCTGTGACAGAAATTACCGCGTTACTGCTGCTTCAACAGAAAATGCCATATTTCCGTTTCTGTATCGCCATAAAAATGCATACTCTATCGCCACGTGGGCGACTGAGTTTCATCCCACTTCTGATGTAGGATTGAGTGGTGTCCAGTGGCACGTTGCTACATTCCGATGTTACCATCACTTTGTAGGTAGTTCGGCGAGGAAACCAGGAATCGTGGTATAAAGAAATAATGCGTGGTTTAGTTAACACTCATTTAGTCAATCGTATAACTAACACTAAACACAAAGAACCTCCTAGGACTAACTAAATCTACACTGTTATAACATTCCACCAGAGCACGTGGGCGCGTGCGCACCGGTCGATCGTTGCACCAATAATGACCGAGACTCGACTAACGACGTCCTGATATGTCGTGCGTGGCCGCCCCTCCAGCGCTCGGTGTTATGTCACCTGTCAATGTCACTTGTCATTAGGATCACATTTGAAGTGTGCCGTCATATATTATTATTTATAAATAAAGGCCATTATTTATAAAGCTGCTTATAGTTGCCATTAGATTTATGTTATCCTATTCATTTATGTCAATATTAAATCTATGTGCAGGTGGAAACCATCTGTATAGCTTGGCAAAAAAAAATCAATGTATTTGAATTTGATTCTGAAAAAAAAATAGAATAGAGACGTCACTGTACTGTTACAGTTCCGATAGCAACCGTTAGAAAGAACAATATGCATATATTTTACGGAAAAATGTACGTTCTTTAAAAGCTATAGAACTCGGAAGGATGGTTTTGACATTAAAAAATTATTAGTTGAGTTTTTACGCCTTTTTGCCAAGCTGTCATCAGATGACTTTAATTTTAATTTTTCTCGGTTGATCAATAGTGTTGTCCTATTAATTGTAAATACTGAAGTGAAAAAAGTCTCAATTACACAAATGAGGACTTCCCTGAATGTTGACTGCCGTATGAAACTAACATTGTATGTTTCATATTTCGACAACAATGTAAATAACGTTTACTTTTCCATCTCCGTGGCACCTATTTAATCTCAATTATTTTACACAAAATTTAATTCAATACAAAATAAAATATCGCAAAAAACTACGCTCCTAAAAAATAAAGTACATAAATAAACTTCTTGACGCTTCCAGTAAAATATATATACAAGTACTTTAAAGGCCAATACAATAAATAAACTGGTGAGACACGCCGCTGTCTGCAGTGTTACCAATTGAAATTTTATCCTGGCTTTATAACCATTGCCACCAATAAAATAAATAAAATATACAAATACCCCTTCGAACTACCCGCATTTTTACAGATTTTAAATCATAAAAACTTATGGATATGATAGTGATTTTGAGCGTTGTATCATGTTATTTATATTTTATGGACTTGTGGTGCTACTTTAAAAAAAAAACTAAGTTTACAGATGTATCAAGGTAAAATAAATTGAAGGACAGGCTTAAAGAAATGAAAACTAGGTCTTGTGACATTAGAAGTTTTCATAGCAGCAAATTTTCGTGATGAATGATGATGGAAAAAATATCTATTATTCAGATAGATAAGATAAAGTGATGAAATGTTATTAATATGAATACCCTTGCCAAATTCCATCAATCTAGTAATAAAGGATTTAACACTAGAGGCAAATATTAGACGGGCATAGTAAAAATAACTGTGCCTTAGAACCCTAAAATTTCTAAATAACTGGTATAATTCGTTAAGGATGCTTAATCTCTAGCAGTTTTCAAAAGCGATGGCACAGATGCTTCAATAAACCGTTTTTGAAAATTTTAGCATTACTGCGACAATGATCAGATATATTCAAAAGCGCTTATTATTCTCCTTATTACTTACGTAGACCAAAATATCTTGCTTGATAGCAGAATTTATGAAATTATATGCAAATACCCTTGAACTTAGTTCAGGTCTGAGAATTTGGTTGAAAGGATTCTAAACTCATTATAAAGACCGCTGACCCGGCGAACTTCGTATCGTCTTAGGCTGCAGATCTTTAAAAAATATTTTCTTGATTATTTTTTAGGAAGTTTTTATCTTTTTAGTTAAACCATTGAATTATCAGGCAAGCATACGCCTCAATTGTCAGGATGACTATTTATTTGAAAAGGTTCAACTCGTACTGTTCGTTTTTTACATACACATAATATATACATGTTTTCGGAAAATCAGAAATCAGTTTCTGGCAGTTCATGAAACATTATCCATCATCTTTGAATATATTATCCATCGAATATATATCTTCCGATAATATGTTTTCACACCAAATTATTGTCATCGTAATACATAAATCATATTATTCCATCCATGTCAAATAACGTACGACGACGTATTAGCAAATAAATGAATTTGTCATGAATATAAAGTCTGTTGTAGATAAGGCGGTCCCTCACGTCGACCATCCGCATGACTACGCACATTCACCTTAACGTATTCATCTACATATCAATCAGCTTGCTTGTGTCACTCTTGTACGGTTCCATCCTTGTCTTCTCTACCACACTTTTCTTTCTCTGAGAATATACAATATACCTAGTATTAGTGACTTTAATAAATAAAAAATATTTGTGGACATTCACACGCAACATCATCTAGCCCAAATTAAGCTAATATAAGCTTGTGCTATGGGATCTAGACGACTGATAGACATACTTGTATATTTCTAAATACCTTTATATTGTACATAGATAACACCCAAACTCCGAAACAAACATTTGAGGATCTCACAAATATTTGAACTGACCCAGGAATCGAACCCAGGACCTCCAGCGCCGCAGGTAGTATCACTACCGACTACGCCACAGAGGCAGTCAGTTAATGTTTGTATAGTCAAAAGAAAATGAATATAAAAACAGTTTACAAAGCTATTATAAAATGAATCTTTCAAACTCTGAATTTAAAAAAAAACGTATCTACCAACCAATGATTAGTATACAAAGCGAAAGCGTCAAACAAGTCTATTGAAGTGTCATTGTTCCAGTAGAAAAGCTTTAACAAGTCTCTTATTTGCATTTCCAACCCACACTCCAATTAGTATGATTGGCATTATCACGCCACACAGTTAAAAAACTCAACAGTTTATTTTCTAAATGGCTAAAACCGTCCATCTTCCGCAACCATGTTTTATAAAAGACTATCAGTTACCATTCGGCAATATCCATTACGACTTTATAGCGAGGAGCAGGCAATGAAGCACTCAGCTTGAATATAAACTGCGGTGAAGCCTCATTCATGCAACACGTAATACCTCATTTGAAAAACCTTTGCGGCCGTACCGATGTTATCACTCAATAATGTGGCCTTTTGTGAAGGGACCCTTTTTATGATGAAATTCGTTCAGGAAAAGTACTTCTATAGTAGGCACAAAGCTCCCAATCTTCTTGTACATCGCTACTTTATTCATGTAATGTGGACAAAATTTGTAGTTACGAATTATTAGCAGAATATTTTAGGCTGATGGCTATCAAGTTGTTGTAATTATGTTCTACGGTGTTGACAATTAACAACACAACATTTGTTAAATAGTTAAATCAAGTCAAATTTTGCGAGGCTTTATGTATATTTATGTTTCACTATTCTGTTGACTTAACTCAACAAACTAAAATGAGTAGAAGATTAAATTGTTGTTGAATATTTTAATGCGTGTTTGGGTAGTTTTCTTTTGTTTGAGTATTAGAACTTAGTTTCGGTACACAAGTATTACCCTGTTATAATAGATGAGATTTGACACCAGCTTAGGGTAAAAAAATAAGGCGGAGACTGCCAGTTATAAGAACTTTTTATTAGTAGAGTACTCTTCTTCTACTAGATCCTGATACTCTTTTTTTTCTTGTAAAAACCGGCCAGGAGACATAGACTGTTGTAAAGGATTATGAGTTACATCTTGTTACTCTTGGTTCCAAATAAGGCTTTCTGTTTAACAGGGTAGAGATATTACTCGTAGGTACTATGACAATAAAATCTATACACCAAATCGGTCAATTTTACACGGTTTAGGTACTTACTATGACTAAAATTGGGAGTATATTTCTGTAGTTTACTATTTACAGACCTAGGTCTCTCCCAATTTTCAATATAGGTACTGAATGGGTTTTGGTGTGTGTTTTAATTTTAAGCAATTACCTGTATCTCTTATTAATTTTAAACACACACAAGTAGCTTTCAATAATCTGAAACGAATCTACCACAGTGAAGCAAAAACAAAGCTAACCCTGTCCTTGAAAAGTAAAGATCAAAATGACTAAATGTATGTATGTAGTAGACATGCTTACATTTTGTCAAACCTTTATCCCCGAAGGGGTAGACAGAGGCAAGCATACATACGCCCACACTTCACTTTATAGTTTCATGTACCACGTATAACGATTGTCATTTTACTGACAACTGGGTATCATCTGGAGTTTTCCTTCTCTACGATCGAACATAAGTAATCTGAGGGAAAAAAAATACTCATAGCATCATATCATAGGTGATTTATTGAAATCCCTAAAATAAAGGTAGGCTGGAATGTAGTTGTTCAAAAGTTATCCTAGAAAGTACTTTGAAGACTAGAGGGTATTAAGAAAAAGGGTTTATCATAGATAATGGTTTTTGTTGTTGTACGAAAAACTTAAAACCATCCGTTAATATTTTAGGATCATACCAGCAAGTGTCAGAATTATTCATATTGTGCCAGTCAACCCTTCGTCTTCCGCGGTAATATCCTATGATTTATATTACCATCTTACCCATCCCAGAATGTTGTTTAGACTTGCTCTCAACAGATTTACGTCAAGTATAAATAAAAAAGGGCACACTATTTTTTTTTGGTATGGCGATTTGTTTGTAATATGCCATATTAACTTTAGTAATTGACACCTTTTTTAGGGTTTCGTAGCCAAATGGCAAAAACGGAACCCTTATAGATTCGTCATGTCTGTCTGTCTGTCTGTCCGTCCGTGTGTCACAGCCACTTTTCTCCGAAACTATAAGGCCTATGCTATTGAAACTTGGTAAGTGGATGTATTCTGTGAACCGCATTAAGATTCTTATATAAAACTAGAAAAAACGCAGTAAATTTTGGGGGTCCCACTCACAACTAAAACTCAACATTTTTTTTTCACTAAACACATACGTGTGGGGTATTTATAGATAGGTCTTTATAAATGCTTTTGAGGTTTCTAACATAATTTTTTTTAAAGTGAATAGTTTGCGCAAGGGAGACTTCCAAAGTGGAAAAATGTGTCCCCCCCCCCCCCCTCTAACTTCTAAACTAAGCGAATGATAAATCTAAAAAGAATATATGATGTACATTGCCAAAAAAACTACCAACGCAAATTGGTTTGAACGAGATAGAGCTGGTAGTTTTTTTTTTAATACGTCGTAAACCGCAATTTTCGGTTAGAAAAATCACTACCACTGCGAACGTGTTAAAACATCAATCAATGTTACAACGAACTATAAGAACTTTTATATTATGTTACTTGCTGCTACGAAACCATTCATGGGCGAGTCCAACTCGCACTTGGCCGGTTTTTTATTTAACCAGTATCACAGTTTACACTAATTACAATTAAATGTACCTATAATAGAATTATATTTTCACTAAAATAGAAAGCGTATGCAATTTATAATAAAAATAAAAAATGTTACTACACTAAAACATACTTTGCCATTTCCAATACCTATATGTAACTTACTAGCTGAGCCCGCAACTTCGTTTACGTCACATAAGGTGTATGAAAGGAAAGGTATTTCTTCATCAGAGTCATCAAGCAGCGTCTGAAACTGCCCTGTTTGCTTAATCATAAAAGAGCTTAATGATTAAGTCTATTTTAAAACAATTCAGTCCACGCCTTCGGCGCGGACTGAATTGTTTAAAAATAGTCTTAATCATTAAGCTCTTTTATGATTAAGCCAACACGCCAGTTTAGATTCACTCACATTCAAAGAAACCCCTACAATTAAAATTTTCAAAATATCGAATTCTAAAAAGTGTTATAACTCTTTTATTTCTAAACCGATTTACATAAAACAAACGCTAAATGTTAACTGGAGAAAACCTCAACACAATAAAAAAAACCGCATTGCAATCGCTTGAGCGGTTGCTGAGATTAGCGTGCACAACCGTACAGACAAACAGATATACAGACATACAGACATACAGACATACAGACATACAGACAAACAGACAAAAATTCTAAAAATCATTGTTTTGGGTTCTATTGCGTTCATAAAGCCCCCCTATAATATTTTTTCTTATTTATCTTCCATGTACAGACAGCGACCTGTTACGATTTTATTATATGTATTGATAACTTACAATAGAGTTATGATTTGATACCAAAGCATTTTCCAATTTGCTTTAAATAAAAGAAAATTTAATCAACAGTTCCGTGAACAGAATTCTAAATGTTTCCTAGTGTTGAAAAGTTACATTAACCAATATGAAGAAAATAAATTGGCAAAGTTGCATTATTCATAATATGAATAATCTAAAACTAGTAGGTTATAGACCCAAGTCTATACATATTTTTACACAAGTAAATATTTTCCTTTTACCCAACGGCCAGTAAATAAAGACAATATACCGGTAGGGTCGTTCACGTTGCCGTTTATAATAAGGTTTCACATAACACATTCATCTTTGCCCGAGCTCGTTACCAAGCCGTGACGTAGGTAATAAAGGTGACCGCTGTTAGTCTACCTGAAAATGACAAATTCATAGTATTTACATGAAGGGCGAAGTCCTCGCAAACTCAATTAGGTAGAAAGTTTGAACCGAAGATAAAGACTTCTGAATTATTTATGTATACTGGTACATACTTTTACATATCTTTAGGATGGCAAAGTTATATTATTTTATTGCTGCAAAAAAGTTTGGCTGCTAGAATGTGATACCTATATACTGCTCGTTCGCTCTAACTTTGCCGCTCGGCTCCATACTAAAGTCGAATTTTTAATTAGACGAAGTGAATTGACAGCAACTAATGTCACTTCTTCATACAATGTTGCTTATTTTCTATGACGAAGTGACATTAGCTACTGTCAATTTACTTCGTGTAATTAAAAATTCGGGTATACGCCTCTACGCCAACGGCAAAGTTAGAGCGAACGGGTAGTAAAATGAAAATTCGTCCCTATTTCTGATCACAGTCACAATATGGCTATTTGCTTGTTATATTATTGGATCTTTTAACTAGGCTTAACGAATGAATATTATTTTATTGAGTCCCGTTGGTTCTCTAAAGCTCAAAAACGCTCTTAAACTGAAATGCCAATGATAGTTCTAGACATCTCAAAGGTCTCAGAACTAACAGTAGCGTACGACAAAGTGATCACTTACTGAACAATGGACCAGCACTCAATCAACATTCAATAAATAGATATAGCTAATAATATAATATTCAAGATTTCGATTAGAACATAGTCTGAAACCTTTCTTGTGAAATATTTTATTCAGTATCAGATTCCATCTACAAACACATTTCTATTCTGATACAAATCAGATTACATGCAAAAAATGAAACATTCAATGCAATCAATCATGCATTATAATATTATTTACCGATACATACTACAGCGATTCCAATACATTATGCAGATAAAAATAAACGATATTAATAAATCTCGATGGTATTGCCAAGTAATTGAATTTTTTACTCTTCAATAATGCTAACTGGGAAAATGCATTCGATGCGAAATTGCTTACTTATTATGATTCATGAATATTCGAATAAAATCGGTATTGGCAATAAATCGATTTAGAAGCGATACCGTTTCTGTGCACTAATGAGAGACGTTTATTTAGGTACGTTTTTATTAAATTTGTTAGCAAATATTTTTTACTAATTTAGTTTTTGTTTGATTTTAAAACATTTTAGCTTTGGCATTCCATGCTACGAACTGTATTTATATTTATAGAACTAAACGTGGTATGCTCCTGAATATATATTTTTGTCGATGTTTAGACCAGGTTGCAACGAACATGGGCCTATGCTGTCTGGCAATTGAGTCTAAAAGGTAGAAAAAGCTCAAGGTGGTGGCGCGTGGTGACCTAGCACGCGCCTCTTCGACGAAAAACACGTGGTCTCCACAGTAGCAGAGGCCAGAGGTCGCCGATACCTGGCGACTGGGGCTGGTCAGGATCCCTGGGATTTCCTTTCGAGGGTACACCAGGTTTCCTGACTAAATACAGCCAAGAGAAAAAAAGGTAGAAAAATCTTTGTCCATACATAGTGTAAGTGGATTGGTCCATATCCATCCATTCATCATCAATCATAATATTATTGTCACATATCTCAGCGGCGAAAGGCGGACTATCAGCCTGTTATCATATCCTGTGCAAATCTATAACCCAGGTTTTTTCGAAGAAGGTCACTTAATTAGCAACACCTAGCACCTATACGCCCTCGGCTCCACCATCATTAACTTTTTTGCTTTCTCCTACAGAAACTTCTACCGAATTAAAAGTGACATATTTTCATTCTTTCACGTCAGGTGAAATATTATGGCTCAGCATCAGATATAGTATCCATTCATTCATTTGTTTATCCTATACAATTAAATATTGTCCTATACAATTAATTAAAAAATACGAATGTGTACATACCTGAGGTACCTTAAGCTTTTAATAACATACATGTCAATAGAAGCCGGAAGTCATCTGCCAATGAATTCTTAACGTTCTGCGTTTTTGAAATCAATGAAAAAGCTCACAAATATAAAAGTAATCTTTTTTATCGATCACCAATGTTATTACAAGCGGGAAGCGTGCGTAACGGATGTATTTCCATATTAAAATCGCTATCGAAGTCTATTACTGGAGCATTGTGCATTTGATGTATGCGTTCCTTGCATCACATGCCTGATTTCATTCAAATCTGACGGGTAAGAAGGGGGAATATAAGCGAAAGTTGCAAATGGAAAGGGTAAACTGAGAATTTGAGATTCAGGTGACATTGTGATTGATGCAGGATATAAAGTTTGTCATTATGTATACATACTCTGCTAGTTTATTGTACTCAACTTCGCCAGCGTCATTTATCAAACTACCGTTAAAGAGAGTTCTCTCAAATATTTTTAAGTAAATTCCCATACCATAATTATGTATATGTTTTTATTTAGAAACATATTAAGATGTCTATCAGTCGTGTAGATCCCATAGCACAAGCTTATAGCTTAGTTTGGGGTAGATGATGTTGTGTGAGAATGACCAACAATATTTATTTATTTTTTTATTTAATAGTAACTGGTATGATCCAAATCCGTAATATGGTTTAAGGTGTGCGTAGATCTGTCAGTTACTGTTGCCATCAAAATGATCTATAGCAGTGCATGTTGACATTATTGTGCGGACGGTAAATTCATATAGTACTTAACTCAATTATCATGGGTAAGTCGAAGCATATAAGCTCCAAAAGGAAACCGAGATAGAATTTTGGCAAGCACTTAAAAGAAAAGGCCTATAATTGAATTGATATTCGATCTCATTTAAATTTCACATTATTTCTTTTTTTTTAATCTTAATGTGACCCAATGTTTAGTGAAAAACCACAGATATGTCTGTTCATGCTTTTTTCCCGTTCTAAATTTAGTTGAGCTCTTCTTTGTCTTGTCACTAAAGTGGAGTCATTTTAATAGGTAATATTTTACAATTCATCAAAATTCAACAACACAACCTTATAACGGCGGGCATAAAATAATATATTTTTTCGTTTTGTTAGAACAGCATAATTGCTTAACTTTTTTCATTTACCATTGAATGTTTATTGTAATAATGACAGACACGAGTAATTTTACGTTTTGCTTTTACTAATTAATGTAAGAACTGACAGACGTCAAATGTTACCTATTAAAATGACGCCACCTTAACTAGAACAGCAGAAATAAATAGAGTGTGAAGTAGGTACAATATGAAATAGAAAGTAAGTTTCCACACATTATTTAATTTTGAATCTACCTAATATTTGTTTATATAATTACATACACTTAACAGCATCACTTAAATTTGAATGTTTAATATCTATTGAGTTTTATTTTCTTAATATCAAAAAGGATAATTCGCATATTCGGTTCAGCGATAAGGGTACATAAGTTTCCACTTGATTAAACTTGAATCTAACTAAATTTGCTGCTATTTTCATAAGTAACTTGAGTTTACTTAGGATACATAAATTATCAAAGCATGTGTAATGCTTTACTTTAGGAATATTTAAGAATGATCTAAGTTTAAGCTTTTCTGTGAAGATGATAATGTCAAATCAACACTGTTCAATTATACCAATTTTTTAATGTATTAGATGTAATTAAACTATAATTATTATGCGGCTATTTAAACCCAAGGTTATAAATATCATAATTTAGACTAGATATCGCTTTTTAAAAGTTCAAAAATAACTAAGATTTTTTTTATTGTCAATGGTAAATTGATTACTGAGGAAAATAATAATTCTTAAGTATCATGAAGTCTATAATAGAATTTTAAATATATGAAACGCATGAGCACTGCTTGGTACATAGGTATTAGAGTCTAGATAACTTCATCAAGCCTTTTAGCTTCTACTTAATGTCAATTCCTATTCATCTACGAATTTCGTAGAGGCGCTACGAAAGTGTCTACAACCACTTCAGCCGAAAAACACGGATATTAACATCCATCACATTATTATATTATGACTAACTGTTATTTTACGAGCATCTAATGGTTCGATAACGGTATTTTATTATTCCCTAATGGCTTATACCTGTCTTACAGCGTTATAGGGACGATGTGTTATGGCCACATACTATAGCACCAATTTCGCATAATGGGTCTATTTTTATTGTCCTTTCGAACACTATTAAAAGGCTTTATAAATCAGATAGTTGGGTGTTGTAGATGGAGCTTTTGTTTACGTAGATTTTTACAAAGATAGTTAATATGTTACCTTACATTTTGACTTCATAAACACTAGAAAGAGATTTCGTAAGTATTAATACTTCAATATTTTCATCTTTAAGTGTGCTGTCCTTCTTTGAGGGCGTATTGTAGAATAACCGATTTACAGAACTCTTTCTTTTTTTTACGGTAAATTCGTCATATATTAACTTTTAATTTGAGAATATAAGAATAATACATTTATTGTTAAAAATTACAGAGAAACTTAATTATTACATATCTATATTTACATTATTACTATCTAAACTAAACCTAAATAAGGCCCCCGTGGCATTGTGCCCAAAAGACTAGCAGCATTCCCCCTTTGAATAGCAATACAAAGAATTTTTTTTTTCTTTTAAATACTAAGAAATCTCTTCCTTTTAGGAGAAGTTAGTAATGCTGTAGCGAATTCTGTTTATGAAATTGCTTCAATCATAAATCAGCTCCGTATATTGATTTTTGGTCGAACTACGTAAGGTATATTTTAGTAAAAATTAATAATCTTCCACGAAAATTAGCAGATAGCGGTGGTGTAATATTTTTACGATTCTCTACCCTATTACTAAAACGGAACCTGAATACCGAGACTTTACTGAAAAGATTTAAGCTTTTTTTAGCTGTAGTTACTATTTATCTGTCAGTGACAATACTACGACGTAAAAATGTTCTGCGTAGTTAAATGACCTACATTATTTGTCCTCGTTCGAACCCAACGAGGGATCAAAGAACGCGATACAAAAATCATAGGTCTTTTAAGTATCGGCAAAAGATCCATTAGAACCACATTAGAACTTAGTTTAAAGCTTCACTAGCAATACAAAGTTTAAAATATTGCCAACTTTCCTCTCTTCGGAAAGTTTGAGAGGAAAAATTAGTAAAGGGTATAATTGAGTACTAAGTTGAGAGAGCAAGTTTCTTGTTCAACTTTGTATTGTAGCCATTTTCATTAATAAATTGGTGTTCATTTTTCACTTCGTGCTTTGAATTTTATGAATAACTAGCAAAACACCCGCGGTTTTACTCGGGTAGTTTTCGTTCCCGTGCATGTATTTAATGTATATTTATATCTCCATAGGACCACGGCCGTGGTACTATGGAGATATAAATATACATTAAATACATGTTGTCACAACTTTATCCCTGAAGGGGCAGAGTATACGTCCACATTTACGTATAGTTTTATGTCCCACGTAATAGGTGATTCTTTTTCCCTTTCTTGTCCGTAGTACTGTTGGTAGGTACTACGTGTAATACACCATTAACCACAGATTGATGCACGTATTTATGGTACTGTCAGGTAAATACGTAAATAATTCTGACAGATGGCAGATCTTTTGATGAGTTAATACTTCAGAATTTATGTAAGTACTCGTTGGTTAATAACTAAATTCTGACATAAACTTCATATTTATATTGTGTCAGATTTACTACAAGATTACTACACTCTATACTCTGTTAAAATTGGGATGATAATTTTGACAGCTCTTAGTAGGGAACCCCAGTGTCTAATCGTTAATGAATCTATTCGATTATCGATGGCGTGAAATTATAAATCGATAGTTACAAAAAAACGGTTTTTATTATTTTTGGTAATTAGGTAAATATAATTGCATTAATATTGTTTGTATTATACTTAGCTAATTATATTACAAATAAATATTGTAGATACCTGAACTATGACTATACTTAATTTCGATTTATTTGATTTATTTGTCTATGGTCAATTGTGCGGTATTGTTGGAAGACGCTTCACTACGATAAGTGGGCGGAACTTGTCTATATGCTACGATATTTTTTTGAGGTATACCTGACATAAACAAATACGATACTTCATAGGCGTCAACTGTCAAAATTATCATCCTAATTTTAACAAAGTATATTAACAATATATTTACCTCTACTTTACTAGTGACTTTTATAATACCTATCCAATCGACGCTCAGCGATCGTTTAACTATAATAATGGTTTAGCTTCATAAGGTCGTTAAGGTTAATGCGGCTATAGCCACCAGGTAAAGACAAAAGAGCTATTCTTTCAAGATGTTCGCCGATAGGATAAAATATATATAACAGTTCAGCTTAAGGCCGTGGATAAGGGATAACGACATTGTGCATACAAAACACGCATTCTTCATATAAAGAAATGTAGTATGACTTATTTTACTATACTACCTTTAACAAATATGTAACCTATATCTGTACTCATTGTAATAAATAAAAATTAAGTAATTAATAAAATATTTTTTTTTAAATTGTAATTATTAAAAACTCAAACTTATTGAAAATGGACCCCGTGTGGCGACGGGAAAAAGTACAAAATGTCGCTACCCCAATTCATCCTGAGGGTATCGTAAGAGGCGAAGAAGGGAACTCTTTCGCAATACGATCCATTGCGTAGAAAATGAAATCTCGAAATGAAAACCTGTTGTCCGTAAAATGATAATAATTTAAGCCAAGTTGAAGGCCTCATAGGCGACTTGAAGAATTTCAACTGTAGGTCATCATAACCTGCGCCTGATCATTTCAACACTGCAATAGGCACGGCAACTTTAAGGTGAAAAAATGTGGACGTATACTATGCCTCTGCCTACCCCTTCGGGGATAAAGGCTTGACTATATGTATATTTTCAAAATCATAGAAAATGTAATTATGGGTGTATATTTTCCTCAGAGATAGATTTTTCTTCTAATTTAGGTCTGATTTGACAATTTTTAACAAAATCATATTTCATCTACAAGATGTGTCAAACACATCTTTTATATTAGAAAAATCTATTTCTGCCTTTAATTTTTGTCTACTTATGACGACGAAAAAATGATTTTATTTTACACTTTTCTTCAATTTTTGAAACAGGGGCCTTAAACGTGGTTTCGCTATAAAACATCCCCAGACGACAGTTTGTTCTAAGAAATCGCGCACTTGAGATAAACTCTTTTGTAACTTGTAACTACACAGTACTTCTTAATTTGCTCTCAATGTCTAATTTAAATAAAAAGCTCATTTGTGTATTTGCTAGCGAGATATTCTTTTCAAATACGTAAAATTATATTAGAATCGCATTTTTAAATTTAAATGAAACGTTTTCTTGGCGTTTAATTAGAGTGACTTTGCTAGCATATTTTGTTTAAGAAAGTTGGACCAATTTGCAATGTTTAAAATCAAAGAATAAAATGAGTTTATTGCTACTTATTTGTTTCCATTACTACTTTCCAAGATTTATAATACCTATCATTTACAACAACTCAATCAGTTTTGATTTTTATAAAAAGTGGTATGGTTTCCTGGTAGAAATTGCTTTTCAGCGATAAGGCCGCTCATTGTACATTTTGTTGCACGGTATTTATCTATACAAATAAATAAAATTGTAGTGTCTGTTTGCAATATTAAAATCACCGCTTTCTACTACATGCATATGAATGTATATACGCATACCAAAATATATATTTTTAAAATTTTTGTCTGTCTGTCTGTCTGTTTGTTCCGGCTAATCTCTGGAACGGCTGGACCGATCTGGACGGAACTTTCACTAGCAGATAGCTTATGTAATAAGGAGTAACTTAGGCTACTTTTATCCCGGAAAAAAGTTCCCATGGGAATCGGGAACGGGAACAAATTTTACGCGGGCGAAGCTGCGGGCATCAGCTAGTGTACCATAAATTTATTTACTTGGCGTACAATAAATTAATAAATTAATAAATAGATAAAAATAGTCGGAGCTCATTTCAACTTGAAAATAGAAGACAGATGAATTTCAAAACCAGCGAAACAAATATCTACTGTGCCCTGCATCTCTGCTTGTGTTAAAATACCAAATTTTTGACATTTATTATTTCTGCTCCTTGTACTATCTCGTTTAATAATTAGGTTTGTATACATAAATAGTATTTAAAGTAACATAATTTTAATTGACTGCCTCTGTGGCGCGATCGGTAGTGATACCGCTTGCGGCGCTGAAGGTCGTGGGTTCAATTCCCACCAGAGACAAATATTTGTGTGACCCATAAATGTTTGTCTCAAGAGTCTGGGTGTTTCTATATATAATATGTATGTATGTATGTATGTATTTAAAAAGTATATAAGTATTAATATCCGTGGTCTGATACCCATACCACAAGCAGGTTATTCCTAGCTTACTTTGGGATCAGATAGCGTTGTGTGAAATGTCCGTGAATATTTATTTTTTTATTTATATTTATAATAAAAATTTATAATAGGTATAATGTTCAAAAAATTTAATTTATATTCATGTTGATTATCGATATTCAACAGGTCATATTCAACATATCAACCTTTATGCTGAAATTGTTGTTTTCAATTCCAAAATAGTGATTTATTTACTGAAACCTTTTGGAAGGTATACAATGAATAATGAGCTATCGATATTGCGGCCGCATTGTTGTCTAGATTATACATAGATCCTATCACCTTTGCCAGAGAGCGTCAACCTTTGTCTTTTAACGAAGGCAAGACGCGATTACAGATCATACGAATTGGGAGTTTGGGAATAGCGGTGTCAAAATTATCCAAATAGGGTTGACGTCTCAGTTTGATAGAAGGTGTTAGAACAAGATTGAGGTTCAATAGCATTAAAAGCATGCGGTTAGGTGTACAAGGTGGTATGGGCTCTGAATATAATATTGATGAGGTATCTGGCCTTATAAACATATTCAGTGCTAAAACCTATCTAACCTGTAAAGACACGATCGACTTGTAAGTTTGATTTAGGCACACCGTTTGAATAGCTAAGTAATAAATATGGTGATCTTAAGTAGGTACTTACTCCCTGAATAGATGTAGAAAAATAATGAAGCCACGCTAACTATTGACACAATAGTATAAAATAATGATACTGAATTCAAGGTACAACTTTAAAGAAAATATTATGCCACAAAACGTTTCCAGTACAAGTTAAAATGGCTTTGAACAAACGCGCCGTTCCGGGCCCGGTCACGGCTCGCGTCGCCCCGCATAAATATTGCGGAGCAATCACTGTAAATACTCACTGTATCGCTATACACAAACAGGTAGATCTGCTTGTCTGATGCCTATGTATATGGAAAGATTACAGAACATTTTAATCTTTTACAATTTTTTTGGTGATTTCCAATGTACATGCAAACGTAAAAAATGAATTTTAAGATCTTACTTTGTACAAAAAATTCAAACTTTCTTTGTTATGTTTAGTTAGCGGCTGGATAATTTAGCGATCCTGCTTTAGCAATATTATTGTAGCTATTCGAATAATTTCTGACAACAAAAATTGCCATAACCATAAAAGTATTGAACATAAAAATATAAAAGTACAGAAACGACTATTGAAATTAAAAGACATATTTTTAAAAAAAATTAGAGTTAAAAACACTAATTGCTCAGCCCTATATCAGAAAACGATGCAAAAGAATTTTATAACAAAATTTCTAGTTTCATTTTTTTTCTACAATAGGTTCCAACATTCACAATAATAAGGTTTCCGCAGTGCACCGTTCGCATCGTATAATTTTGCATATACGCTCATGCAGACGCTATTGATTTTGTCTGTGTTAGGGGGACAGTCTGATAATCATATTATATTGTGTTTTAAATATATTCGGCTGGGGTCTGCTTCGATACACCTCTATAAAGTCTATAGCTGATTGTGACCTTGAATTCAGTTCCCCTCGTGTTTTATGTAACCCTTTACAACTTTTCATTATTCGAGTTGCTAGTTTGTTTGATTGTTATTTATTATTACACCAATATTAAATGCTTGTATACACTGATAAAATCTTTGATGAAAATGTTCTGATGACAGGGCTTTTGTAATAAAATCATCATTAACATAACACATCGCATCGGGGCTGTCAGAAATTTTGTGTGATATTTCCAAAGTAATAATGAAATGAACATTACAATAATTTTATAAGGAATACTAGTAAGCGAAGTAGGTACTTTTGATAAAATTGGTAGAGGTTTTGAAAGATGTTGTTGGTTCGAATAGTAGTTATTTATCAGGACCAGTTTTATTTTTTGATTGGTTTGTGCTATTCTGTTGCGTGACAATAACGAAAATACAAATAAGTTTTCAAGAATGGTGGACATGATGTGTTGTTACTGTGGTTGTAATAAAATCTTTTCAATGTCAAAAACCTTATTTAATTTTTATTATATTTCGTTATAGTTATTTCCATTAAGGGGCTCGTCCGCATAAAATGCACTAAGGATTTTGGCAATAATGAAGAACTCACTTCATTAAATGACACCAATAGAACCTTAAATTCTTAATAGATGAGACTACATTAACACCGTGTGCTATTTTCAAAATAATTACTTATGGAAAAAACACCTTTCAAAATTATTAAAAATCATCGAAATAGCAAGAATAATCAAATTTACAAAGTTAAATTTCGATGATTTTCAGAGGATTTTTCGCAAGTTAATAATTATTTTGTAAATAGCACATGGTGTTATTGCAGTCTCATCTTTTAAGAATTTAAGGTTTCATTTAAGTGTAATTTAATGAAATCCTCGTAGGATGCTATACCGGACTCTTACCGACTAAAAAACCTCACGTAACGCCCAACAGCCTATGGTTGAGAGCCCCGGGTAAGCCCTCAGGAAGGATGTCCCGTGACTCCCAACAGACCTACGGCCGCCACTGCGGCCTCGCCCAGGGGGTGGTTCGGGTGCAATCCCGCGTCTATGGGGGGTTTCGGGTGTGACCCCGCTTCTAAGGGGGGGCGTGCGTGAGTTGCTCACGTCACGCTGCCGTCATGAGCCTGCTTCTGTAAGGACGGTGAGCGGCCCTCTCACCGTCCTCAGCCCCCGGTCATGGAGGCCGATAGTCCTCGGCGAAGACACGTCGGCGGCGCCCAGGGCGCCGACTGCTGAACTCGGGTGGGAGAGGCCCGCCGCCTCCTTCGCGAGCATGACCTGCTCGCAGTAAGAGGCGGCGCAGTCCCACTTACTCCCGCTGGAGAGCATGGCTCGTACCATGGCCTCGAGCGAGAGAGTGTCCACGCCCAGACCCACTACGAGGACCTGGCGCTGTTGTGCCCACGCCGTGCACTCCACCAGCGTGTGGAGCGCCGTGTAATCGCTGCGGTCCTCGCAGTGCTGATACTCGGCCGTGGTTTCCCGGTGTTTTCTCCACAGATACCTACCGAAGCTACCGTGCCCGGCAAGCATCTGTGTCAACCGGTAGGAGAGAGCACCGTGTCTTCTCTCCGAATTACATACATCTAGAAAAATACGAATCTTATAAACTTACTTTCGTTTAGAAAGTTTATATATAATCTAAGTTACAAAATAGACGTCAAAATATATTTTCAAATTCATTTGGCGATTCAAAACGGTGAAATGCATCGATTTTACTTCGTTGATGTTCATCACTTTTGAAGAATTTAACTACTGACGCAGTAACAATTTTAGCATATACAATCAAATGTTTTTGTGACCGAAATAACTATATTAGTGAGTGTTTATTAAATTTTTAGTAAGTGGCAACTGGCTGAAATGCAAAAAGCAAACAAGACACAGCAGAGGCGTCCTTTGTGAGCTGAAATTGTAAGGTAAGTGTTTCAATATTCTTTATAACGTGTATTTTTCATTAGATCTATTTTTGTGATCCTCAGTTACTTTAAACACAGTACTTCAAAACATTCTCAAGGACTAAGAATATCAAGGACTTTTCTTTTGCTTGTTTTTCTTTAAGAACTCTCTGTAAACACCAGTGATCGCAACAAGAACAAGATTATCTTCGTTTTGTACAATTTTCCTTGAAATAAAAACTTGTTTTTCATAAGACGCTATTCTAAGTGGCTGCTAAAATGATTAAAGGGGTGTTTCTGTGAAGAGTAAGTATCATAACTTGACAAGTTTTGTTTCCTTAACCTAAAGTTTGGTAGTTTGTTTTGTTTGTATTTAAAATTAAAGCCGTAACTAATGCGATTAAGATGGCAAAAGCTTTTAGTTACTTTGGATATTAAAACTTTTAGTTACAATAATCCTTAAAAAAGGTTGATCCTCTCTGCATTTATTTTTGAAGATAAAGAATTTTCCTACAGCTTTTTTGAAAGTTATCTACAACAATTCAAATTGTTGCAGCCTAAGAGCTAATTCAGCTATTCTAATCGTTCCTAACAGCCGAAGTTTTAGGTAGCCATATCAAGTTGTTCAAAACCCAAACTAATTTGGTACCAAGTGGTGCACCTACAAAAGTGGTCACCAACGCAAACTTCAGGTCTAGGTGCTCTTCCGTGGTCGTAAGACAGATTACAGTTCACTCATCACATTTTATTTTAATATTATAGTATCAATAAGTGTTCTATCAACAAAATGAATTTAAAACTACTAATTGAACCACCCCTTAAGAAAACTCTCCGAGTCTTACCACCCAAGGCAACTGCATTTTGTATGAGCCGGGAACATTTTAGATTAACTCGCTTTAATTATAGTCTAGGTAAACACGGTAACGCGACGCGTTTGTAATCACGATTAGTAATTAGGGATATACGACGGGTGGGATTCGTAGCGGTAGGGCTTTAATGTGAGCGGAGAGCGATCAATAGATCTAGTGAATCTTACTAATATTATAAATCCAAAAGTTTGTGAGTGTGGATGTGTAGAAAATAGCTCTAACGGCTGAAAGTATCTGGCTGAAATTTGGTACAGGGATAGAATATGGTCTGGAATAACACATAGGCTACTTCTTATCCAGGGAACACTTTCCCACGGGAAGAGGGAACGTGAACAAATTTTACGCGGGTTAAAACTGCGAGTATAAGCTAGTGAAGTAGATTTGTTGCAGCCAAGGTGCAGCTGCAGAAATCCCAGAAGAATCTATTTAATGTGCTCAAAAATTATATACCTACACACTCACGTTGATGTCGGAATTTTGAATTACTGCGTCAGTTATATTTATCAGCAGTATTATAAATATCATTTCTGCTAAACTATTTTCTAACTAAACAGACATTTCTAACATTAATAAAAAAACATTCATACAAAACATATTTTTTAAGCCTTCTATGTATTCACTATGCGATTGACAAACCATACTGACAACCAGAACTAATGAAAATCTTTTCTGAACGGGTATTCAGACTGCTTAATTTGGTCTAAACGCCTTAAAATTTGAATAAGAAGTTCAACATAATGCTTGCGGAATGTGATTACAGTTAACGCTACCATTTATCGCTCATATTGTAACCACACCACTAACTATATGCGTACTGAAATGCGTTCGAGTCAAGAACATATGTTAAGAAACTTTGTTAATATTTAATGTTTAACCCTAAAATGGCGTTTATTTGTAGGTGCTTTGCGTTTAATTTCAACGCCGCTATACCACTTATTCAATAATTTGATATTCTCTTGTGGCATAGACAGGTTATCAAAAGGTTATCAACTTTTGAGATTAAAACTTAGTTAATGGGTAGATACTTATATAAAATTGATTTTATAATTTTACCAGCAAGACTTGGATCATTTTAAACTTTATACATTCATTAAGCCATTGCTTTAATTATTACAAACATTAATATACCTACACAATATAGGATATATTCTAAGACATAAAAACTTATCAGTAACTGAGCAAACCACTCCACTTTTATTAAGGAAGGAATTGGTTCACAACTGCTGTTCTCACAATTTATTATGTGTAATTTCCATAGATTTAGAATTTTTCTGGTAATTTCAGTAACGTCAGTTTCTTATTTAACCCATCGTTTTCTCATTTTCTAGTATAGCATTATATTATTTACCGAGAAGATTTTTTTCCACCTATAACTACATAGATTTTTAAAAAATTGACAATGACTTGACATCATAAATACTTAACTGCAAGATATCGAATTTTCGAATAAATAAGATCTTAGAGATCTTGCCAGTCATATAAAGTGGTAAGACAATGAAAAAACTGCACCTAGCTGTGTCTAATCATGGTCTTTCAATGATCCTGACACATACTTCTGGGCATAGACAGTGGTGGAGCACCGTGTAGTTTTAGTCAGTAAGTCTGCCAAGTCATCCATTATGAATCTTCACACGAAAAATGGCCTTTTAATGAAGAAAGGATCCAACATTGTTTTAGAAAATGGTGTTACACTTTTCATCTACAACAACAACATATTATAAGTATTATTACTGCCAACGAGTTTTTTTAACGTGAGGAAAATCCAACAGGGATGCGATGCCGGACTCCTACCGAATAAAAACTACACTACCTACCAGCCTAGGGTTGGGAGCCCCGGGGTACTCCGCGCAAGCCCTGGGAAGGATACCTCAGACTACCAGCAATATTAAAACTGTTTTACGCTTACCCGTACTCAACAAAGACATCTTTACTTTCTTTTCGTAGAGATTTAAGTAGGTAGTCTCAGCTCACTCAACCGTAAAACAGTCCTTATGTATGAGCCGCTAGCTATAAATTTCACCTAAAGTATAATTAAGGTGTATTTATACGGGCTTGCTGATACAAAATTAAATTAAAGTAAATCACATCACCTAGAGATTTAGTGAGATAACTATGAGCGTTCAACGTGAAATCGAATCAGCGTTTCGCTTTAGCGGTTTTCTCTCAGGGGCGGGTGAAGGGTTATATATAATACAGATATATTTTAGCAGGTGTAGGGTTAAATTAATGTGAGCAAGATAGTTATAGAGGAATATTGATTTTGTGTAAAGAGTACTACTTGAAAATGTTTATAAGGCAGGTTGGGTTTAGATCTCCTACTTTTTAGTTAGATTTAAATGATTGTGTCTGTTCATTAGTCAATAAGTTGAAGAAGAAACAAGTAAGTTGGTTCTTATAGGTATAATTTTGTTATTACTACTCATACACAGTGGAGAGAATTTTCGCCAGAACCGAGCGTTTCAAAAGATCGTTCCTCTGTCGAACTATAAAAACATGGAACGACCTGCCCGCACACGTTTTTCCCTCATCTTACAATTCCGGGTTCTTTAAGAGGAGCGTGAAGAGGCACGTCACAGGGCCGCCAACTTGAGGGCCACTGTTGAAAATCTTAAGGACTGTGAGACTGGCCCCCAATTGCTAGATGCGCCACGGCTTACCATCAGGTTGGTGGCGACGTCAATTTGGCGAACTGAATATAAAAAAGAAAAAAAATACTATTACCATTCATAATACAAATAATATTGGTTTAAAAAGTAAATTCAAACGTACCGTATATTCAATAGATATAGGTAAATAATGAAAACATTATATTATCAACAGTCTAGTGATTTTAGAAATTTCTCAGATCAAATAAATCAAAATTGCTTTTCAAATAAAACTAGTGTAGGTCCCAAAATTGAACATAATTTTATAAAAAATAGTGCGACTATTTGCAGTTTTAGCACCGAGGTTAAGTGAAGCAGTCACCGGTAAAATGATAAAAAATAACATTAATTTCATGCTTCGTTACATTTGTAGACGTTGAATGGATTTAAATTGTTGTACATTATGGCGACAATATAAAAAATAAAGACAGAAAATACTTTTTAAAGGATCTTATGTAATCTGAAAACTAAATTTATATGTCTGTAAATAAAAAAGCTTTTTTATTTTACGTGTGGAAAAATTTGTCATAGATGCTATGCCGGACTCTTACCGACTAAAGACTAACACGTTTCCTGCCTACTGCCTACGGTTGAGAGCCCTGGGTAAGCCATCGGAAGATATGCCCAGGGAAAAAAAAATAAGCTGCAATTTTTTATGCCTGTCTAGATAACTGACTATAACAATTTTTGATCGTTAAGCTCCTATTTGTATAAGGTGTACTAACTGCTTCTATTTCATTTACATAGAGACTATAAAATCCTTAACTTCGATACCAAACTTGGCACACAATTTTTCAAAATCGAATACTTTTTGACTAAATACTGTTTCTTGTCAGCATTTTGTGAAATGACACTTTAACATTTAAACAAGAACTGTAAAGGCGTCAAGATCCTCTGAATGCCTTAATTTCCTCCCGTGGACGGCAGGATTAACATCTTGAATCACCGCTATCTACTGATATAAATCTTTAACACTCATTCGGGGCTTAACGGATCTCGCGAGATCCTTGCTAACTCCAACAACTGCAATTAGCCTTAGCTGCCAAAGTCCCTTTATCTTACAAACTGGGCGTTTATAATTTAACTACGTCAATGGATGCTCTGTTGTATAGCTTTAGACTTGGTAGACATTTTTTATTTATGTTGACATTATTGTGACAGTCGCTTTTTTGTGGGATTTAAAGAAGAAAACCTAAATAGCATACATATGAATTTGGACTTGTAAGTGACAATATAAGTAAACTAATACGAATATCACACTAGAGAATATTTGATATTTAGCTAAAGTTTGATATAACTGAAAAGCGAAAAAAGATTACTCTCAAATAGCTACGCATGATATTAAATCTAAATATTACAGATTAAAATTCAATTTTCGCAACTCTGTAAAATTTTAAAGTCAAATTATAAATCAAAATTCAAGTGGTACATTTGAGATTTAATTTAAAATTGTTAAACTAGAAGTTTATTACAAAATGAATAACCGCTAGGTCATTTACTTTTATAAAATTTAATTCGTTGGAGCGTATACAAAGGTAAGGTCTAAGTTCATTATTCAAAATTAATAATCCGATAATTTAATTTAAATCTGAACTTTCTTCGTCTTTAGTGTGGAGGCCCCTTAAACCCTTTTCTACGGGATGTTCACAATAAAAAAATGTAAAGATTTAATTTTCTATACTTGTCTTGTTTGATTAACCCAAATGCTATTTTGGAAATCAGTTCAGAATTATGTTAGCTTTTCAACTAGAAATACTTGAAATGTCAAAGTTGTTTTAAAGCTCATAAATGGATAAATACACATTTGTTAAGTCTGAGTCTCGAATTAGATTTAACATTTAAAATGTGTAAACTTCGTTCAGAAGACAAATGTATATCATTTAGAATGTTTTGTAAAATTTACACTGCAGTATTTTTTTAACTATGAAAAGCCTTCATTAGGTTTACCTTATAAAATTTTCTTTATATTAAGTTACTTTGATAACCTTTTTATCATAGAATGATCATATTTGTTATTTACTTAAGCAGCTTTTATATTATTACTAGCTGACCCGCGCAACTTCGTTTGCGGCACATGAGAGTTAGAAAAAGAGAGGTATGGTATTATTGGTATTAATATTTTGAGTAATATAATGGATCCCGTCGCATTTACTCTCGTCGCGCCTAGTCCCGTCGCGTCGCTTATATACATTACAGCTGACCCCTACAACTTCGTTTGCATCACATGAGATTGAGAAGGAGGTGGTATAAGGTATTATTATGTAAATTGATATAATGTTTTCCGTTGCATTTACTTCCACCCGTCCTTTTTTGGTACGGAACTCATGTGTGTCCGACTCGCACTTGGCCGGTTTTTATCGTTCAGTTGATTTGCTACCACTGCAGACCACGTTTACCTACTCCCGCCGCGTCGCTCATACTTCAAAACTTATTAAAAGGGGTAACTGAACCTTAACCCTTAAATGCATGACGATGTATATATACATCAGTGTTTTTTTCCTTACATAATTTGTTAACAGTAACTCTAACACAGTACTTTTTGCTTTTATTAGGTGTTAAAAATATCTATCTTGCTTTTTAAACGCAAGCTTTCATGATATATGGCAGTTCAATTATTTAAATGTCATAATTTGACAGCTTGGCGCAGCACTAACAACTACCCGCTTTGGCGGCAAATTTGTGATTTCATTTTAGTTGATACCAAATAGTATTATTACGTGCTAAAAATAATTTACGAGAGGATAAAGGTAAGAAGAACACATTACATTGTTTTTTTTTATTTCAACAACAGTTTTTTTGTAAATATCAGCGTTATAAATGTGATGTAGAAATACATCAGTATGCAAAATCGGCAAGAAATAGTTTTACTGTAGGTATAATATTTTATTTTTATTTTTGACTTATTTGTTATAGATACGTAATTTATTCATACGAATTTAATAATTATTTTTCCAGAATATCCCGTAAAGTGGCAGATAGAGACATAGAACAACTTCTGGCGGCCACACAGTATGGGCGGAGACCCTGACGGCCAGCAATGTGGCTAGATTACTGAGCCCGCAGAAGGCGATGGCCGTCAGGGTGATTAAGGGATACCGCACGATCTTAGGTGAGGCGACATGTCTTCTAGCCGGGACTCCTCCATGGGACCTGGAAGCGAGAGCCCTTGCGTCACTATTTAGACGGCGCAAGAAGGCGCTAGAGCGGGGTCAAAGGCCTGCGTTTCGATAAATCGAGGCCCAGCGGTCCCTACTCCACCAGGAAACCGGGGAGACATGGAAGGTGCGACTTGAGCAACCAAAGGGAGGATTCGCCACAATCGTGTCAGCACTGCGAGGACCGCAGCGAAGACACAGCACTCCACACTCTGGTGGAGTGCACAGCGTGGGCGCAACAGCGCCAGGTTCTCGTGGTGGGTCTGGATGTGGACACTCTCTCACTCGAGACCATGGTGCGAGCCATGCTCTCCAGCGGCAGTAAGTGGGACTGCGCCGCCTCTTTCTGCGAGCAGGTCATGCTCGTGAAAGAGGCGGCGGGCGGGAGCGGGAGAGAACTCTCCCACCCGAGTTCCGGGTCGGCGGCCTGGGCACCGCCGACGTGTCTTCGCTGAAGACTATCGGTCTCCATAACCGGGGGCCTGAGGACGGTGAGTGGGCTGCTCACCGTCCTTACAGAAGCAGGCCCCAGACCGCAGAGTGACATGAGGGATTCACGCACGCCTCCCCTTAGAAGCGGGATTTTAGTCGGTAGGAGTCCGGCATAGCATCCATGAAGGATTTTCCCACACGTTTAAAAAAAGAGGGCACCACATAATGGTCATGTACCAAAGGTAATGTAGCGTTGTGTCTAAATCAAAAAAATGACTGTTTCAAAGATTTTCATACAGTGCAGTAAGCCTAATTCGAAGACAATCGTTTAATGAAATAGAACTTAGTTTACATTATTAAAAGTAACCGTAATGCATACTGATGTAGATCTACATCAGTAATTTATTTTTATAAAACTATAAAGAAAATAAATAAAAATTTTTTTTGTTTATTTTTCCCTTAATATATGTTTAATTTTCTACCTGTTTCAATTTATAGTATCTAAAAAGGAAAAATCATGCATTTAAGGGTTAAAAGATAGGCATATGCTGTTGACGACATTTTTTTGTAACTTTTAAAAGGGAACATTTTGTAATACAAAATTTTCACGTAACTTAAATTTAACCATTTACGCAACGTACGCAGTGGAAGCTCTCAAAAGAAAGAAATTTTCCCCGTTCTCGAAACATTATTTATGGCCGCTCCGCTCCTATTCGCATTAGCGTGATTTTATATCACCATTAGCCATCCTCAATAAATGGACTATTAAACTGTAAAATAATTTTCGAAATGCAACCAGTAGTTTCTAAGATCCTAGGACAAACAAACTCTTCAGTTTTATAATATTGTGAGCGAACCTTAAGAAACAGACAAATTAGGTTATTGTGAGCGAACCTTAAGAGATAGACATATGCTGCCGCGGACTTTATTATAGAACTTTTTAAGAGAAACAATATTGTAATACTAAATTTTTACGTATCTTCAACTATTTACGCAGCGTACGCCTCGGAAGCTCTCTGACAGTAAAAAATATTCCCCGTTTTCGAAACATTATTGATTGCTGCTTCACCCCTATTCGTCTTAGCGTGATGTTATTTAGCCTAAAGACATCCTCAATAAATGGACTATCAAACTGTAAAAGAATTTTTGATATCCAACTAGTTGTTCCTGAGATCCTAGCGTTCAACCATACAAACAAACAAACATACAAACTCTTCAGCTTTATAATATTAGTATAGAAGTATTGTTTTAATGAACTAGATGACGCCCACCGTAGGATTCTGTGTCTCTTAGAAGTATCGGAAGACCGCAATGTGACCAGCCCTAGGTGTGATCTACATTCACAGTGAATTGATAATGATTGAAATTAAACACATACAATAACATTTTAAAACAGACGGCAAATGTAGCATTGAAATTTAAATGAATATAAATGAACCCCCTATATGTATAAAGACATGGAAGCACAACTTAAAGGAATTACAAAACGCGTAGTCAACATAACTCTACCCCTTGACATGGAGCTTATAAATCAACCCGCGAACGTTGGTTATAAATTACAGTTTATGCGAACCACATTTTAAACTATGGTAGAATTTAATAATGAAGACACGCATCGATTGTTTAACGACATGTTTAATTGAATTACTTCGCGTTATGACAGCATTATAGGGTTGAAAGATTTAGTTAGCGTAAGTTAGAAGTTTATGATTTGTATTGTTGTTGTAAGCTGGTATTATATTAAATTAAATTTTATTTCAATTACAAAATAATGCAAGGTTTAAGCCTTTCGTTCTATTATAACTGATACATGTATAAATAGCGAGCCTTCGATAGTAAAATACAGACTTAATTCAAAATAAGATTGTATTGTTTTAGAATGTTGTCACTTAACATCATTCTAACCCAGCTGGACGGCTGATATGCATATTTCTATTTTACTAAATACATTAGGTATGTTAAAAGTATACAGAAAATACCTAAACTCCCAATCAATCATTAGCGGATCACACAAATATTTTATTTGGACCCGAATTCGTACTGGACACGACAGCACAGCAAGGCCACAGAGGTAGAATACATTAATGTATGGATACTTACCTTTGAAGAGTAAAAGACACAACTTCAAATATTGGATAGACGTCTCTGAACAGACAATACAAACAAAATAGTCTAACTGTAAGTTTTACACCGCGTTCGTAATAATAGCCAAACTTTCTATAGACAAAGCAAACCTATAAAAACGTCCCCAGCACCAAATAACGTTCTACCGAAGAAACCAAAAACAAAATCAAGTAAATTAAGTTTACACAAAAATCATATCACGCTCTAATTGTCGCCAGGAGACGCGAGAAAATGGAGTTTTGTCCCCTTAAAACAATATTTACAAAGTGAGGTTCCTTTACATCTTGTTGTTCAAAGCAGATTAATGTTTGTGAGCGGCTATTTGCACAGTTCTTCATAAAAATGGCCCGAACAGTAGAACGATAAATAAGGGAAACCTTTAATAACATTTCGTGGATTTCACGATGTTATCTTGTGTAATCCTTTATGTGGCAAACCATGGTGTAATTTATTGGTTGAATTTTTGTGTTACCAACTTTTAAATTGTCGTGTTCAATATGTAATCCTCTTAAGTTGATTGAAATTCTTTTAAGTTATTGATAGCAATGGTGATAGTTTGTGATTTATGTACAATGTACGTTTTGAGAATGTGTGTGTGTGCGTGTGTGTGTGTCAGCACGATTTTCCTTGTGTCTTTCTGTCTTTATTTACCTACCGTAGCACCGGAACCAGTGAATCAAATCGGCTTTCATGTTCAAGTAGATTTTCTTGCATAGGTTTTTAAATATTACTGTGATTTAGAAAATCGCTTCAATTTTAGACTATTTTACTTCCTGTAATGTAATGTAATTAATTGACTTTCCATGTTATACTCTTTCTGAAAATAAGCTACCTAATCTAATCTCCTGAGTTCAGAAATGCGTATCATAATATCTAAAAACTAATATACCTTAAACCAGCCCAGAATTTATAGAATGGAATGGGAAAAACTGGTCTTACTTTTCTTTTCCACATTTTATCTGGAAGCACAATTTTTGTGCCCAACTGACTCTTCCTATTGTATTTGCGGACAGCTAATGATATTGGAAATACCAGGAAATCATGAGAGATTTGAAGTGCCCGGGAGCAAACACTAGAGACATAGGAGTCTGTAATCTCTTGCGTCTGTGGATTTTAATTACTTATTGGAAACTTGTGGCCGCCGGCTGTTGGGGATCGTCTCCGCGCTTTATTGCAAGATTTCGAAACTTGACAACATATTAGCTACTGTTGTATCTCACTTTGTTCTCATTATTTTGTGGAGACAATAAACTCATGTTCATCTTTGTAATAGTTAGTTGAGAAAAGCATTTTCAACCTTTAATTGATGTCTTATTTTTGAGCTTTTAGCACAAAAAGTCTTCTGTTAATGCAGACATGAGTCAATCAATGTACCAAATTGCTAAACGGCTAAACAAATGGATATGTATCATATCCATTTAGCCGTCAGAGCATGAAAGAGTAAAAAACATCCATACATACAAATCTTCGAATTTTTTGTATTAGTAATAGGTATAAAAATTATATTTTCATTCAGAAATAGGTAGTTTACAGTTTAAATACTTCGGTATTATAAGAATATTTGTAGTAAAAACAAGGTATGATTTTTACCTCACAAGACACTGTACAAAGCGTCTACATAAGATTTTGGACAAGTGGTAAATGCTCCTAAGTCAATGTAATACAGGATGCGACTTCGACGTAGACACGTGTCAACTTTAGTGTACTCTCAGTATCTATGAGTAGACGTGTAGGTATTCTGAAACATTCACATGAAAGTTAGATTTGAAAACTGGATTGCTTCACGGTGGAGAGTAAGAGTAATGATTGTAATATTAGAGATTATTTACATGTATCCATACTAATATTATAAAGATTTCTTTGTAATCAATAAACTCTGAAACTATCACACAATCTGAGCTTATGATCCGAGAAAGGTTATAGGATACTTTTGATACCGAGATTTTGAGCTGTTCCTTCAGGAGAGGGGATTGAAAGATAATATACCTACATTTCAAGGGTTTCTTTGAATGTGAATTGTTTTAGAATAAACTTAATCTTTAAACACTTTCATGATTAAGCTAACAGGGCAGTTTTACACGCTCCTAGGAGTCTGATGAAGAAACACCTTTCCATTCATATACCTTATGTGACGTAAATGAAGTTGCGAGGGTCAGCTCGTTCAAAATAAAAAACCGGGCTGCTTGGATTAATGAGGTGCTAAGGGGATTCGTAGTACATCGCAGGCAAAGTCGTGTGTCACAACTAGGGTATGTAACATCTTTGAATAAGCGTGCGTGTGAGTGTCAATGACTTCTTTCAATATACTCGTACGTTAGCAAATATTAACATTGGGCGCTTTGATCTTAAGTCGACGACGCTCATTTTGTAACGAAGTGCTTTTAATTAAGTTCAAACAAGACGTGCTAATCGAAGCGAGTTGCGTGTCGCAGGTATTTGATGAACTCAAGGTTTGCAAATAAATACTAAATGTATTTAGATAGGTATTGATTTCCAGTCTTTTCATAGTGTAAACATGCCTTAAGAAACATAATAACTACCTACCTTAAGAGTTTCATAGGTCTAACTTTTCAGGGTCGGCAGCGCGTGTGTAGCGTCTGTGGTGTTGTAAACGTTCTTAGGATAAGGCGACCACTTGCGCCTTTTTTTTTTTAACGTGAGGGACTCCTACCGACTAAAAACCTCACGTAAGGCCCAACAGCCTATGGTTGGGAGCCCCGGGTAACCCCTCGGAAGGATGTCCCAGGAACCACTTGCGGTTTGTACGTACACTTGTAAGCTTGTCTGCCACCTTAGTGGTATAAAAACAATAAAAAAGTACGAATACGGGACCGAATTATCAAGTGGATGACTCGAGCACATAAGATATTCCAATTATTCCTGCAAAAAAAATCTCTAAGTTCTTAAAGAAGCTCAGAGCACAAAAATCACTCTTTTAACAAAATTCAAGCAAGAGTCAATCGATACTGTATCTAGTCGTACACCAATATACTCGCTAGAGGTAACCACCCGTCTGATTGCCAATTAGACAAACTGTCCAGGTGCTCACAATCCCCTTTGTCTAATGCCCTATCAGCATTTACTAAACAGCTTCGAATAGAAAACTAGAAAGGATTTTTTACTCGAAAGTAGCTTTACAAAGAACTCAATTTATCTGGGATTAAGAGAGAATACTTGTTAGAAAAGGTGATTCACAATATACTAACAGATGCTGAAATTCGGTTTTGAGTCTAGACCTGAGTTATTGTTTATTTTTATTATTGTTAGTAAGAGGCTTATGGTTGTAAAGATTTAAAAATAATAATACATTATTTTGTCCTTAAGCGGATAATATTAAATTTACAAAACTGTTGCGTTTTCATTTGAATTGTATTCGTAGATATTCTTTGTTTGTCATTCATAAAATGTTATTTAACTATTTTGTGGGCCCATTACGAGCATTTGAACGCAATAATAAACAACAATAGATGAATAATAATAAATATTTTAGGTAGGTACATAATTTTTTGTTCATATATAATCGCTATCAAGCTCAATAAAGAACGGCTTCTCGCCGTTCTTACAGAAGCAGGTCAAGGCGATGTCGTGTTTCTTCACCCTCTATGAAGTGGGATAGTACAGTATAAGCCTGTCGGAAGCCCAGGGGTTATCCTGCTGAGGGCATACCCGGGACTCCCGGCCATAGGTAGATATAGAAGTCCGTCATGAAATTCGGGAGGATTTCCAAATGAAAGAAAAAGCTCCATTAGCTTAACCTCTGGCCTATTGTTCGACTTGGTAAAGGCGAGGCGCACCACCATGGGATCTCTCCGAGACTAGAATTTTCACACAAAGCCGACATGTACAAAAAAAATCGGTTGTCTGTAAAGTCGGTTTACTGACGTTGAACGTGACAACTCAGCCTTAAATGGAACGCCTCAGACCGAGGTAACCCCGCATACGTCATGTCTTTTCGTACGTGCAGCCGGCTCCATCGAATCATAAGACGTTGTAACGTCAAAAGATAGATAAAGTACACCAAGATACAAATCAACATTATGTAGGTACTCATTCATTATACAAAGACTGACTGCCTCTATGGCGGAGTCGGTAGTGATACCGCCTGCGGCGCTGGAGGTCGTGGGTTCGATTCCCACCGGAGACAAATATTTGTGTGACCCATAAATGTTTGTCTCAAGAGTCTGGGTGTTTCTATGTATAATATGTATGTATTTAAAAGTATATAAGTTTTAATATCTGTGGTCTGATACTCTTAATACAAGCAGGTTATTCCTAGCTTACTTTGGGATCAGATAGCGTTGTGTGAAATGTCCGTGAATATTTATTATTTCTTATTATGATTTATTATTAAAGAGATTTGTCCCGGGTGAGAGTTAAACAAAATTATAAGCACCAGTCATAGTCATATTACTTATTGGGTACCTATATTTTCCATAACATTTCTGATCCCTCGTTCAAAATCACAAACCACACGGTAAAGTGGTACTAACTACAACATACGTATAGGTAAGCTTTTGTTCGATAAGATTTTCGGCAATTATCTTAATCGGATTACGTTCATTGGGCCTATGACGTCACTAAGCAACGAACCACTAAAGTAATCCCACTGTAGTTAATTGCCCCCATTTGAAGGTATGCCCCAATAAATGTACTGTATACGTGTATAGTTTGAACGCGTCATTTTCCTATCATTTTATTAGGACTGTGAATCATGGCAATATAACAAAAAAATACCAGAAACACGTTATTTATCGACTTTCGTTTGTAAATAATGAAAAGCACAATAAGCACGTTCTAAGGTCACAAAGAAATTAAATATTACAACTTTTATCCCCTCTATATAAAATAGATTGCAGAGGGGCTTATGGCGAGACCTGTGTCTGTAGTCTGTGACTCTGTTGCATTATATTACGTCACTAGGTCACGGGGATCATTTATTCAAAGTTTGAAATAAAACAAAAATGTCAACGTCAATCGGATTGAACTTTCACTTTCACAGAGGGGCAGTTGCGTGAGACCGTCTCACGGCTTCTTATTCTGAATGATAAGCTACTGAAAGGAGTGCTAAAATGTTAAGCTTAGTTCAACTAAAAACGCACGGTAACTTTTTTATTAAGGTTAGAAACCCCTAAATTTTATTAAAACTAAAACTGAAGAAAGATTTAGCTAATTTTAACAAGAAGCCGTGAGACGGTCTCATCCAACTGCCCCTCTGTGAAAGTGAAAGTTCACTCCGATTGACGTTGTCATTTTTGTTTGACCTAGTGACGTAATATAATGCAACAGAGTCAGACTACAGACAAAGTCTCGCTATAAGCCCCTCTGCAATCTATTTTACAGAGAGGAGCTAAAACAGATTCAGTTAATTTTATTTTTGAAATAATATATTTTTTGTGAAAGTCCAGGTTTAATGACAGATTTTTTTTTAAATTGGAAAGGCTATTAGTCGAAAAAGCGTCGTTGAACTTTGACACATAATTTGATTCAATGGCAGTTTAAAAATACATCGAGTCAATCTATATGATTTGAATAACAATGCGTGCACAGATTGAAGAATCCGATCTTAGGAATTTCAAGTTTAGGTGAAGTATACTTAGGTACCTACTCAAAAGAAACTTGTAACTGTTACCTCTACATTTTAAGAACACTCCAGTTATATAGGTATTAACAAGCCAGGCTTGAATCCCTAAGTATTCGTCTCATACAGACCGACCTTAGTAGTATCATTAAAACTTACTAAGCTTAAAATAAAATTCTTTTTGAATCTCTTTTTTACTTTATGCTTATTGAGGTATTTTAAAATGTCATTGCAAAAGATATTTGCGTAACGGCTTTTGGGAATACTCCAAAAGCTTATTGATATTGTATTTCAAATTTCCAATAATGCAAATAATCTTCTGATCAGAATTTAATATGCCCTATTTTATTTTCTATAACTACAAAGCTAAAAAATGTCTACTAGTATTATAAATGCGAATGTTTGTAAGTGAATCTGCCTGAAGTTGAGTATACATAGTTACATTTTATCCCAGGAATAAGTTTCCACGGGAAACTGGAAAGGGAAGAAGTTTTACGCGGACAAAGCTGCGGGCATCAACAAGTTTATTTAGAAATAAAGTTGCTAGTACATATTTGTGGATTGCAACTGGAAACACATACTTGCAGTTCAATAAAAACACTCGGCGCTGGCTAGCCAGTTTCTTTGCTTGAACTTGGCTTGACACGCTGCCGCGTATCTAGATATAAAGATTTGATATTGGGACACAGTCCAGTCCACTTGATTGACGGTGGTCTCCGAAGAACATGAATGTTTGAAACAGTAGAGTTTACACTCGCTGCCAACTCTATTGCGAGGTTGCTGCTAAAACTGCCCAAAAAATTTTCAACCTGGCTTTGCAACAGTTATGTTATTGGTACTTTGTTTGGACTAATGACTTAATGTGCTAAAGGATCAACCATCTCAGAGCAATGACCGTTTACAGAACACGAGACTGACCATTTACAGAACACAGTTTTAAATCCTGTAACTATGGCTCCTTTTCAAAACGGTAATATGTGAAACAAAATATAACTGGTAAAATTTTAACCTAATTATAGTTACTTTATATGCGTCATTTTACTCTTCAAAGTACGAATTGTGCCAATGATAATCCTTGCCACCTACGACTAAAAAAAACTCTCGTATAACGAATAGGTTGTACTTATTGGATATACATAATTTCTTAATAGAGATGAAAAGGTAAAAAAGAAAAAAGAATTTTATTTCTAAAGGTAAAAGATTTTCAAGCGTAAGTTATAATTCGTTTAAAAGATGTTCGATAAAAGAATCTCTTTCCAAATCATTTATATAAATTAATCGTCATCTCACTCCGATATCACTAGTAAATTCGAGCAATATTATATTAAGAACATTTCAATTTTCGAAGGTTAGTGAGACGCAGACGATAATGTCAGCCTCAAATAACCCTAGCGCAACAGATGAAGCCTATATTGATAAAATGACAAAACCAAACGCGTAAAGACTTAACCCCCGCGTACTGCATTACCCACGGTTCATTGGTTTCTCAAGAGGTGATGGAACTGATTGGCCGGCTTTGCTTTAACAATACAACCCTACGACTTCGTACGAGATTATAATCCCGACATACTACAATCAATTTTCAACCTTCTAGCTTCTAAAATAAAGTTTAATTTTACAAGGTTAGTCTGTCTATGGTATTTGGACTATGACAAAGAATCATTCCATCTGCTTAGAAGGATTTTATGTTTCATTGATTGCCATTGTTAAGTGTATAAAACGGTAATACAGCCCTCTCGAATGTTTATCGGGAGATTTTTTGGCAAATAGATAGAATTATTTGATAAAGATTTTTGTGAACGTTTTTTGAAGAGGGTAGATAACTTAAAATGTAAGAAAATACAACATTATTCTGGTTTCAACATAACTGTTGGTGACTTTTATGTTTTGAGGTACTCTTTGATCTCTTTCAAAGGTACGTCAAAACATGTTTAGATGAAAGAAACTACAATATTAGAGACATTTCTGAAGAAAACATTTTAAACAAAATGATAGAATCTTCAGTGAGGTTAAGAAATTGAGCTTTTTTAGGGTTCCGTAGCCAAAGTATAAAAACGGGAAAATATTACTGAGATTTCGAGATATTTTCGATATTTGAAATTTTATGTCCATAGTTTTTGACCCAGGTGGTGAGCCTACTGTCGTGTTAAAATGGGGAGGCGCTGGTCGTGACGACCCGCAGTTGAAAATTTTCAAGTCACCCATAAGGCCTTCAACTTGGCTTAACGATTGTCATTTTACTGACAACCAGGTTTCATTTCGAGTTTGCCTTCCCAACTAGGGTATGTAACATCTTTGAATAAGCGTGCGTGTGAGTGTCAATGACTTCTTTCAATATACTCGTACGTCAGCAAATATTAACATTGGGCGCTTTGATCTAAGTCGACGACGCTCATTTTGTAACGAAGTGCTTTTAATTAAGTTCAAACAAGACGTGCTAATCGAAGCGAGTTGCGTGTCGCAGGTATTTACTGAACACAAAGTTTGCAAATAAATACTAAATGAATTTAGATAGATATAGATTTCCAGTCTTTTCATAGTGTAAACATGCCTTAAGAAACAAAATACCTACCTTAAGAGTTTCATAGGTCTAACTTTTCAGGGTCGGCAGCGCGTGTGTAGCGTCTGTGGTGTTGTAAACGTTCTTAGGATAAGGCGACCACTTGCGCTTTTTTTTTTTAACGTGAGGGACTCCTACCGACTAAAAACCTCACGTAAGGCCCAACAGCCTATGGTTGGGAGCCCCGGGTAAGCCCTCGGAAGGATGTCCCAGGAACCACTTGCGGTTTGTACGTACACTTGAAAGCTTGTCTGCCACCTTAGTGGTATAAAAACAATAAAAAAGTACCAATACGGGACCGCATTATCAAGTGGATGACTCGAGCACATAAGATATTCCAATTATTCCCGCAAAAAAAATCTCTAAGTTCTTAAAGAAGCTCCGAGCACAAAAATCACTCTTTTAACAAAATTCAAGCAAGAGTCAATCAATACTGTATATAGTCGTACACCAATATACTCGCTAGAGGTAACCACCCGTCTGATTGCCAATTAGACAAACTGTCCAGGTGCTCACAATCCCCTTTGTCTAATGCCCTATCAGCATTTACTAAACAGCTTCGAATAGAAAACTAGAAAGGATTTTTTATTCGAAAGTAGCTTTACAAAGAACTCAATTTATCTGGGATTAAGAGAGAATACTTGTTAGAAAAGGTGATTCACAATATACTAACAGATGCTGAAATTCGGTTTTGAGTCTAGACCTGAGTTATTGTTTTTTTTTTAATATTGTTGGCAAGAGGCTTATGGTTGTAAAGATTTAAATAGAAATGCATTATTTTGTCCTTAAGCGGATAATATTAAATTTACAAAACTGTTGTGATATCGTTGTATTTGTAGATATTCTTTGTTTGTCATTCATAAAATTGGTTTAACTATTTTATGGGCAAATGTTTCGAGAATAATGTACTCAATATGAATAGAAATAAATAAACAAAAATCAATATTTTGGGGTATTTTTTACTTAACACATGTGTTATATTATAACCCAATGGACGTAACTTCTTGCCTATTCTGCGCGGCGGACTGCCGTGGTGGTCCAGTGAGTAGTCCACCCCTCCGGCACTAGAATTCCCACTCAAAGCCGCCACGTACAGAAAAGGATGGATATAAATAAAACACAAAGATACGAATCAACATACTACTACCGTAAACAAAGAAATTTGTCATAGGTGAGAGTTAAACAAAGTTACAAGCACCAGTCACAGTCATATTACCTATGTGGTACCTACCTATATTCTCCATAAGACGATCCCTCGTTCAAAATCACAAACCACACGGTAAAGTGGTACTTACTACAACATACGTATAGGTAAGCTTTTGTTCGATAAGATTTTCGGCAATTATCTTAATCGGATTACGTTCATTGGGTCTATGACGTCACTAAGCAACGAACCACTAAAGTAATCCCACTGTAGTTAATTGCCCCCATTTGAAGGTATGCCCCAATAAATGTACTGTATACGTGTATAGTTTGAACGCGTCATTTTCCTATCATTTTATTAGGACTGTGAATCATGGCAATATAACAAAAAAATACCAGAAACACGTTATTTATCGACTTTCGTTTGTAAATAATGAAAAGCACAATAAGCACGTTCTAAGGTCACAAAGAAATTAAATATTACAACTTTTATCCCCTCTATATAAAATAGATTGCAGAGGGGCTTATGGCGAGACCTGTGTCTGTAGTCTGTGACTCTGTTGCATTATATTACGTCACTAGGTCACGGGGATCATTTATTCAAAGTTTGAAATAAAACAAAAATGTCAACGTCAATCGGATTGAACTTTCACTTTCACAGAGGGGCAGTTGCGTGAGACCGTCTCACGGCTTCTTATTCTGAATGATAAGCTACTGAAAGGAGTGCTAAAATGTTAAGCTTAGTTCAACTAAAAACGCACGGTAACTTTTTTATTAAGGTTAGAAACCCCTAAATTTTATTAAAACTAAAACTGAAGAAAGATTTAGCTAATTTTAACAAGAAGCCGTGAGACGGTCTCATCCAACTGCCCCTCTGTGAAAGTGAAAGTTCACTCCGATTGACGTTGTCATTTTTGTTTGACCTAGTGACGTAATATAATGCAACAGAGTCAGACTACAGACAAAGTCTCGCTATAAGCCCCTCTGCAATCTATTTTACAGAGAGGAGCTAAAACAGATTCAGTTAATTTTATTTTTGAAATAATATATTTTTTGTGAAAGTCCAGGTTTAATGACAGATTTTTTTTTAAATTGGAAAGGCTATTAGTCGAAAAAGCGTCGTTGAACTTTGACACATAATTTGATTCAATGGCAGTTTAAAAATACATCGAGTCAATCTATATGATTTGAATAACAATGCGTGCACAGATTGAAGAATCCGATCTTAGGAATTTCAAGTTTAGGTGAAGTATACTTAGGTACCTACTCAAAAGAAACTTGTAACTGTTACCTCTACATTTTAAGAACACTCCAGTTATATAGGTATTAACAAGCCAGGCTTGAATCCCTAAGTATTCGTCTCATACAGACCGACCTTAGTAGTATCATTAAAACTTACTAAGCTTAAAATAAAATTCTTTTTGAATCTCTTTTTTACTTTATGCTTATTGAGGTATTTTAAAATGTCATTGCAAAAGATATTTGCGTAACGGCTTTTGGGAATACTCCAAAAGCTTATTGATATTGTATTTCAAATTTCCAATAATGCAAATAATCTTCTGATCAGAATTTAATATGCCCTATTTTATTTTCTATAACTACAAAGCTAAAAAATGTCTACTAGTATTATAAATGCGAATGTTTGTAAGTGAATCTGCCTGAAGTTGAGTATACATAGTTACATTTTATCCCAGGAATAAGTTTCCACGGGAAACTGGAAAGGGAAGAAGTTTTACGCGGACAAAGCTGCGGGCATCAACAAGTTTATTTAGAAATAAAGTTGCTAGTACATATTTGTGGATTGCAACTGGAAACACATACTTGCAGTTCAATAAAAACACTCGGCGCTGGCTAGCCAGTTTCTTTGCTTGAACTTGGCTTGACACGCTGCCGCGTATCTAGATATAAAGATTTGATATTGGGACACAGTCCAGTCCACTTGATTGACGGTGGTCTCCGAAGAACATGAATGTTTGAAACAGTAGAGTTTACACTCGCTGCCAACTCTATTGCGAGGTTGCTGCTAAAACTGCCCAAAAAATTTTCAACCTGGCTTTGCAACAGTTATGTTATTGGTACTTTGTTTGGACTAATGACTTAATGTGCTAAAGGATCAACCATCTCAGAGCAATGACCGTTTACAGAACACGAGACTGACCATTTACAGAACACAGTTTTAAATCCTGTAACTATGGCTCCTTTTCAAAACGGTAATATGTGAAACAAAATATAACTGGTAAAATTTTAACCTAATTATAGTTACTTTATATGCGTCATTTTACTCTTCAAAGTACGAATTGTGCCAATGATAATCCTTGCCACCTACGACTAAAAAAAACTCTCGTATAACGAATAGGTTGTACTTATTGGATATACATAATTTCTTAATAGAGATGAAAAGGTAAAGAAGAAAAAAGAATTTTATTTCTAAAGGTAAAAGATTTTCAAGCGTAAGTTATAATTCGTTTAAAAGATGTTCGATAAAAGAATCTCTTTCCAAATCATTTATATAAATTAATCGTCATCTCACTCCGATATCACTAGTAAATTCGAGCAATATTATATTAAGAACATTTCAATTTTCGAAGGTTAGTGAGACGCAGACGATAATGTCAGCCTCAAATAACCCTAGCGCAACAGATGAAGCCTATATTGATAAAATGACAAAACCAAACGCGTAAAGACTTAACCCCCGCGTACTGCATTACCCACGGTTCATTGGTTTCTCAAGAGGTGATGGAACTGATTGGCCGGCTTTGCTTTAACAATACAACCCTACGACTTCGTACGAGATTATAATCCCGACATACTACAATCAATTTTCAACCTTCTAGCTTCTAAAATAAAGTTTAATTTTACAAGGTTAGTCTGTCTATGGTATTTGGACTATGACAAAGAATCATTCCATCTGCTTAGAAGGATTTTATGTTTCATTGATTGCCATTGTTAAGTGTATAAAACGGTAATACAGCCCTCTCGAATGTTTATCGGGAGATTTTTTGGCAAATAGATAGAATTATTTGATAAAGATTTTTGTGAACGTTTTTTGAAGAGGGTAGATAACTTAAAATGTAAGAAAATACAACATTATTCTGGTTTCAACATAACTGTTGGTGACTTTTATGTTTTGAGGTACTCTTTGATCTCTTTCAAAGGTACGTCAAAACATGTTTAGATGAAAGAAACTACAATATTAGAGACATTTCTGAAGAAAACATTTTAAACAAAATGATAGAATCTTCAGTGAGGTTAAGAAATTGAGCTTTTTTAGGGTTCCGTAGCCAAAGTATAAAAACGGGAAAATATTACTGAGATTTCGAGATATTTTCGATATTTGAAATTTTATGTCCATAGTTTTTGACCCAGGTGGTGAGCCTACTGTCGTGTTAAAATGGGGAGGCGCTGGTCGTGACGACCCGCAGTTGAAAATTTTCAAGTCACCCATAAGGCCTTCAACTTGGCTTAACGATTGTCATTTTACTGACAACCAGGTTTCATTTCGAGTTTGCCTTCCCAAGTTCAAAGTATAGGGAATACTTTGAACTTGGGAAGGCAAACTCGTCTCTAGTCGCCTCTTATGATACCCTCCAGATGAAATTAAGGGAACGACATTTTGTACTCTTTCTCATCGCCATACGGGTTAAGTACCTATATTTATATTTCTTATTCTATTTGAGTCTACATAGTCTGATTAATAAGTCACACAGTAAATATTACAGCGAAATAACAAAAAGTAAATAAAAAAAAACCAAATGAAGTGCAGCAAAATGCTAAATTCAACCATCAAATACCACGTTAAAAGGTACTCCTTAATCCCTGAAATAGATCCCAAATGAATATTTAAGAACAGGGTCTGGTCCGGTTGTATCGAAGGGTTATTTGACATGCAATGGACGTTGACTGCCTCCTCGTTCCCCTCGGCAATACTGGTCATTCTATTACCGTGTTCTATTTCGAAAACTATAGGCGTAAATCATGTCAAATTAATATCTCAAATTTAATAGTAAATCATTAGGGAGATACTATGAGAAATAATCTGAATTTCTTCAAAATTGGATTTGATATAAAATTATGTTTTAGCAAACGTTTTAGCAAGGACTGAGTGATAGGTTTAACGTTAATTTAATGTTCAAAAAGCTGTGGCAAAGAGCTCTTTTCATCATCGAAGCTGAAGCGAAAGGAAGCCGCTATGGGATCTTACCGTATACGAGCGCTTCTGACTCTAGCTATGTGAATGATTCTATCTTAGAAAGTAGCCTTGTAGAACAGCAGGTAGAACACGTGTAAGGAGGTAAAGTCTCGCCTTTCGAGGACGGGCTGTACACAGTGTCACGAAATAAGGATCAATCATAGAGAACACAGCTCGTCTTTTTTTGTATACTACTTAGGTGGCAGACAAGCTTACGGCCCACCTTAAGGTTGGTTACCGTAGAGTATAGACGTTTGCAACACCAGAGGCGCTACACACGCACTGCCAACCCGGGCGCAGGCACAATTTATATTTTTCATGCCGCCCATTAAGCCTTTAACTTGGCTTAACGTGCTTTCCGAAGCACGGAAACGCTCGTAAATAAAATGTCACAAAGTGGTCACGTGGTGGTCACCCATCCATACCCGGCATGTTGCTTACTGCAGTGATCGTTTACAGAACACTGTGTCCGCGGGGCCACAAGCGCTTCAAAAGCGCTGCCTATATACTGAGTACTTGTAACAAAACGGGTGATATTGCTGGGTGAAATTGTACGCTCACAATTCTGCTTTAAGGCCTTCTTCTGTTGTCAGCAGCGCTTTTACCCTACCCCAATTACAATATTACTTATTATTATATTCGAGACACAATAGTAACATGATCCTCATAAGAAATACAACATATCACCGCCCAACATGTGTGGACAATCGCTCGGAAAATAATAATGCCAATGTTCCATTGTCCTGTATTTAATAGACGTCACAAATGTAATGCGCAATGTTCTTATTATTTAGCTGTGTGGGGAGATTGTAATTGTATTTTGTTTACGACTGTACTTGATGACAAGGTTGGTATGAGACATTTTCTTTGACTTTTAATGCCTGTGACCAAATCGAAATTAAATAGGTACGTCTTGTTTGCAAGTTAATATGTAAGGAGTGAAAAGGTTTTAACCTGTTTGATTGTTTAAATTTTTGCGCCATTGTAAATTAATTTATTCGGAAGTAAAATAGGCCGTGTCATCATGCTACTACTCAAAAGAGCAAAGCAGTAACATAAGATATTAAAATTAGCATATTAATCTACACTTAAAATTATTATACAGCGGGCATGTTAGGGTTAAATGAATGCTACGGGATTCGTATTACGTCACAAGCGAAGTCCTGAGACACAGCTAGTATCGACTGCCCTTGCTGAAATTAATGCGTTATGCCAAAACCCGGGCATAATGAATGAATATTATCCAAAATTTCAGCGTCCATAAATCACAAAACTAATCATAATAAATAAGCCATTATTACGATGGTAATGGGCAACAGTTATATCAAGTACCAGGCTAATAGAGACAGCAAAGAGCACATATCTTTGTCCTGCGCCAATATAATTTACTGAACAAACCAGTGGTGGCTGGCCTGTAATGGATACATAATGTACATTTTCCATTAAAGCGCTACCAATATCATAATCCTATAACTAAATATTCAGTATCGTGCAGACTATTCCATGACATTGAAAAATTTGGTGGTCCCTTGCTACATTCAGCTGGGAAAGAGAGTCCTGGGGTATCCTTCCAAGGGCTTACCCGGGGCTCCCAACCTAGGCTGTTAGGTGGGATACGTGAGGGTGGCTTTTTAGTCAGTAGGAGTCTGGCATGAAAAAAAGGATGTAAGAGAAGTGTGTTTGTGGGCTCAGTTCGTTATTAGACAAAAAAGGGCGTCAAAATCGATTCATCCATTTAAGAGCTACGATATCACAATTTTGGAAATTTGCAACAGCTCTTTTTGTGTATTGGGATTTAGTAAAAACAAAGCAAAGGAAACATTTGGAAAAGCTTATTATAAATTACAGAAAATAATCTACAATGAAGGGAGAAATATGAATATTTTTAGTTAACATACATTATCAAGCATAAATAAGTTTAGTTTAGGATTGATTGCGATGTATAAAAAATGTTCAAGAATATAACAAGTATAGAAAACTCGGACTACCTACATAAAACCTACATAAAAAGTAATATCAAAAGCGAATAGACTATCGGTCAACAAACAATATTGATACTCTTACATACTGAATAGATGTCATAATAAATTTGTAATGTATCTATATAAATTGTATGTATATTAGAAAAATATGTATCTATACTAATTATTATAAGATTTGTTTTAAGCTATTGCATAGCTTCTATCGCGGGCCTTGCGTGGAGACCGAATCCAGAAATTGTGTCACGAAAACGAGTCACACTCTCGGCTACCTTCGGCCACGTTCGTGTATCTCGTCTCGCACTTCATAAATTTTTTGTTTACGTCAATTATGAACTCTGCAGTCGTTATAATATTATGTCAAATAATCCAAAAATTGATGCTTGCACCCAGAATCGATCTTGCGCCTTCTGCGTACCGATCCGCGTCTTAACCACTCGACCAAAGTTGAATTAAGAGTGTTGGTCGAATTTGAGTTCTTAATGTGAAATGACAATTTCGATGCTGTCAATTGCATTAGTTGCTGTCAAAAATAAAAATTCGACTATAGGTGTATAGGTATTCATCATCTATGTACAACAGTGAACTGTACTCGTATAATTTGTGTAAAAAGTGTTTTAAATATGAATAAACAAAGTGCATTTATTAATGAAGAAAGTCACGAAAAATAGTGAAAGAAAATGAGTGAGTAGGTACTCTTTATACATTTTATTATTATTATCACCAATGCAGTATTATTTTTTGTTTTGTTAATTTATATATAATACTGCTATAAAGATAACCAAACCGGGGAGTACGTTCCATGGGAACGTACTCCCCGGTTTGCGAGAAGAAAATTTCACGCTGACGTAGCCGCGAGCGCCATCTATCCCATACCTATGTACTTTAAACGTGTCATAAAAGTCACAACAATACCATACATGCATATTTCAAAGAATGTCTATTATTACCATAAAATTTGTAAAAATAGTTTTTAAGTAGATAAGAAGAAACCTATTGTTTTATCTTTTAACTAAGTAGCTGACCCTCGCAACTTTGTTTACGTCACACAAGGTCTATGAAATTAGAGGTATTTATTAATCATACTCATCAAGTAGCGTGTGAATCTGCCCTGTTTGCTTAATCAAAATAGAGCTTAATGGTTAAAGCTATTCCTCAGTATAGAATTTTCCTCAGTATAAACAATTTACATACAAACACCGGCGTGTTAGAATTTTATTACATGTATCAATGTAGTAGACGTAACGTGTATAAAATGACATCAATCAAATGTCATCAATATTCTGAAAAAGAAATTAAAAATAGAGTTCACAAACTGTTTTGAAAATACATACTGTACCTACCTTAGAGGATCGTTATGAAGATAACAGGATAGTTAACAACCATCTATAGAAAATAGATGGTATAATGCTGAATACCGCAAAGAACAATCGGCGCGGCATAGAATGGGGCCTATACTGATGTCCTGGAGGATTTAAATGATGCCGATGTCTTGTGCCTGCTGAGGCACACACACGCCGTCATGCATGTCTGCAGGACAACGTGCAGGACAACGAGCAGGATGAGGCAGCGAATGGCTGGACTGAAATTAAAATCGACAGACGCAAGAGATGTGGTGGAGGCACTAATTCACGTACCTCAGGAGTGTCGTGTCAGAAACTGATGGGATAGAAGAGTACCCTATATCATTTCGAGTCTCGCCAAGGCCAGAACAACCTTTACACAGCTGCGCCCCGTAGGCAGTTGCGAAAATGGACACGAAGAGTGAAACTCAAAACAGAGTAAACGTTAAAACTGTACTGCTAACTGCTATACGGATGCGAGACATGGAAGGTCACTAAAGACATTTCGCACCAGCTACCAGCTATAAGTCTTCGTCAAACGCTGCCTCCAATGGATCCTCGGTACATACGGGCCCGAGAACATCACGAACGTAAGACTATTGGAACGATGCAGTGAGACCCCTATCCACCAACAGATCAAACGTCGGAAGTGTAGCTGCTGCGCTGGATTGGACACACGCTGCAAAGGGACCATGATCACATCATTCCAAGACAAGCCTTACTGAAACTACTGGTAGGGTTTCAAAAACTGTTCGATAGTAAGTAGGTACATTTATTGATAGTGGCTATAGGCTACATAACATAATGCTAAGATTAATAGGAGCGGTGCAGCAATGAGGGATGTTTCGAAAACGGAAAACATTTAATCGTTATAAGAGTATCCGTTGCGCCTCTGCGTAAATGGTTGAAGTTACATAAAAATAATTTATTACAAAATAATTGTTCTTAAAAAGTTCTAAAACAAAATACCTATTAAGCTATTGCATAGCTTCTATCGCGGGCCTTGCGTGGAGACCGAATCCAGAAATTGTGTCACGAAAATAAATCACACTCTCGGCTACCTTCGGCCACGCTCGGCCACGTTCGTGTATCTCGCACTTCATATACCAACGTGTACACGTGAGCGTTTGTATAACGTGTACCTATGTATATGAAGTGAAGTAGGGTGAAGTGGGGTGAGCTGAGGTGTGTAGGGTGGGGTGAAGTGAAGTGTGGTGTGGTGAGGTGAATCGGTGTGAGGTGGGGTGGGGTGAGGTTAGGTGGAGTGGAATTTTGGCCTTTTGGACTTTGGCCTTTGGGCCTTTTGGACTTTTGGCCTTTTGGACTTTTGGACTTTTGTACTTTTGGACTTTTGGCCTTTTGGGCTTTTGGACTTTTGGAATTTGGGTTTTTGGACTTTTCGGGCCTTAAAATCTTACTTCTTACAAAGTTTGTGAGTGTGGATGTTTGTTACTCTTTCACGCTCAAACCGCTCAACGGATCGGGCTGAAAGGACATCATTCATTTTGGACCAAAAACTGAAAGTGCCGGCCAGAAAAAGAAAATGTGATATTCGCATAGAACACACAATTTCTAGCAAAAAATACTACTACATTAACCCTGTGCGTGCTATGGTTTTTTTGTTACATGCTTTTAAAATTCGTGAAAAATGTTATTTCGAAGGTGTCATTCTAATTGATATGAGCAGTTGAAAAGTGATTTATTTTATTAATTATGTCTTTCAGCACACATAATAAGCACACATACATATAATTATACCTGTTTCTCCGAAGGGTGAGGCAGAGGCATATTTTATGCCCAATTTTGATTTCTCGTTCCTACATAAAGGAGCATGTAAAATATAGATAAAGAGTATTTCATTTCGACAGAGTCAAAGGCCTTCCTGTAGTCCACAAAAGCCATACACAGCGGCTGATTGTACTCGTTTGTTTTCTGTACAATCTGCCGTACAGTATGGATGTGGTCCACGGTTCTGAAGCCTTTTTGAAATCCGGCTTGCTCCTTTGGCTGAAGCTCGTTGAGCCTTCCGGCGAGGCGGTTTGTGACTACTCTCGAGAACAACTTGTAAACATGGCTCAGGAGCGAGATGAGTCTGTAATTCCTCAGCAAGGTCTTATCACCTTTCTTGAAGAACAGAGCCACCGCACTCCCGCTTCACGCTTCAGGTGTTTGTCCCTGTTGGAGGACGTAATAAACAAACTCGTCAGCTCGTTGAGAACTGGAGCCCCCCCCCCCCGCCTTCAGCAGTTCAGTTGTAATTCCGTCCTCCCCAGGGGACTTGTTGTTTTTAAGTTGTCCGAGAGCCGCCCTCACCTCGCCCTGACCGATGTCCGGAATGTCCTCGCTATAGTGGCGCGATAGTGGGACTCGGTGGTCACAATCAGTAGGGTCTTACTCTTCGGCCTTTTTGTCCGTGATGCATACAGGTCTCTGTAAAAGCTCTTAATTTTCTCGAGAATCTCGAACCTTGAGGTCACAGTTCTGCCATCCGCTGTTTTCAGTTTCATCAGACGGGGTCTTCCAAGCTGTTGGGCAAATACTTTGGTACCCCTGTTCTGCTCGATTGCTGCCTCGACGATGCTGGTGTTATAGCGTCTAAGGTCGCGTCGTATCAGCTTTCGGATTCTGAGATTTAGATCGCGCTGGTCTGACGAAGACGAGTGCGCAGATGGCGTTTCCCGTCTTATTCTCATAAGTTCGAGAGTCTCGGGCGAGAGCTTAGAGCACCTGTTATTGCTTTTTCCGGACAAAAATCTTCGGGACACTTGCTGTAGCGTCTTGACCACATTCTCGGCCTTATCGTGAATATTGCCAGTGGTTTCCAGCAGATCAAAACGATTTTGAAGTTCTAACTGGAACCTCTCAGCCCCTTAGGCTAACTGGAGCGCGGTAGGTCGCAGAGTAGGCTTCATCATACGGGCCCTTTCAGCTCGGAAGTCCAAATTCAGATATGCTCTTAGAAGTCGGTGATCACCACCGGTATTAAACCTGTTAACCACAGAGACATCTCTGAATATAGACTTCCTGTCCGTCATGATGAAGTCTATCTCGTTCCTTGTGACCTTGTCGGGGCATCGCCAAGTCCATATTCTGTGGGGCTTCTTCGTAAAGAAAGAATTCATCAAGAAGGGCCCCTGCGACTCAAGAAAACTGACAAGCATATGGCCCCGGTCATTTTTGCGCACTACACCAAAGCGGACGATCTTCGTTTGGCCGCGTTCTTGTACTCCCACTTTGGCATTGAAGTCCCCCATCACAACGCTGTAGTGAGTCTTGGCAGTACCATGTAGTGCTTTTGCTATGTCCTCGTACACGGTCTCAACTGCCTCGACAGTGCTTTTCGAGGTCGGGGCGTACACTTGTATCACCTTCGGGGTGTACCTGTTGGTGAGTCTCAGTATTAAGTACGCTACCCGAGGCGAAACACTGCTGATCTCCACAACGCTGCTAACAAGGTCCTTTTTCACCATAAAGCCAATCCCGCCCTCGGAAGAATGTCTTCCGTCACCTTCCCGAAAGTAAAACAGGTCACCTGATGCAAGGGTTAGCGTGTCCTTCCCCTTTCTTCGGACCTCGCACAATACTGGATGTGCCAGTTAATACGACCTAGTTCTACCTCGAGTTCGGTGAGCCGCTCGTCCAGGCGCAGAGTAGTTCCATTAAACGTAGCCAGGGTCAGTTTTGTATGGCAGCCTCCCGTGACCCGAAGATTCTTAGCACCCCCCCTCCCGCCATCACTCCGACCGCTGCCGTGATCGGGAACAGCGGGAGTGCCGGGAACTAGGGACCGTTGTTTTGTTGTGTGTATCATAGGAGGATATTTGGCCTTACTGTATCACGCTGGCCAGACGGGTTGGTATAGGGTTTAGTTTCGAATTTTCCTTTTCTGTGCACCATGACCTCATCCGTTTATCAGGAGGTGCACCACTCGCAGGTGAGGCTGGCTTGGACCCCGGGGTTGGTGGTAGGGCCCCATCGCACCCATCTGGCTTCGGGAGGTGGCGGGGTGATTTGCCAGGTACCTGTCGCTTGAGCCTGGCGGGAAGCGCGCGCGGCACCTTTGTCTAAGTTTTTTGAAACAAGTTTGGACTTGTTGTGAATCGTTACGTACATTTTATTTGTGCGTAGGTACGTAGATAATTAGTAAAATGATAATTCTTTCTTATTACAATAGAATAACGTAAAAACAAATCACTATTCAAGTGATGAAATGTATCAAAATACATCATCAAAATAACATTTTTCTCGTATTTTAAAAGCATGTAACAACAAAACCATAGCACGCACAGGGTTAATGTAGTAGTATTTTTTGCTAGAAATTGTGTGTTCTATGCGAATATTACATTCTTTTTTTCTGGCCGGCACTTTCAGAATTGGCCCAAAAATGTATGAAACGTGAATGATCTCCTTTGGTACAGAGATACATTATAGTCTGGAATAACACATAGGCTACCTTTTATCCCGGGAATAACTTCCCGCGGTAACAAATTTTACGCGGGCGAAGCTGCGGGCATCAGCTAGTATTCTTATATAGAAATAATTATACTAGCATAGTTGATAAAAAATGCTATGTAATAGCTTTACCGCGGCAGTCCCCGAGTGCCACACGTCTTTTTTTTTTTTTTTGTTTGTTTGTTTGTAACGAACAGGCTCCGGAACTACTGGACCGATTTAAAAATTCTTTCACGGTTGGGAAGCTACAATCTTTGCGGTGAACATAGGCCATATTTTATTCCCGTATTCCCACGGGAACGGGAACAACGCGGGTGAAACCGCGTGACGTCCGCTAGTAAATAATATAGAGCTCACAATAATAGGTACTGTCCGAACTACTCTCAATAACAATTATTGGATGTGAGGTAGTTTCCCTCAATCAAAGTACATGTAATCAATAAATACGAGAACAAAATTTGATACAAATCAGTTGAGATATGCGACCTATAGAAAATAACAACAGCACCCACTTACAAGAAAGTTTCGCCATCAGTAAACGGAGTCCGTACGTATGTAATACCTATTCGATAATAATATCCCACTGCATAGCGATGGTTCCGCTCTGGCTTTTTCCCTTTATGGTGAAATAATAAATGAATCAAAATATTTTAGACTAAACACACGTTTTTCAATGAAAATACACATCTGGAGGCCCTCTTATAACGCTCAGATGATAATAATGAATGCTTCTATTCTACTTACCTCTATTTACGTAGACTCTCTCACAAAGTTGCCTAAACCTATCCATATTGTTTAACAAACACAATTATTGGCCGCGTCCATTTGCCTATACGAGATTTAAGGCTCAAATTAAGTGAATTACCAACAGAGGGACCTTTGCTTCCCGACAATATCGTTTGAATCCATCAGTGCTAATATACTAAACAAGTAACTGGAGTACAGTATAATTTCCTATAATTAAATCAGAACATTGTTTAGAGTCGGTCTTCGGTTTTAATGGGATTCATCTGAGTGCTTGGTATTTCAACAAACTATAGATACAATGTAAATTCATCTTTAGAATTTACTATTATCTTTTAAATAGTAACCACTAATATAATGTGCTTGACCGCATCGTTGGTCTAAGGGTCGCATTAGTGCGACAACTGATGGCGTACGGTAAAATTCCCACCACGAGACAAAATGTGTGTAATACCTAAATATTTTTCTCGGAGTGTTTCTTTCATAGGTATGTATTTACAAAAAGAGAGGATTAATATCATGTCCTACTATCTAATCTAGCATACTTTGAGATTTGACAGGCGCTGTGTAGAAAAATGTTCGTCAATATAGGTAAAAAAAAAAATGGAGACTTTTCTTGTTAAGGCTTGTATGTTCAAAACAGACTCATCTTGGGGTTAACTTTATACTAGGAAATATTCTTTGATTTGATCTGATAAAACTATATTATTGTAATTTATTAGATACTCTTGCTTTTTTAACGTATCAAAACACGATTAGGAATACTTTGTTCGATCGAAATCGCTCTCGAAAAATGAGAAATATTGCAAAAATCTTAACAAGTACATAATGTACTTGTTTTTATCTAAATAAATGAGTTTAATCCTCATAAAAACTTATCATAAAATAGATATAGGTCTTTAGAACAATATTTTACGGCTAGATTTTTTCTTAAAACCCCTCAGATTTTATAACAGTAATTATAATGTATTAGAATCGAGTGAAATCCGGCAAAAGCGTACGCTGCAATCGTTCGATTTCCTTAGGATTTGTCAAGGTCGATCATTGCAGCCCTAAATAGTTAATTCAATCAATCAAAACGGCCTACCATAGTCCACTGCTGGACGTACGCCTCTCGGAATCATTTAGGGGATAATTTGGATTCCTTTTCATTAAAAAAATCAATCAATGAAATTTCACAACGTATTAGCTTGGGTTAAGACATGAGCTCTCTGCAGCTCCCTGCCAAACTTTCTGTCAGGTAGGTCCTTTGTTTGTTTGCTAGTGGTGTACATTTTAGATAGGTACATAAAAAATTAGCAACAGATTATTGATAGAACTTAATAGTTGCCAGTTAATAGGTACTGATCGAAAATACTAAAATTGTTCACCAACCTTGCCTTATTCACGGTACAATCAAACTATTTACAAGACAATTAATTCTTTCGGGATCCCTTCTAAAATCTGAAGTATTCATGACAATGGAACAAATTAACTAACATATTACGTACAATTTTCAATGTTCCCGGTCAGTTGGTGAAACCCGGGGTTGACAATAATAGTGTCCCTAACAGATTCAAGGGACGATTTAAAGAGGGGTTTTTGTCCTTCCTAATTATTTACGGACAAGTAGTTATTTCCGCCAAGGAGTAATTGCAAAGATAGGAAGCCATGGTTTTGACAATTTAATAAGATGTGTAAAGAATAGTAAATCATCATTATTTCAGTCGATTGAGGCTCAATGCTGCTCAAAACATCTCTAAGTACTACGTTCTGTCTTGAGCCTGTATCTAGCAAGCTCCCATAACTTTTATTAGGTCGTCTGTGCACTACAATCTCAAAAATCATTCTGCCTCATCGGCCGTCACTTACATAATCATTGTGGCCTTAACATCCATAAATAATGTGGAATTTAATTTAATTTCCCTGTGCGGTCTAAGCGGGCTTTAGCTATTAGTATCTAAATAAAACTGAAAGCACCGAGAAAGCTTTAAATCTTTACAAAAATATTAATGGTAAAAAATACTAATCCACGTAGTCATTTAAAAGTTGCCCGCCATTAGAAATTGCCTCTTCACAACTTCTGCTGCCCTGGTACAGCTAAACATTAATCAGTGTAATAAATAGACCTTTCGGAGAGTGAAAATCTCGGGCTTTTCACAAATGTTCCTAATCAACCCATGGCCTTTCATTCCCAACAATAGCGGTGGATAAAATGCGAATAAGATCGTCAATGAAAACTATCTGACTATCCCTGTGTTAATCTATTATCGTTAAATCGGTTGCAGACGCTATTAAAATTGTATAGAAAGCAATGTGGATGTCTTATTTAGCGAGGGCAATGGAAGTCTATTAACGGTTCTTTTATTTTTTTTGTTTCTTCTTCATATTAGTTTTAAAAGAAAAATGATTAGGCTATCATATTATTCCGTCAGAAATTCTAGGACATTCTTCTGAGGCCTTACCCGGGGCTCCCGACCGTAGGCAGTAAGAGTCCGGCCTAGTATCCATGAGAGTTTTCCAGATGTAAAAAAAACCGGGCAAGTGCGAGTCGGACTCGCCCACGAAGGGTTCCGTAGCAGCAAGAAACATAGTATCAAAGTTCTTGTGGTTCGTTCTTACTTTGATAGATGTTTTAAGGCAGTGATTTTTCTAGGCAAAAATTGCGTGTATGTGTGTACTGAGAGCCCAATTTTATTTTTGCGGATTTTTGAAGTTTAACTAACAATAGTGCTTAGTAAAAGTTGTGGAAATATTTGTAAAACGAATATTAGAGTTTGTAAAGACATAATTCAAAACATATATCGTCATAAGTGGGTCCCTCAGTTCACACACATAAGCTTCCAAATCTAGATATATAATGAGTTCACCAACAAATATTGGTTATATACCTTTAGTAAAACATGAATAAATATCTACACAACATTTAGAAACATAATGCGAATAGATAATAAAAAATTACAAACGTCTTTCTGTGGTCCCTGAGGGACCACATAAATTTATTTCATAATTAATAGATTATAACATGAACATTAAATATACATAAGCCAATCTTTAGTAAAAATTACAATGAAAATTTTACAACTAAAGAAAGATCACAAATAATAGTAAATATTGAAAACTTTACGTTTTTGTTAGTGGGCCTCAGTTCACACACTATGCAAATGCTAATTGTTCAAAATATAATTAAAAACAACAATTGCAAAAATGTGGAGCCTTTCATTGCTTAGTAAATTTTTTATATTATCGATCTGTATTTATCTTGTCACTGGTGTTTTTTTATTTGTGTTATTTTAACATTTTTATTGATGTTCATACTAAGACAAGTATAGGGTGTCCGCACTTTAAGAAAAGTACCTACTGTTTCTTTATTTTTAGGTCATTTATTACTTATCAGGATATTGTATAAGTGATAGGTTAAAATAGGCTATATATTATCACGCCACATATCCTAGGGGCTAAGCAGAGAGCAATGAAATGTTTTAACCGTTGGATTGATTTAACTAAAACGTAGCAGGAACGTAGTAGGAGATAGGTTTAACACTCAGACAACGTATTATTACGCTAAATTTTTTAGGAGCTCGGCAGAGAACAATGAAAATCTGTTTGTATATTTTTGCAAAATACAGAAATTACTGAATAATTTTAATTAATCTTTTATTTGAATAGCAATCTAGAGGTAGGATCTTTACAATTTACAATAGCCTTAATCATTAAGCTCTTTTATCATCAAGCCAACTCGCCAGTTTAGATTTACTCTCACATTCAAAGGGATCCTTGAATTCTAGGTTTTGCGAAAGTTGGGATGTGTCTAATTCCTGAACTAGAAAACCTTTAACATGGAAACTTGTGTGAAACATTCCTTACAGTATTCCATTTATAACACTAAAAAAAAAATTTTGGAATCCGAAAACGCATTGAGAAGTAACAACTAAAAAACCGTTTTGTCTTTCATCCCTTCTCCCAAAGGAACCGCGCAAAATATCGAGATCAAAAGTATCCTAGAACCTTCCTCGGATTATAAGCTCTGATTGTACTAAGTTTCATTCAAATCTATTCAGTAACTTCAGCGTAATACTTATTCGGAATATAGACAGACAGACACACATGAAAAATGTAATTTCATTTTCGGCTTCAGTAGACTCTCGACCCTCAACAGTTTTACTATATGTATAGACTAGCTAACCCTCGCAACTTCGTTTACGTCACATAAGATCTATGAAAGGAGAGGTATTTCTTCATCAGACTTATCAAGCAGCGTGTGAAACTGCCCTGTTTGCTTAATCAAAAAAGAGCTTAAAGATTAAGTCTATTCTAAAGCAAATCAGTCCACGCCTTCGGCGCGGGCTGAATTATTTTACAATAGCCTTAACCATTAAGCAGCTCTTTTATGATAAGCCAACACGCCACACAAACGTTGTTTATAATGAACATTCTGAAACAACTTTACTGAAAAATGTTGAGCTTTGGCTACAGTGACATGGGTACATAAATTAAATCACCTTAAACATAATAAGTACATGCATACGGTCACGCCTTTATCCCCAAAGTGGTATCGAGGCATATTATATGTTTACCTTTTTTTAATTTGTCCCACGTAACGTAATAGGTGGTGAGCCGCATTGCCGTGTTGAAATGGACAGGCGTTAATACTGCCTACTTTTGAAAATTATTAAATCTATAAGGTCTTCAACTTGGTTTAACGACTGCCATTTACTGGCTACCGTTAGCGTTAGTGTTATCGTCTCAACTCTTCCGATTATGCGTAAAGTTTTCAGTCTGTGGCCCTAATCAAGCAAACGTTTCGTATTCGCGCTTCACCATACTACTTACTCTTATAATTATTAAAGGGGCTAATTAATAAACACGTACGTCATACCGGCCTTGGACCCACTAAAACCATGAGGTCTCTTGCTATCCATCTAGCGCAGTCCTAGGCTATCCTTTAGAGGGCTTACCCGGGGCTCCCAATCGTAGGCTGTTAGGTAGGATACGTGTGGTTTTTAGTCAGTGGGAGTCATAGTACATTCATGTTGGATTTTCCTCACGTTAAAAAAATCCATCTAGCGCATAACTCCCCGGGTAAGTTGGAGGATGTCCTAAATTTGTTCCCACATTTTGGTTACGACTTATCCTAGAGGCTCAAATAGAATACGGTTCAAACTTTGCTTATAACATAATTTCCACGCGGACGAAGTCGCGGGTAACAGCTAGTTATTAATAAGCTTCAATTGTAATACATATCCCTCAAAAACATTCTGTAAAAAACTAGCCAAGTCTCGATGAAGCTGCTTGTTTATCTCTAAAAAGTAATGAAATCTAAACAAAGTCGTGCCAAGTCAGGTTCCTTACTGCGATTTCTTTATTATTGTGACTTGGCCGTTGAACATTCTTTATACGTTAGTGTGTACAAGTCAATTTTGTTTACACGAAATGTTATTTTTGTTAAGCGAGATAATAGCCTATATTGGAATTTATTATTTTATTAATTTATTATTTTTATTTTAATACAAATAATATTTTGACGCGTCGTATCGTGCAGTTCCGCTCAGTGCGGTCTTACCTTTATAAAGGAATAAAAGACTAACACAAGACATGACATGGTACAAATTCAAAAAGCTGTATAAAAAGAAACTCGTGTAAAGAGGTTTCAAGTATCTAAATTACACATATTCTTCAACAGTAACGGAGCGATATATTCAGAGACATATATTTTTCACACAACGCTATCTGATCCCAAAGTAATCTAGGAATAACCTGCTTGTGTTATGGGTATCAGATCATGGATGTTAATACTTATATACTTTCAAATACACACTTATCATACATAGAAACACCCAGACTCACGAGAGAAACATTTATGGATCAGATTATTGACACTGTTGATTGATGGCACTTGATGGAACTTGCTACACATATTGAAAAACTTCACTTGTACTGTAATACAAAAAGTAAATAGCCTTTGAGAATGCCGAAAGGCGAAACCGGTTAGGTATTACAATAATAAATGTTGTGGAACAGTACAAGTGAAGTTTTTCAATATTTATGGATCACACAATTTTTTGTCTCCGGTGGGAATCGAACCGAAAATCGTGATCTGCAGTCGCACATTTCGACCTCTAGACCAACGAGGTAGTCAATATCACGACAACCAACAAGCTGACAGTTTTACGTCCGCAAATAAGTAACAATTCTAAACTACCCACATTCAACAACAACTGTTCTCCGTTTATAAATAAAAGTTCTAAACTACCCACATACAACAACTGTTCATCTTTATCTCACACTTTACGACTATGCAAGAACTTTGAAACTCAATGTATGTAGGTAATGGTTCTTGAAACAATATTATCTCTTGACTGCATGGACACCCTACTAGTATGGGAAACCTAATTTGTACATTTCTGGTAAAAGACCAACAAAACCAGTGACAAGATAAATACAGATCGATAATATAAAAAATTTACTAAGCACTGAAAGGCTCTACATTTTTTTAAATGTTGTATTTAATTATATTTTGAACAATTGGCAATTCCATAGTGTGTGAACTGAGGCCCACCAACAAAAACGTAAAGTTTTCAATATTTACTACAATTTGTGATCTTTCTTTAGTTTTAAAAATTTCCTTCTAATTTTTACTAAAGATTGGCTTATGTATATTTAATGTTCATGTTATAATCTATTAATTATGTGATAAATTTATGCGGTCCCTCAGGGACCACAGAAAGACGTTTGTAATTTTTTATTATTTATTCAAATTATGTTTCTAAATGTTGTGTAGATGTTTATTCATGTTTTACTAAAGGTCTATAATCAAAACTTGTTAGTGAACTCAATATATATCTCGATTTGGGAGCATAGGTGTGTGAACTGAGGGACCCACTTAAGGCGATATAGCTTTTGATTTATGTCTTTACAAACTCCGATATTCGTTTTACAAATGTTGCCACAACTTTTACTAAGCACTATTGTTAGTTAAACTGCAAAAATCGGCAAAATAAAATTGGGCTCTCAGTACACACATACACAAAATTGCGGTTGTTGACGTTTAAAAAAACTACTTACTAGATCTCGTTCAAACCAATTTTCGGTGGAAGTTTCCATAGCAATGTACATCACATATATTTTTTAGATTTACCATTCTCTTATTTTAGAAGTTAGAGGGGGCGGGGGAGACATTTTTCCACTTTGGATGTGTCTCATGCTCAAACTATTCAGTTGAGAAAAAAATGATGATAGAAACCTCAATAGCATCTATCTATAGATACACCACAAGTACGGGGTTGACGAAAAAAAAATTGAGATTCAGTTCTAAGTATGGGGACCCCTAAAATCTATTGTTTTTTTTTCTGTTTTTGTCTGAAATCCTTAATGCGGTTCACAGAATACATCAACGTTCCAAGTTTCAACAGCATAGGCTTTATAGATTCGGAGAAAAATGGCTGTGACATACGGACGGACGGACAGACAGACAGACAGACATGACGAATCCTTAAGGGTTTCATTAGGGTTTTGCCATTTGACTACGGAACCCAAAAAGGCTAGCATATTAGTGTCTTCAGGATTGCATCTGCAGCTCTCTTAGGCCAGAAAACCCTTATAATTTGAATTCACCTGGAAAAGGACTCTGCATGTCTGTCCAGTTTTCCGTTTCTAAGTATTTTGATTAGTCCTGGGACATCCTTCCGAGGGCGTACCCGGGGCTCACAACCATAGGCTGCTGGGCGTTGCGTGAGGTTTCTTATTCGGTAGGAGTCCGGCATAACATCCTTGAGGAAAAAAGTCTATTCTGCTCGCAGGCTACTTGTATTAATGTTTTAGAAGTACAGCTTATTCAAAATCACAAAGTAAATTTCATATAGCAAAAAAAACAATAAGGAAAAACATACTGTACAAATATGATAACGTACCTCCAGCAAGGCTTTGACGGCCAGCGGTCGGAAATGGAAGGAACATGGGCAGACAGTTTCCGGTCCGGAGGGTTGACACTGCGACAGCTAAGTAAAAACAAGTAAACAGACTTTCTGCAAGGAAATTAACGTACGTAAATCATAAAGTGAGGTTACCTTGTTAACCGTAATAGATTTTGTTTTAGAAAGTATTTAGCTAGCTTAAAAAAAGGAAGGATCGAATTTTAGCAAAAATATTTATTTGTTCCATATTTTCAATTTTTAAAGCAAGAAAATTTTTGTAATAGCTGATTTAAAAATGTAGATACAATCTGTCCTCCAAGTTGAGCTTTTTATTTTGGTATGGAAAAATAATTTTTATTGCATTTACATTTCATGTTTTATGAAATAAAATTAGAAAATCGTACATAGTCTATAGCGGTAATTTTTTTAATTCATTACTTTATAATTTAATTTGTGGAATCCATGTTTGTAACTATATTATGATAGTAATATACATTACAGTAAATTTTAAAAGCCCCTTGGTATCGAGCTTATCTTATAACTTATTAACCCTTAATTCACTTGAAATGCGGAACGCAGATGGCAACATAAAAAATGTTAATAAAGGAGCTACCAGGAGAAATCCCATAAGCGCCCCAATACCTCAGTTTTCAAATAGCAAATGACGTCATTGAGTAAATCTTTAGATCTGACCAAATAATGTGGATCATACATCTCTGGCTACAACTTAATACACTGGACGGATCAAAGGACCCACATACGGAAACGCTCCAAGCTTAGAATAAACCAATTATGAGTGAAATATTAGGGATCACTCCGCCCTATGAAAGCCTTTGATCACACATTGCTAACTGCTTTTATTTCTTTCCGGCCTTCGGCGAGAAATACGAAGCCGCACAAGACCGGTCAAAATATAAGCGAAACTCTTAATAAATTACAGAAATTGGTGGCCACGAGACTAATACCCCCGGAATGGGGAATAAGCCGGTCATAACGTCGGTTAACTGCGCGTGCCGAGTAATCATTTTCGGACAGGATATTTACTTCCGTCTGTTCTCTTGATATACGACAACTGCCATGCTCTTATTAAAACAATGCACCGAGAACGAAGTCCGTGTGGCACACAAATAGCTCAACTAAATTATATTGTCTAGCATAATGAAGTCGAGTTGAGAAAGTACGAAATTTTAGTGTAAATAAATTAAGAGCGATCAGTATGGTGACAGCGACTGCTCCATTTTCAATTAGAATAAAAGCTGGGGACGATATGGATATTTTACGAAATGGGAAAATAATCGAATTTCGGCTGAATAATGAGAGGACCCTCGGTGTACGTCGATGAATGGCCAGGAGAGTATGGCGACACAAAGGGTATTTAACTCGCACTTAGTACTTTTGTCCATTGCCCCCTACCGAGCCCGCCAGCCCCAACGCGATTATATTGTCGTTATCGCCCTATAACGTATGCAGAATAAAACATGTATTATCTATATTGCCAGCATCCATTTACCCAGTTTCGTTCGCTCCTAATCCTTTGATTTATAATATCCCGCTGAAATATAGCCGTTAGCCGCAATATATTTAAATTATTCCAACAGTCAATTAACGAGATAGCTTTTGCTTCGATATAGGTCGCGATGTGTTCACTGGCACGTAACAAACAAACTGAATTTGTACCTACCCTGTTAAAACCCATAAAATTATTAAAAGGAAATTTGCGGTTGGTTAAACTGACGAAAATATTTACAATCCGAGGGTTTTGGTATGAATTTGCCTCATGTATGCATAAAAGTTGAAGGAATTCGGTGATTCCGTGTGCCTACGGCCTTATTAGTGAAGTCAAATACACCTTTTTAAACTACGCCCCTCGGGTATACCGTAGTATGTTTGCACACGAAAAACATTCTATTGATTCAAATAATTTGGATGGGGAAAGACTATATTTCACTGGAGATTTATGTTGAGTCAACGCGGGTAGGAAAGTTGGTTAACTAACTTTTTCGGTTTCGTTAAAAAGGTGAGGATTAATACGGGCGTCTCTCATGATACTTATTTACAATAATCCGACTTGTGGGAGAGCAGCGCATGAATTGTTAAAATAAATTTCGTTTTCAGACGTGTATTGCTAGGGCTGGATTACGACGGCAATTTATCGATATTAATTTTGAGAACAGTGTTCCTCGTCTTATTTTTTTTAAACTCTTTCAACTTTGCTTTTTTAATTGCCTTCGTTGCTCAGTAGCAAGTTTTGGTGACTGCTGTGTTGAGGGTCTTGAGTAATCCTTAAACGATACAAATATTTTTTCGTAATTATGGTGTGTTTGATGTATAATATTATATTTCTACGTGGATTACAGGCTACGCCAGACTCGGTTCAGGGGAATCATACAGTGCTTAATAGCAATAACATCAAGATACCCGTGAACCAAGAGTCTGTTCAGTGGAACTACTTTCTTCTATGTATTTATGAATACAGGAATCAATTTGGATTTTTTTCAATGCATTGCAAAAATGTGACTATGCTCATTGCATCGAGTTGTCAGAATATTATATTTCATTTCAAAGTAAAAAATAAAAATATCGACATTCTTGGTATTTATAGTGGACATCTCTAATGTAACCTACGTATGCAGATCGTAAAACCATATTTTAAAAATTAGATACGTGCTGTAGGGAGATCCTTTTATAATCCCTAAGAATTTTAATGCTCTATACGTCCATTCGTATGGTTTTTTGCCACAAATGCCTTTACCTTCCAATTAGTTTAAGGGCTTATAATTAGCCGTTGCTCTGCCTTGGAGGGCTTATTTTTATATGATTTATGGATTAATATTGATATACTTTCAACAAAATTTACTTTGATACGTAATTCTTTACTGCAAAATATAAAGACGTATTATATATAGAATTGAAATCTACTAAATTGATTATGTTTGATATTTCTAAAAAATGTTAATTTATAAGAACATTAGAAACGTAATTGGTCTAATTATCGTAAAAATCTAAAATTATTCGACAAAATAAGTTGACTGTTAAAGATCCAATAAAATTGACCACATTGCAACATTGGATTGCAATTATTATGCCCAGTGCGAAAAAAGGATATTCTGGTGGTGAAATTATTTATGGCCTTGACATAAATAAATTAGTTCATAAACTGGTGGATATAAAATCATAACACCTTTCCATATTTTCAGTTAAATAAGTGCTCAAAAAACCGACCAAAATGTTAGTTAGAATTGAACGTAGAAGTACCACCGCTTTAAACACAGTCACAATATACAGCGATATTACCATATTACAGCCAATCACGAGCGGGGTGGGGTACTATCAAATTTACATATTCCGACGCCAAAATTCTCATCATTAACATTTTTATTAAACTAGGATTAGCTGTAATCCTTTTTTATTCGACAATTAGTAACGTTATCATGGCGTCCAATGTCGTAAAGAGTTGGAATAGCTTCCTATCGCTAGCAATTAACCAAATTGCTCTAACCTCCAGAGATAGCAAACCTTTCATTACGCTTACAAAAAAGTTGAATTAACGAACTTCGTAGTCAGCTTCAAAATGAACTTTATTGCAATACTTCAGATCAACAATGAATTTATTAAACAGCTTCGAAATTGACTAGTTTATGAACTTCAAAAACAAAATTTAAGTAATAAAAAATTCTTAACTTGAAGTACCAAGATTTCAAGTTTTGTAAAGTTAATTTTGATTCTTTTGCAAGTAAATTGGGTATTTTTGTGACAGCGCTGTATTTTTATTTCTTTATATTAGCGAGAAAAGTTTTTAAATAGTTATTTAGCACGAAAGAGACGCAAGTAAAATATGTATAAAAAAATATTATGATTTGGTGTAGAACGAGATTTTAATATCACACAGAACAATCGAGAATGGTAATTTTTCAAAATTTTACCTAACTTTTTCGGAAAAAAATTTGAATTTATTCAAATGAATCTATTATGTATTAGAAAACACACATCCCAGCAGTTGTATAATAGGTCTGCTAATAAAACTGGATTTATTAATAAAATCCTAAGTTCTTATTTTGCGATTACAGTTATGATAACTAGTACCGTTTTATTACATTATTTTGTTACTATTGAAATACCGTCAATATATTAAACTCTGGTCAAAACGCTTGCATTCAACCCATAAAAATTTTCTAGGTCCTGTTTCAAAGAAAATCGATCTTATTCACTTAGTGAACATGTTAGAGCTTTTCATTAAGTTTATATTTCATTGGGATCATCAATATAATATAAACTTTCAGCTTTCAAAGAACATAAACTATTGGTTTACGATATTATACGGAGTTATATTTGAATGACCAACTGAGCTACGTGACCAAAAACTTTAACACCACTCGGGTTTATTAAATTTCACTGAGAATTAAACAGTAAAATTTATCTGTCTAAACTTTACTGTGCGACTTGGGAGTAGCCCTGATGCAATATTTATTAAACCACAACTAACTAAAATATTAGGTAGGTACCTGAAATGGTTAACAAAATTTTACTGCATATTTTAATTACTTTAGTCGAATAGATGCGTTGAGGCTCTTTTTTTTTCTCATGTGAAAATCCTCATGGATGTTATGTCGGACTTCTACCAGCTAAAACCACACGGTGCCCTGTCATCTGCCTTTGGCCGGGAGTCCCAGGGTATGCCCTCGGAAGGATGACCCTAGGGTCCCCATAGTGCTTTGAGGCCTTACCAAACTAATCTCACTTGCAAGGATGTACCTGATGACGAACAGATAAAGCCATGGCGAATAGAAGATATCCATCATTTAACCAGTATGGGATTATTGTCCTCATAATATGGCAAGGGAGAGGCTTCTAGGGAGAAAGTAGTGGACTGGGATACGCAGATTTGTTTACTGTTAATAAGCGAATTGCATTACCTTTGTCTGACGATTCTGTTATTTCTATCTTTTTTTTAATGGCGATACTGTAGTCTATACTAATATTATAAAGAGGAAAGATTTGATTTTTTGTTTGTTTGTTTGTAACGAATAGGCTTCGGAACTACTGGACCGATTTGAAAAATTCTTTCACTGTTGGGAAGCTACACTCTTTGCGGTGTACATAAGTTATATTTTATTCCCGTATTCCCACGGGAACGGGAACTACGCGGGTGAAACCGCGTGACGTCCGCTAGTCTATACTAATATTATAAAGAGGAAAGATTTGTTTTTTTGTTTGTTTGTTTGTTTGTTTGTTTGTTTGTAACGAATAGGCTCCGGAACTACTGGACCGATTTGAAAAATTCTTTCACTGTTGGGAAGCTACACTCTTTGTGGTGTACATAAGCTATATTTTATTCCCGTATTCCCAAGGAAACGGGAACTACGCTGGTGAAACCGCGTGACGTCCGCTCGTACATAATATATTGATAATGACGTCGGGTGGGATATTTTCCCAGCAATTTGTTCAGTCCACTGATACCTAAATTAAGATTGTACATACACATACTTACTAAGAATTTTACATAACTAATAGTTAAAATTAGTTACGTAAATCTCTTAGTATCTATTCCAATGGCTGCCCAGAAGACATCGCATATTGAGATAAGACCGCAAATGGTATCTGTATTTCAAATTTTAGTTTGCTTCAGAATTCTATCATTTCTATTTTGCACTCTGAATGTCGATAACCTTATTGAGAAGTCTGATTTATTTGAACCGCACACCTGCATTTGCTATTCATTGAACAGTCTCCACGTACGACTTCTTTCTATCAAAAGTTACACGGCTATGGGGAGATTTGTTTATATATTCAACTGAAGTACGGCTACCTATACGCAGTCTACATTTAAACTTTGATGATAAATTGAGACGAAGAAACAAAATTCTATAATTGACAATGATGGTACTTATTTCTAGATGTACTTCATCTTATAATTTCTTTATTGGCCAGCAAGAACGTAGATCAACCACCACCGTGCCTCTGAAAGAAGCGGTCGTACAAAGTTGAGCAGTGGCTTCTGACCCCCAATATAGATGGAAATCCAAATGAAACATCCAAGGATGTAGCAATGCCCTTCGCGCGTCAATAGTTGCCAAACATACTAACTTATTTTTTTTTTTACAATTTTGTAATAAATATCTAACATTTCTACTTTATCATAAGTAGACCCACGTAATACTCTTTTTAGAAGTGGCAGCATTTACAAATCTCTAGACGTACAAAAGCCCATTAGAAGCTCTTAGGACAATTAATTAGTATAATACGGCAATTTCAAACCCAAATCTCCGTAAGTTCTGAATGAATAATGTCTCTTCTTAAAGAGTTATTATCCTCCTAATTATCACAGCGATAAAATTAAGAAACTCCATTTAATGTCGTAGTAGTAAATTATACTTTTGGATTTATATAAAATGTTATTATTGCAGTTAAACGCGCTGCAGGCCAATGTTCCCGAAGGGCCACGCCTACTCTCTTTTGCGGCGAGACAATAAGTTTTTACGAGCTGAATAGAGGCGAAGATTGGAAAAAATTCAAAGCACTTTTTGTCGAAATTCGTAAAAAAATGTTTTGTATTGTGAGTGGCGCACAATGGTGGATGGAGGAAATGAGAGTCTGGGCGTAGCGGTGCTCAATTTAACTGGTACCCCGCTCCGCAAACCGCACCCCCGCCCGCCTTCGGAGCCTGTCCCGCCCGCTTGCATATTTCGTATATGCATGCAATGAACAATCAAGAAAACGTGCCACTGCATTATACGGATTCTAATTGGGAGGATCACAGATAATTTACTAACGATTTCAGGAAAAACGTCTATGACTTCAGCTATTCACTACATACTGAAACTTAATGAAATCAACTCGATCAAAAGACATCATTTCAGACTGAAATATTTTTACAAAAATTTAATTAAGGTTTACTTTATTTACACGTAAAGAAAGTAGACGTATGTATTTTATGTATGAATTCCAAAGGTTTGGACTATGTTGTCCTTAGGTCTTGCTTCACTAAAAAAAGATTTTTATGAAACTAATACTTGTAAATATTGTAAAGGCGGTAACATATTTTGTAATACTCGTACAAAACATGGTCGCTAATCTAATTTGTGAATAGCGCGGTACAGCCAGCCGGCGATGCTTTGTGCCGCACGCTCCGCTGAAATTTAATGTTTCGTCGGTGCAGACCCTTTGAAGGCTCCCATATTAGCCGTCGCCTATTAGCATAAAACCCATAATGGCACCACCTAAGCTTTTAATTAATTACTGGCCAGATACCGGGAAGTTTCAACGGCATATGTACAAACTCTTTTTCAACTCAATTTATTTGTTACATCAACAAAATTATAAGTACGTACTGAAGGGGTAAACAGAGGCATTGCATACTCAGGTTTACATAATTATTGTCTGTTAGTTGCCGTTGGTCCCGCAAAAATGTAGAGGGCCCGATTGCCTTGATTAGAATGACATCAGTTGTTGTCATTTAAGTTTTTTTTAATACTAATGAGGAGACAAGCTTACCGCCCTATTAAATAGACTGTGGTCACCATAGCCTATGAACGTTTGAAACACCAGAGGCGCTACACTCGCGCTGCCAACCCTGCAAGAACCTTCTAAGACCCCTTTTGAAAATCCTCGTACTGTAGACGTTTTGGAAAACTAAAGATCTTTCCACGATCTAGACGTTTGCTAAAGAAAGTCTCTAAAGACCTTACTGTGCTCGAACGCCTTGGACGCTAGTTGTGACTATGAACACTCTGTCTATGGCGAGCGGCGCGGCAGCGTGAGGATAAAACGTAGGTAGGTAGTAGGTAGGTTACTCTTTGCAAGTTTAAAGAAATGAAGTAAAGTACATTAACCTACTGCGACCTACCAATCTGCGGCTTTCTATAGGGAATCAGGCACAGTCATTAATAACAAACTTTTTCTCATGTAAATTGTATAATAAACTTTTTATTCCCTTAAAGTTTATTTGCTTTCTCTTTGGCATTTTAAATTTTCTTTATTTCATTGAATCGATCAAATACCTGCGCTGTAACGAACAAGCTAAATAATAATGTCGTCAGTAAATCGCTTGAAAAATTAAATTAGAACTAAAATGATAATAAAAGGAGGGGAGGGGGGAAGAGGAACCCGCCTCACACCCTCGATTCGTCAATCCTAACTTACAACCGTTGAGGATAACCCCAACTAATTGTATGGGAGGAATGACGAACCGAACTCCTCAGGAAAGGAATTTTGGATGTGGGATAGGAAAAATTACCTGTACCCTCCAGATTGTTGGTAATTAGCACTACTCCGCTTAACAATGTGACTAATTTGTCAACACGTGTTTCGCCTACACACGAGGCATCTTTTTTTATTATCATTTTAGGATGGATTTCCGCCATGTAACGCCTGATTCCATTAGTTAAATTAGAACTACTCAAGTTCAGTTCAGTTCAGTCTGTGTGGAGGTTTCTTGATAAGAGAAACCTTATCAAGAAACATCCACACAGACTGAAAATTCTAATTAAGAATTAAAACAATTCCTGGGTGAACGAACTCCATCCGTCAGGCTGTTAGTTTTTCTACTACTGAAATGTAAGCAACACGAATGTTAAACAGCGACTCCGACGATGAAAAACTCATAAACGTTAAAGTAAAAACATAAAAAAGCATTGACTGAACAAACAATCTCTGGGAAAACTAATTTGCGGGCGCATTCACAGGGGCCGGAGTAAGATGCTTCAGAAAATCTCTCTTTTATGTTTTGGTAAAGGTTTAATATAAAAATTACTTTTCGCATTATCATGTGCTTGGTAGGGGATCGGTTTAGTCAAGGGTACCTTTCTGCTATTTGTTATATCTCACGCGTGACAGCCGCTCGGGGTCGTTTCAGTCATGACGCTCAAACAACAACAAAATAAATGCAGTGGATTTTTGAACTCCTTTATTTTATTAGACACGAATTCTTCAAATTTTAAAGTACCTGCCTATTACAATTATTATATTCTGTTAGATAGAAAATTAATTAAATTTATAACCACGAGTCTAGTAGGTACGTAGGGTGCCTACTTAAAATGACATGATAAGTATAGAAATGGTTTTATAAAATACCATTCAAGTCATTTCCGGGCAAAATTTAGTATCCTCTCAGCTTTTCATTTGATCTCTAACTAACTTTTCATTCTGGTCGCACGGTAAGAAGATAATTTTATAAGTTGGTGAACTATATACTTATCTATACTATCAAAATAGTTGCTCAATAGTTTAGGCATAGAAACAGATTGACAGTTTCTAAATGAAGTTTTGTTCTATGTATCTGTTGTATTTCCCTAATTATTGAAAATTAAAAAAAAAGATCAACCAAGAGACACAACCCTAACTGCCACCCCAATCTTTGAGTTACTCTTTTATCGCTCTACATGTCATCGCTTGATTCCGCTGATCCTCCATATTCCTTTGATTATTATATTACGAAACGAGGGCAAGGAAATCCCGTGTTGTGCACTTTTTTCGTCACATAATCTATTTTGTCAACCAGCGAGTAATGAATGTTGTTTTGCAACGCTTGCAGAGCGAGTGTTTCGTACTTGTTAAAAGGCACCCCGGAAATAACATCGCTTTCCATGTGAGCACACAATCAAATATGAGTTTGCATTAAGAGCTTTTTTGGGATTTATTGAGTTTGATGAGAAAGCTTGTGTAATTGTTATTCTTTTTAGGGTTCCGTAGTTCTAGTTTCTGAGCTAAAGTGCGGAGTGAATAAAGGTTCCTTGCTAAACGGTTATTTTTCGTTATTATCTAAAATAATTGGTAGTAAATTGAAGTGGAAAACTTGCATTGAAAGGTAAACTTTATAAGCTTACTAGTCAAAGTAAGAAGTAAGAAGCGCCCGTGGCCCCGCGGACTCAGTGTTCTGTAAACGATCACTGCAGTAAGCAACTTTCACTATGGCCGGTCCATGGATGGGTGACCATCCGTGTAATCACTTTGTGACATTTATTTGAGCGGAAACGCTCGGAAGGCACGTTAAGCCGTTGTTCCCAGTTGCCAGTAAAATGGCAGTCGGCAAGTTGAATTCTTTATTTCAACAGCAGGCAGTCACAACCTGCGCCTGTCCATTTAAACACGGCAATACGGCTCACAACGTATTACGTGGGACAAATTATAAAAAGGTGAAATGTGGGTATATAATATGCCTCTGCCTACCCCTTCGGGGATAAAGGCGTGATGATGAACATACTAGTCAAAGTAGGCTGACGGAGATGTGTACTTTTCTCTCTATTGCGTTTTAGTTAACTGCTCTGCAAATGTTTAAAGACCTACATCAAAATTTAGATACTAAAAAAGTACCATGAAGAAGGTTTTTGAACATCAATATTGATAAATGATAAAATAAATAGATATTTGTTTGATTCAGATGACTGATAGACATACATATATATTTAAATAAAATTTATTTAAATAAAACATTTTCAACAACGCAAGCAAACATATATATTTTAAAGAAACTAATAACCGTCACATGAAAAGTCTGGCACAGACGTAGAATTTTCAATAAAATATTCGAAGCATCATGGCGATGTAAACAAAAAGTAGAATTATCAATTTCGCCGTAAGCTAAGAACAAATAAACGTCAATCTTTAAAAACAAATCTATGTAAGAAGCATCGACGCACGCACGTGTTGTTCTTCATATGAGGGGGTGATATAGTCTACAAAGGAAAGCAATTTAAGAAAAAATAAGCAAGCGCGAGTCGGATGCGCGAACGGAGGGTTCCGTACTTAAAACTGCAAAAAATATTATATGGTGGTTATATGGGAGCACCACTTCATATTTTTTTTTGGTTATTATAATTTGTTGTTATAGCGGCAACAGAAATACATCATCTGTGAAAATTTCAACTCTTTAGCTATCACGATTCTTGATATACAGCCTGGTGACAGACATACCGACGGATTGCGGAGTATATTTTATTTATTTCGCATAATCTTAATACATAGGCACTTGCAACACGTCTATGAATACAAATCAAATAGTACCACCAGTTCGGAACGCGGCCCCCTTGAGTAGAACTGGCAACTGGCAAAAAACTCGGCGGGCTATTCTTTTTGTGATCTATATACAATAATTAAAACTAAAAATCACAAACTATTGCTTGAGAATGCAGTAGAGCAAGCAGATAATCTCCAGGCTTCCATGTCAAGCAAATAAGCGTCAATTCGCGCAATCGCGCAAAACAAGAGCAATTCACGCACGCCCCCCCTTAGAAGCGGGATCACACCCGAAACCCCCCAAAAACGCGGGATAGCACCCGAACCACCCCCTGGGCGAGGCCGCAGTGGCGGCCGTGGGTCTGTTGGGAGTTCTGGGACAGCCTTCCGAGGGCTTCCCCGGGGCTCCCAACCACAGGCTGTTGGGCGTAACGTGAGGTTTTTTAGTCGGTAGGAGTCCGGCATAATATCCATGAGGATTTTCCCTTACGTTAAAAAAAAAGCGTCAATTGTATACTAGCCCTTGCAGTATAATTTACTTTTTAAACACTTTTTGAACTTAGGTACCTAAAGGCATACTTTTTATTTCATTTGGAAGCCTGTTGTAAAAAAGTATACAGTCAGGAAAGAATGAATAAATAAATAAATAGAATTACTGACTTTTTTCAGTCTACACTGATGACCGGCAAGGTTATTTTTATGTCTGGTATTTATATTGTGTATATCGCCTAACTTAACGAAACTAGATAGGTAATTGTCTCTATAATGGAATTCCGTTTTTGCCATTTGTGTACGGAACCCTTATAAAAAACGCTATCACGGAATTGGAAATAAACAAATGATACGGGAAATACTTAAATCACCGCTATTGATGCGAAATTGGAATTCGTATTGAGATGGTAAAATACAAATTTTATACCCCTGCTAAAATCAATCAGAGTTTAGGAGTTGGTTCGTATAGAACTGTATTGAACAGGTTATTTCAAATTAAACTCATTTACAACAGTGATTTAATAAAAATCCGATAAATTTGTTGAATAAAAAGTAAATGCGTGCTTTTTTTTTCTTTACGTGAGGGAAAATCCTCAGAGGATGTTATGCCGGACTCTTACCGACTAAAAGACCTCACGTAACGCCCTACAGCCTGTGGTTGGGAGCCCCGGGTAAGCCCTCGGAAGGATGTCCCGGGACTCCCAACAGACCTACGACCGCCACTGCGGCCTCGCCCAGGGGAAAGTAAATACGTGCTAATCAATGAAGCCCAATCAGGCTACGGCCAGCAGAGGACCATTATGGACACATTACATGTTGTCACTTCTAAATTTGATTGAGACTACATATAAATGTTAACTAGAGATAAGATGAATAAAATTGTGTTATTCATTGATGATTCAGCTTACTAGTGCCATCTCGCATGGCACTAGTTAGCAACATAATACATTGAGTACTTAGTTTTCTAGTTATATGCCATCATTGACTCATCTAAAGCTTTGTGATACTTATGTATTCAGAAGAATAATAATTGTTTAAATGTACTTATGATATATACAAAGATTGATAGTTGTGGATACTATAATCATTTAAAGTAAACTATTGCTTATTTAAGACAATGAAACATAACAATTTCATATTATTATCTATATATTTACATTGTTATTATCTAAACTAAAACTAAATAAGGCCCCCGTGGCATTGTGCCCAAAAGACTAGCAGCATTCCCCCTTTGAATAGCAATACCTATTCGCTAAGCGAGAAAACTGCCAGCCCTTGGATCACCAGTCGACTCTACAAGGCGCTTTTACAAATTCTTGAAAAATGTTTGCGCATTGGGACCCCATGGACATGGCGGGTCTCGACACCGACTGGACAAAATCGATACGACGAGTCGAGACCCTTATATTTATTATTAAGACAATTAATAAGTAATGGTTAATAATGGCTAATGAAACCACTAATATCAAAATAGAAATGGTAGTAACTTGATATAAATCTGCACTCTATATTCAGGATTCGCTTTTATAGTCATTTTGTAAATATTATTTTACATATTTGCATACAGCTTTATTACTCTACCTACACTAAATCATAAATATGGAAATCAATTGAAAAAGCTCGCCATTAAATAACTTGAAATAAAATACGAGTATGAATGCGTAGGTTGGGCGTAGGCGCCTGCTATTGACAAACGACTCGCCAAATATAAGCCGAATTATGGAGATACATTCAAGAATCGAGAAATATCGCCTTTGTTCGTATTTTATCTCGCTTAAAGGCACGTCATACAGCACTATCGAAATTGGTTTCAATAAAATTTGCGTAACATCCACCAATAGGATATAAATTCATATAATTGCGAGTTTAATGAGGGGTTTTTATGACTGCTTTTTGTTTTTATTGCAGTTACTTTTTTTACAAATTGATTTAAGTTCTCTTTTACAGTTTTAATATACCACCGTTGATGTATAGACCTAGAATATACTACGCTAAATGAGTGCCCAAGAACATCTTCATCACAATGTAAGAGAAAGTTCTCACATTTCTAGACGAAACTAAAGTCATAAAGTTTATGCAGTGACAACATATTTCAGAAACGTCGGGCCTTTTATTAGACGGAGCAGATGATCGTTGAATCCCCTCTTTCCGCGGGAATTTAAACTTGAGCCGTTCGCTGGTATTGCAAAAGTTTTTAGTTCACCGAATATACAGCGGAACGCTCTCAAAAGAGTTATAGAGTGATTTTTTCGGCGCTTTGCATCCGATAGGATTAGATGGCACGTAAGCTATGAATCGAGAACCTTTGAACTATTTTATGATCTATCACTGTGAAAGCTGATGTAAGCTTTGTTGAAGTTTTAAGTTAAATTCTATGATCTAAGATTAAATAATTGCATAAGATGTACCGTTCGTTAAAGTAATGAACGCAGGGTTCAATATCATGTAGATCTGATGCTTACTTTTATAGATTTTACACCAATAGTAATACTTTTTTAAAAAAATAAGTATTTAAGAACAGTTTTAGGACCTCGCTACATCATGGTTTTCCGAATCAAATTTTTATCATATACATTTCATTGCACTGTAGCCGAAATAATAAAGTTATTCCCATTAATAGTTATTTTTCAACAGTTGTGGTCTTACGACGTCTACTCTTGACAATAGTAGGTATAATTATTGCAGTATACTCTTAAAACATAATTTGTATGCTAATAAAGTTAGCATCACATACATAAATTTTATTTATCCCAAAAAACATAACTTTCTACAAAGTAAAATCACAATAAATTCCTATCACGTGTTTAAAAATTTAATCCAACGTTAAATCTGAAATTGTTTCTTTTTTTTCGCAAAACAAAAAACCTAACTAAAGCAATATTTATTTACGGTAAACAAATGGCTAGGTATTGTGTTAGCATTTTACGATGCAAGCCAAACATAGAACAATTTGTATTCGCATTCAGTCCGAGCCGTAAAAGTACAGGTGGAGACAAAATTTGTCCAGGGTCAGTCGGGGTGCAATCAGATAAGCAGACTGCTTAATCTCATCGATTTTATTTGTCTTTGCATATTTTAAAGCAGAATAGAATTGAATATTCTTTACTGTAAAGTCATTCTTACCTATAGTCGAATTTTTACTTCATAGAAATTAATCAACATTGTATGAAGAAGTGACATTAGTTGCTGTCACTTTACTTCGTCTAATTGAAAATTCGACTTTACATTAACTTGACTAGACTGTATAATTACACTTACAACATGTACCTACCGCCTTAGCGACAAAACCATTTATTAAAGGCAGCCATGAGGTAATAATACCAGATTAAAGTATCAGCAATACCACAGTATAAAGAAAAAACCTCTTTAGGCTGTGGCAATACAGTGTAGTGTTTTAATAATATTACTGTTATTTAAGCGAAATGCGAATCTATCTACAAGTAATGCTCTGATTTGTTGCAAGGATATTTTGAGTGTCTTGTGGTATCCTTCCCGGGTCTTGCGGTACCCTTCCGAGGGCTTACCTGGAGTTCTCAACTGGACGCTGTTAGGCTGGATACGTGAGGTTTTTTAGTCGGTAGGAGTCTGGCATAGCATCCGTATAGATTTTCCCTCACGTAAAAAGAAGGATATTTTGGGTTTTAGACAATCGTAAATCCGATGGTATCCAATCCATAAAGATGGGTTGGTATGAGAGAGATGAACTCTTTCCAACTTCACTGCAGAACGTAGTGCTTGCTTGCCATCATTTTTGTACGGACTGCACCTCGGCGACCAGATGGGTTGGGTAGTCCCAACCATAAACCAAAAAACCTAGTGGTTTGACTGTAAGTATTCCTTTTCTACAACATAATCTCGTTATGTCCTTGCTTCAAGAATAAAGAACTAATAGAAGCTGTAATAGTGTTTCTCCCGCCATTTTCATGGTTTATTTAATTGTCACTCATGATCAAAATAAGTCATTATAAGACTGCGTTCAACGAATATTTATTGATCTTCTAAGTAGTTGTAACTACGAATTTCTATATAATAATCGTACTTAATTTTATCTGTCTGGAACTTAATGGGCTATTAATATTATATTTCGGCAACTATGATTGATATCACTCTGTTTATGCCTTTGGGACGTTACTAAATGACTGGGATAGATCTGAAAATGACTCAGATCATTACTAGCTTTTACGTACTCAGAGCTGTAAATTAGTTTTAGTATCATGTTTTAGGACTAGCTTGGACTGTAATCAAAGTGCAAACTAGTTTCTAACTATCATCAAGAACCGTCAGTGTAAAATTAAGTTTTGAAGTAAAACTTCTTTAGGCGCGACTAGGGAGTAACTCAGATTTTTTTTCTGATGGAAGTAACGCTTGCTATTTAAAAAAATCGAACGAATGATATTTTTGATGCCGTCAATGGCAAAGAAATTTTACTTCAATCGCGCGTAACGGTTACACGCACACACTTTTATTTTATTTGTTAATTGGACTCTTGACAACCGCTTGAGATTATTTATTTTAGAGCCCAAATTAAGCTAATATTATGATCTTGTACTATGGGATCGAGACGACTGATAGACATACTTATTTATTTCTAAATACATACATAATATACCTAAAGAACACGCAAACTCTGAAACAAACAAATGTGGATCACACAAATATTTGGACCGACCCGGGAATCGAACCCAGCACCTCAGCGTGGCAGGCGGTTACGCTATCGAATGCGCCACCGAGGCAGTCATTTATGACTTCTTTCAGTCAGGGGCGATTTACAGGTGTGAAATAGAGAATAAATTTTGTCGAAATAGAGTCAAATGACAACAGTACTTCCAATCCAATCATGTCGATTCCTAAATTTCTTAGAATTATGTTGGATGAAACTGGCAGATGAACTTAGTGCAACTATATTTTTACCCAACTTGGCTTCTTCGAATACATAAAGACTAGTTGCATCAGTTTTATACTGCGTGGAAATCCTACATGGATCCACGCCGGAGTCCGACCGTCTAGAACCACACATTGCCTTATAACAGTCTATGGCCGGGAGTAACGGTTAAGCCCTTGGAAGGATGTCCCAGGGTTCCCCGCAGACCCATAACGCCTTCAAGATCTCACAACGACTAGGTACTATATTACTGGTAAATATAGAGACCAACAGTTTTAAGAACCTACCTTCCAAAGCATGAAAATGCTCGTAAATGAAAATTCCACAAAAAACGGTCGCCGATCACAAGCCCGACCGTATTTAACACTAAACTAGGTCTACAAGCGCTTCCACTTCTTCTTATATACTTCTTTTATAAGATCTTATCTTAAATAAATAAATAAATATTCACGGACATCTCACACAACGCTATCTGATCCCAAAGTAAGCTAGGAATAACCTGCTTGTGTTATGGGTATCAGACCACGGATATTAATACTTATATACTTTTAAATACATACATATTATACATAGAAACACCCAGACTCTTGAGACAAACATTTATGGGTCACACAAATATTTGTCTCCGGTGGGAATCGAACCCACGACCTCCAGCGCCGCAGGCGGTATCACTACCGACTACGCCACAGAGGCAGTCAAAAGTATCTTCTATACATACATATAATAAAATTATAGAGAAGTGAAAACTGTACATTGGAAATATTTTAAAAAAATAGTCACTGGGTGTTCAACATAAGATACCAAAGCCGAACATTATAGTTAGAAAAAATTTTGTCTGTTTGTCTGTTTGTTTTGCTTTGTTCGGAGGGATCTCGAAAAGTACTCGATAGATTTGATTCAAATTTTGCACAAATATTAACTAGGGGTGGGGTCTTCAAATTGGCATTATAACATAATTTTCACGCGTACGAAATCGCGGGCAAGAGCTAGTGATTTTATACAGACCTTGTCAATTTCCCCATCCATCAAAAACAACATTAAAATATCTCATTACCAAACAAAAATATCGAAACAATCGTCTCAACTAGTTAGTCTAGACAACGACGCTCGTAGGGTTGCCAATTGTACCTACCACAGAGACTTCTATTTAAATATTTCCTGACAATTAATTTAATTTAGTTAACAAAGGAGAACGGCGGTGAGTACTCTTATTCACAATTAGTGAGACATAGCTGCAATCCCAACAGCGAAGCATTACTGAACAAAGTATTTTAAGGTTGCCAGCTTGCAATTCGTTTTGTCTTGTTGCCTTTATTTTTAGAATTAATAGATCTGTTACTGTTTAATCTCGGTTTGAATTCAGTGTTGAGGAGGTTTGAGCTATAAGGGTGAATATTTTGTAACATACCTTCGTGAATTGTATACTAACGATATCCAGGATTGATATTTTGAGCAGTGCTACGGACAAGAACAGAATAAAGCTATTTTGAGAATTTTAAAATCGATCATAATTCTTTTAAATTGGCTTAAATACTGCTAAGTTTCTAGTAACCGAAAGGAACTTAACGTGTCTTCAGAAGCACATGCGGTCAATCCTAGAATCGACCGTAGCGTAAGACGTTTCCCTCAATGATTATTTACAGTACACTAAGCTTGAGGAAGCTACGAACTTTTCGCTCCGCGCATGGTATAAGCACGTATAAGTACTATGGTTACCTTCAAATAAGGCAGATAGAGTGCTCTCACTGGCCTGCTGGAAAATATTTCTTATAGAAAGAAGCAATGCCACTGTACTCTTGTTTCCTAACTACGTCTATAATATATTTTGTGAGTACATACAATTCTTAAATAAATAAAATAAAGAGGTTAAATTTCATACGTCAAAATCACAGTTCGTCTAGTCATTGCACTGTCAAGTTCTCTTAGGGTCAAATTACACTTTATGACAAGTTCTCATTGGTCAAATTACATTTTATGACAAATTCTCTTTTCGTCAAGTCTTTTTTTATAAGAGAACTTGACAGTGCAATGACTATAATAGACGAACTGTGATTTTGACGTATGAAATTTAACCCAAAATAAAGATAGAGTTCACATGGCCCGATACTCATCGTCTCACAATCGTTGTATAGGACAGGCATAGGAATTTCCTTTGCCTTGAATGCTCAATAACGCGATGCATTGGTTCCAGTCTACATCTATTTCTGACCCAACCAATTCAACACAAAATAAAGTTATGATTACAGTAATCCAATTCCGACCAAAAGCTTACCTTAGAACAACACAATAGGCTTACCGAGCCCGCCTGCATCATACCATCATCCACGGTATATGAACACGATGCCCTAGGCACTGAGAGATATCAGCGAATTTACAGCGCAGTAAACCGTAAATACATCGGCGGCAAGCCCTCGGCTACCTATTGATCTCTCAAATAGCACGACTGCCCCCTTTGTTTCCAGGGACATTATAAGCAGACTGGAAATTCTGATATGTTTTTCTCATATAAATTTTACTTCCATATTACCATTTTCATTTTTAATTTTTTATTTAACATTTCTTCGGTAACTAAAGAATTTATGTAAACTGTGATCCACGGATTCGCCTGAAGACTCATTCTACCTAACTTTCGTGGCTATTCTTAAGTGTAGAAACCAGCTCTCAGAAGAGATCGCTCGCTACGATGAAAAAAAATCGACTTCAAACAAAAACTAAAAAATTAAAAATAAAATGAACTTAGCGCAAAGTAATGGGTATATTTAGATTTATCAGATATTATTGAATGTAATACTGAAATCAGTGCCAAGTAAACCTATAGGTTTAGTATTATTAATCTCTCATAGAAATATTGGCACCGACTTCAGTATTACATTCAATAATCTATGTTCTATACTAATATTATAAAGAAGTAAAGTTTGTGTTTGTATATTTGTTAAATTGTCAGGGGTAATCTCGGGATCTACTAAACCAATTTTAAAAATTCTTTAACCAATAGAAAGCTACGTTATTGTGGAGTGTCATAGGCTATATAGCACGCTACAACGAATAGGAGCGGAGCAGTAATAGTAAATGTTTCAAAAACGGGGGAAAAGTTATTCCTTTTGAGAGCTTCGTTGCGTGTGCTGCGTAAATATTTATAGTTATGTAAAAAATATGTACTACAAAATTGTTTCTCTTAAAAAAGTTCTAAAAGAATTGCGCGATAGCATGTGTCTATCTTTGGGTTGGTGCACAATAACCATTTTAATGGCAATCAATTTTGTTCTTCAATAATGCCACGGGATACCTCTTTCATAAACGAAATTGTTCTTAAAAATAATGAGACGAGAACAGGTAATACTCTCTCTTATGTGGCGCAAACGAAGTTGCGCGGGTCAGCTAGTATCTGATAAATCTAAATATACTTACCCATTACTTTGTGCTAAGTTAATTTTATTTTTAATTTTTTAGATTTTGTTTGAACTCGGTTCTTTTTGTTAAAAATTTTTTTTTTCATTATTTTTAGTGACGGGTCTTTTTTTTTTTTTTGTTTAACGTGAGGGAAAATCGTCATGGATGTAATGCCGGACTCCTACCGACTAAAAACCCTCACGTTACGCCCAACAGCCTATGGTTGGGAGCCCCGGGTAAGCCCTCGGAAGGATGTCCCAGGACTCCTAACAGACCCACGGCCGCCATTGCGGCCTCGTCCAGGGGGTGGTTCGGGTGCTATCCCGCGTCTTTGGGGGGTTTCGGGTATGATCCCGCTTCTAAGGGGGAGGCGTGCGTGAGTTTCTCACGTCACGCTGCCGTCATGGGCCTGCTTCTGTAAGGATGGTGGGCTGCCCTCTCACCGTCCTCAGGCCCCCGGTCATGGAGGCCGATAGTCCTCGGCGAAGACACGTCGGCGGCGCCCAAGCCGCCGACTGCGGAACTCGGGTGTGAGAGTTCTCTCCCGTTCCCGCCCCGCCGCCTCTTTCACGAGCATGACCTGCTCGCAGAAAGAGGCGGCGCAGTCCCACCTACTCCCGCTGGAGAGCATGGCTCGCACCATGGTCTCCAGCGAGAGAGTGTCCACGTCCAGACCCAACACGAGGACCTGGCGCTGTTGCGCCCACGCTGTGCACTCCACCAGCGTGTGGAGCGCCGTGTCATCGCTGCGGTCCTCGCAGTGCTGACACTCGGCCGTGGTTTCCCGGTGTTTTCGCCACAGATACCTACCGAAGCTACCGTGCCCGGCAAGTATCTGTGTCAACCGGTAGGAGAGAGCACCGTGTCTCCTCTCCAGCCACTCGTCCATGACCGGTCTGACGGCCGCGATTGTGGCGAATCCCCCCTTTGGTTGCTCAAGTCGTACCTTCCATGTCTCCACGATTTCCTGGTGGAGCAGGGATCGCTGGACCTCGATTTCTCGAGACGCAGGCCTTTGGCCCCGCTCGAGCGCCCCCTTGCGCCATCTAAACAGCGACGCAAGGGCTCTCGCTTCCAGGTCCCATGGAGGGGTCCCAGCTAGGAGACATGCCGCCTCACCATAGATCGTGCGGTATCCCCTTATCACCCGGATGGCCATCGTCCTCTGCGGGCTCAGCAGTCTAGCCACATTGCTGGCCGTCAGGGTCTCCGCCCATACTGGGGCCCCGTATAGGGCCATACTTCGCACGATCGCCAGGTACAGTCTTCTGTAGGGAGCGTTGGGTCTCCTGATGTTGGGCATCAGTTGCGCTAGTGCGGCTGATGCCCCCCTCAGTTTTGGGACCAAACTTCGGAAGTGATGTCCGAAGTTCCACCGGCCATCGAGTACGAGCCCCAGATACTTCATCGAAGGCTCGATGCCGATGCTGACGCCCCCTACCCGCAGGCTGGACCCCGCAGGTGGCCCCTTCCGAGGTCCGTGGAAGCACAGAGCCTCGAATTTGTGAAGGGCGACCTCGAGACCCAGCCGCCGAATCCGACCCACGACTTGAGCAACCCCTGCCGTGGCCTTTAGTGCTGCGTCACGGTGCGTTGCTCCCCGCGCCGTAACGAGGGTGTCGTCGGCGTAACAAGTTACGCTGACCCCTCGGAGCAACGGACCACGCAGCACCCAGTCGTAACCGATGTTCCACAGGAGCGGCCCTAATACCGATCCCTGTGGAACACCGCACGACAAATCCCGCCGACCCGGCCCTAGCCAGCTCGGGTAAGTTATGGCCCTCTCGGAGAGATAGGCCCCGACAATACGACGGAGGTAGGGAGGCACTCCATGGTAAATCAACGCCTCCCTTACGCAGCTCCAGGGCAGGGTGTTGAAGGCGTTGGCGATGTCAAGAGACACCGCCACCACCACCTCACCCTGAGAGACTGCTTCCTCCGTCAGACCTCTAATGCGCATGATCGCGTCCACCGTGGAGCACCCCTGACGGAAGCCAAACTGGCTATCCGCCAGATCAGGCCCCACGCGTGTGAGGTGCCCGACGAGGCGTTGTGTAATAATGCGCTCAAACAGCTTGCACACCTCGTCGAGCAACACGATCGGCCGGTACCCTGAAGGGGAATTTGCCGGCCGCCCCGCTTTTCGAATCAAGACCAGTTTCCCGGTCTTCCATACCTTGGGAAACTGGCCTTTTTCGAGGCATGCGCTAAAGAGCCCTATTAGTCGAGGTCCAAGTTCCTCGAGAGCCAGAACCCACGCTCGGCCTGGAATGCCGTCGGGTCCAGGGGCGGTGTTTCTGCGGGATTTAAGCCGCAGTACAGCCGCCCCTTACTCACCCTCGGTGACTACGGGCACGTCGTTCTCGCTGCTTTCCGCGTTGGGCGCCTGAGACGGAGTCATGCGCGGAGAAACGTGTTCCTCCGCTCTCGACGGGAACAAGGAGTCCAGGACCTCCTCCAGCCGCTCTGGCTGGAGAATCTGAGTCAGTTGGGGCGCCTTAGGACGTAATTTGCCTCTTACCATAAGGTACGGGCGCCCCCACGGGTTCCGCTCCAGAGTCTCCATCAGCTCTTCGCGGCCCAATTTTTTGGACTGCTTGATGGCCGTCTGGAGGGCCCTCTTGGCCTCCTTGTAGCCATCGTAGAGCTTCGTCTCTCGGGCTACCGCATCATCTGGGCGGCGACGCCTCCGGCGGAACCTGGTGTACCGGTGGCGCGCGGTAACGCACTCCGCGCGCAATTGCGCGATTTCCGGCGTCCACCAGTACACCTGTTTCCTCGCCGGTCTGGGCCTAGCCCTGGGCATCGCAGCATCGCAGATGTGCGACATGACTCTCCCGAACCACTCCACCTCGGTATCAACATCGGCAGGCCTGTCCGCTGTCGGAATCCAGGCCTGCACGATGGCCGCCTCCAGGAGAGCCTCCCGATCAAGGCGATGGAGTGCCCAACGCAGTTCCGGGGGATTCGCAATTGTTGGCGGCAGGTTAGGTGAAGGGGAGACGTCGAACTGAATATATCGGTGATCTGACGACGTCTCCTCCTAGTGACGGGTAGACTGAAAATATATTGTTCTAGAGGTATTGTTCTCCCCAATACAAATTAATCAAGCCCAAACACAAGGTAGCTGCTGTAAATCGTTAAGGAATTCCCTCGATTCGAAGGATTTCTTCGATTTCTCCAGGATCCCAGCATCCGATTCAGACTTCCTGTATATGGGAACACATGGGAAGCACCAGCTTTCAAATAAAAAAAGAATCATTCAAATCGGTTAACTCCTTCAAGCGATTTGCCGGTAACAAACATAAAAAGAAAGACGAATTGAGAACCTCCTCCTTTTTTTTGGAATTCGGTTAAAAATAATAAAACATTGTTTTAAGTAAATAACAACTTTAAAAGCTTACTTCTAGTTTATTTCGTCAAAGTTACTTAAATAATTGAAAACTTGTCAAGAATGCTAACTTGAAATATCTAAGGAATTCTTGAACACCCAAAATAAACATATTTTTGTAGCTAGTCGCTAGATCGTCAATCAATCAAAGTTAAAAGGAATGAAGAGAGAAAAGTTCTTTCGAGTTCAACAACTTCGCAAATAATTTCTACTGTGAAATACCTACAGCAATCTATTAACTTAAAAAAAGTTGTTTTTGGAAATTCCAAGTTCCAAGAATCTATTCACTGTTTGTTTGTGTATTACAGACTTCAAAGTGATTGAATGTTTTCTATGTTTTAGACTTAAGACTTGGTTTTCTGAAGAACGTTTCAAAATATACTTTTAAGAAAGTGAAGTTCAATATGGTTTATAAATAAAAATTAAAGACTGAAATATTAAGCATTAATAAAAAGTGTTTTAATATAACTTTGCGCTTTTCCTTCGTTGGTGTTTTTTTTAGTATAATATGCTTACAACTCCGAGTAGTTAAAATTTTATGCAATTTTTTCATCAAAATTTGGTCATCTGGAAATGAAGATTCTCACTCATCATGTTCACTCAGTTAAAAGTGATTAATACGAAGCTGTGAGAGTTGTCAACGATCCTATACTTGCAAGTGGTGTGGAACCTCTTCGCGACAGGAGAGACTTTGCCTCCTTATGCGTGTTTTACCGCCTGTACAACGGTATGTGCTCTGAGGATTTGTTTGATATTATGATGGCCACGGCTACGTTCTATCTTCGCGCCGCTCGTCACAGACTGGGTGTTAATCCTCACACTCTACGTCCAGAGCGTTCGAGCACGGTTAGATCCGATTGGGGCTTTCTTCCGCGCACGCTTAGGTTATGGAAAGATCTCCCTGCCTCGGTTTCCCAAACGTTTACAGTATGGGGTTCTTGAAAAGGAGTTTTAGAAGTTTTTAAAGGGTCGGCAGCGAGAGTGTAGTGCCTCTGGTATTGCAAGCGTTCATAGGCTGCGGTGACCACCAGTCCTTCTCGTGGACCGTATGTTTGTCTGCCACATTATTGGTATAAACAAAATACGACTCCAGTACCTAACTTGGTAGTCAATGTCTTATCATAATAGACGATAACAATTCACACTACACATATAGGTCACACCTTTTGTCCCTGAAGGCAGAGGCATATTTTATAAGCCCACATTTCACCTTTCAATTTTGTCCCACGTAATAGATGACCGTATTGCCGTATAGAAATGGATAGGTGCAGCTTGGAGAATACTGACAAATAATTTGATTCGGATAATTCAGATAATTTGATGTAGATATATTTTGAATCCAAGTCTCATACATTACTCATACTAAACATTTTTTTCTGTGATCATTTACGAGCTTATAAGACTCCCAGTATTTTTTTAACATCCCATAGCAAAAATCGAGTCCCTTTCTAATACAATTTTTATAGTCCATCATAAAAATAGCAGTGCTTATTATTTTCCTGTCGCGAGGCAACAAAGTAAGACTGCGACTATAATGGGAGCACCCTGTAATCTCAACACGACGGATTCTCACAATGAGACAGTTTTATTATACATTTGTGAATCATTTCTATATACAGCAGGTTGTTTTATTGTGTAATGAAATGGGAGGAATGTTTATCACTTGTGATGATATTTATGCGGTTTATCTTATTACTCTTATTAAATTCTGACTGTCAAATATTTGTGTATTTTTCACATCGACGCGTAAGGTTTCGATTGCATTCAAAATCTCAAAGCCCTGATTCTGCTTTGTGCAACAAGGGGTACTATATTTGAATTTTTCGAACGTTCGAACTTATTGATGTTAACTGAAAATCATTTTTAGGGTTTCGTAGCCAAATGGCAAAAACGGAACCCTTATAGATTCGTCATGTCTGTCTGTCTGTCTGTCCGTCTGTCTGGCCGTCCGTGTGTCACAGCCACTTTTCTCCGAAACTATAAGGCCTATGATACTGAAACTTGGTAACTAGATGTATTCTGTGAACCGCATTAAGATTCTTATGTAAAACTTGAAAAAAGCAGTAAATTTTGGGGGTCCCCATACTCAGAACTGAAACTCAATTTTTTTTTCATCAAAACCATACGTGTAGGGTATTTATAGATAGGTCTTCAAAAATGCTATATTGAGGTATCTAACATTATATTTTTCTAAAGTGAATAGTTTGCGCAAGAGACACTCCCAAAGCGGAAAAATGTGTCCCCCCCCCCCTCTAACTTCTAAACTAAGAGAATGATAAATCTAAAAAGAAGATATGATGTACATTGCCATAAAAAATACCAACGAAAATTGGTTTCAACGAGATAGAGCTGGTATTTTTTTTTAATACGTCATAAACCGCAATTTTCGGTTAGAAAAATCACTACCACTGCGAACGTGTTAAAACATCAATCAAAGTTACAACGAACTATAAGAACTTTTATATTATGTTACTTGCTGCTACGAAACCCTTCATGGGCGAGTTCAACTCGCACTTGGCCGGTTTTTTAGAACTTTGACTGTCAGTTAAACGGCTGTACTAACTTACAGGTCACAAGATACTACCTACCGAAACCTGCCCCCAAGATCATGATCAATTACCCTCACAATGTCTTTAAGTTTGTACTTTACTTTTTAACATCTAATTAAAAACTAACGAGGTTGGTAACTCTATTAGCCCACTTGACAATAGACTAAAACCTCCACAACACGTGATCATCATCAGGAAGATCGTCATCATTGTCACGATGAAGATCTTCTAACCTGGCCCTGGAATCATGGTCAACAATCCTTAAAAACCCCCGATCTTAAGACTTTTTAACTTGAGGGAATGATACGGAAGCTCGGAAGCTCTATAATGTTCTTTTTCTACATATTTAGTCGAGTAATAGTTAAACCATGTTTTGTAATAAAGCCGGTTGAATTTTGATCAATTTGATTTTTTGTCAAGTATCTGCTAAATCACAGCGATGTAAGATTTATTTTAAGAAAGCTACACTTACCACTTTGAGTAGAAATTCATTGTCATTCAAATCTTAGTGATAGTTAAATAGTTTTTTTATGTTCCAGTGCTGCATCAGTGCTCATGTTGTCCTATCTTCAATCGAAAAAATTATATAAAGGAGACTGACAAGCTTATGTATAAGATAGCACTGATTTTAAAATTTGAAATCCAATCACATTAGGACCTGTCTCCACAATCTCGGTGTCAAAAGAAATGGCTTTTGAAATGCACCAATAACACTTAAATATATAAATTAGAAAACCCCTGAATTTATCAACGACTCGTAAAAAGTAATTTTCTATCTTTTTACTTATATTCATATACATAGGTTCAAATGTCTCGTATGGGAAGATAACGTTAAAAGTAATTAAGCGACCCTTCACACAAATTTAAACTTTACTCAAAGTACACAAGAATCAAAATTCTTTGATAATCCAGTAGATTTGGGGTGCAATATTATCTTCTTCACATTCAAATAAATGTGAAAAAACTGGGGTCTGACGAACTTTTTAATTCGTAATTACAGGACAGCGTCCAAGCTTTAAGCACCATTAACTTTTTTCCTAAATGTCTGTGTCGTATGAGGTTCCGTATAAAATGTAATTGGACATTTTATTGTTCAAATACAAATTAGTTTCGGATGCTTCTGGGGAGTCACTCTTTGATAAATAAACATTATACCTATATGAAATTCTAAAAATACCTTTCTGTGTTTACTTTTTTTCGTTAGATTATTGGGGGAAGTAGGTAGTCTAAAAATCAGAATATAAAAAAGTCTTACTTATCTATCATAGTTAGTTTAGAATAGATAAGTGACCAAATTGATGACCTGCTGGAAAAAGGCCAGGTCAAGAGTACCCTTAACCGGCGAGCGTGTATGAAAGCACTTATGAAAGTTGAAGAAGCGAAAGTGGTATGGCAGGATCGTAGCAAGTGGAAAGCCATAGTCTCTGCCTACCCCGATGGGAAACAGGCGTGATGATATGTATGTAGATAAGTGAAAACAAAGTACTATGGATCCTTTGTTGTCGATAGATTTGTTAATTAACTTAAGTAACTAACTATACATTTTCTAATCACTGTTTGCATACAAATAGGTGCGGAGTACACCTAGAGATACCGTTTAAAACTAAATAACTTCACTCTAAGCAAACTTTCAGAAACCGACGATATCTACATATTTAAATAAGTACCTAGGTATTCTGTAATAATAGTAGCCACAACAAAAAAAATTTTCAATAAAAAATAAAACCGACTTCCAACAAATCCTGAAAAATAAAATTTACTTAGCACAAAGTAATATGTATTTTGATTTATCTGATTTTATTCAATATCATATTGAAGTCGGCGCCAAGTAAACCCATAGGTTTATGTAGGTATTATTCATGGCACCAACTTTAATACTATATTGAATAAAATCTGATAAATCAAAATACATTTTACTTTGTGCTAAGTAAATTTTATTTTTCAGGATTTGTTGGAAGTCGGTTTTATTTTTTATTGAAAAATTTTTTTTCATTATTTTAAGTGACGGGTGAACCGAAAAATATATCTATCTAGGTAAAAGTTTTCATCAATACAAATCAATCAAGCCCAAACACAAGGTAGCTGCTGTAAATCGTTAAGGATTTCCCTCGACTATCTTTCGGTTCCATAATCAGATCGACTCCAGATATTCATTAAATTGTAGTAAGTACCTACATTAAAGCACTGAATTAAAAAGTTAACAAATGCACTGGTTGTCCCTACAATTTTCGGTGGTTGCCCTCGATTTCTCCTGGATCCCATCATCAGATCCTGATCTGATTAAAATAGGACCACCTCAGAAGTAAACCCTATTCAAGAAAGAAAACAATTTAAATCCGTTTATAGTTGACGGAAATATCGGTGAACATACATAAAACATTGAGAACTTCCTTTTTTTTTGAAAGCGGATCTATCAATCTAGGTGCAAAGTTCTCATCAATACAAATCAATCAAGCCCAAACACAAGGTAACTGCTGTAAATTGTTAAGGAATGCCCTCGACTGTCTTTCGACTCTATCATCAGATCGACTCCAGACCTTCATTAAAGTGTAGAGCATTAAAGCACTTAATTAAAAAATTAACAAGTGCACTTGTTGTCCCTACAATTTTCGGTGGTTGCCCTCGTTTTCTCCTGGATCCCATCATTAGATCCTGACCTGGTGAAAATGGGACCACCTCAGAAGTAAACCCTATTCAACAAAAAAATAAATTTTGAAATCCGTCTATAATTGACGGAAATATCGCCTGACATACATAAAAAAAAATACATACAGACGAATTGAGAACCTCCTCCTTTTTTTGAAGTCGGTTAAAAAATCTATTACTTTCTTTTTAATATCACAACAAAGCACAAAATGAAAAACAAATTAATAGAGATAATCTCGCCAAAGCTGTCTCATATCTCAACGTTTAACACAATTTGGGGTTCTTAAGCGGGTATCTAAAAGTGCGATGACATCAGATCTTGCGTTGACAATTTTATTGCAAGCTTCGCGGCTTATATTGAAAGAGTGTGAGGTACTCTGAGGGCCCTTAACACTTCCCTTCACGCTAGTTATCAGGTTTTTTTGATGTGCACGTGCTTTCAGACCACTTGAACCGCTCTTTTTCAGCGTATTTACTTACTGTCATATTGGATTCCTTTTGTGAAGTTTTTTTTGTGTCAAGTGATGTATCTAATTGAGGGTTTGTAGGTTAGGGCTCTTTTTATGTTTGTTAGATATTATTTTGCTACAATATTAAAAAATATAATGGACACGCCGTACAATTTTCAGTAGGTACTTATTAAATAATGACCAATTCTGCACAGCATAATTAAAGAAATATTTTTAGATAGGACTAACTCGAACTGAATAGATTGATTGAATTTTCATAAGATTACGGTGTAGCAGACGCTGACCTTATTAACCTGATACTTACCAACTTTTGATACCAGATCAACAATAAGCGTAGGCACGCATAACAATCATTCAAATTAATTATGCTCAAATATCACAAACCTACACATAATTATTAGGAATGACTATATTTTAAACATTGACACTCCTCAAAAGGTTCTCCAAAGCCGTCCAACCAAAAACCTCTATATATCTCGGTTTATTACAAATTACTAGCTATAGTGTGTTGTACATACACTTGACACGTGTCCCCACGAATTGCGCCCGAAGGAACAACTTACTCAAGTGGACGCTTTGATTTTCCCTTTCTCGACCATTTCGAGGGCCCACGGTGACGACACGCTTTTTCAATTTAGTAAATAGTTCGCAAACACAATTCTTTGACTACAAACGCATTAGAACTTTAACAGGTACTTTTATTGTCAAACTTGTTCAGTTACGATGAAAAGGAGAGAATGTAAAGTTTTTGCTATGGCGATGATATTCAATTGACACGTAAATTTTAATACTGAGTAGAGCTGTGCAATGTGGCTTTACCTGCAGTTTAATCGTGACATTCTTTGTCACATTTTACTAGTACTTATTCAAAAATGCAGTACCAGACCATCTAGCCAGCGTAGTAAGAACAAACACCCTTCCAATATAAATTAGAAGACGTCAACGTCCAGCAGTGGACTAAATAGGTTTGATAGATTTGGTGGTTAAAATAATGTAAAGAAAATCTTATGATACTGATTCAATATGTTTTGAATCTTACTTCTTACTAATATTATAAAATGTGAAAGTTTGTGAGTGTGGATGTTTGTTACTCTTTCACGATCTAGAGGCTGAACGGATCTGGCTGAAATTTGATACAGGGATACATCATAGTCTGGAATTACACATAGGCTATATCGCTTCGGCTGCCTAGGAAACCGGAGTTTGGTAACTGGTTTTCTTTAAGGATTTTTTAATACGTCTACGTAACTGGTAACCATGAAGGATTTTTTAATACTGCCATGTCCCGGGAATAAGTTCGTACGGGAAGCGGGAACGGAAACAAATTTTCGCGGGCGAAGCTGCGGGCATCAGCTAGTATCGAGTAAAAATAAAAATATTCAACATTTCTCCTCATTTTACAACACATAAATATCAGTAACTCTGTATCGAAATATTCTTAACTATATTCTCAATACAATTCTATTTCTTGTCACATTTTCATCTCCGGCGTATATTTTACGTAAATGTGGATACAACAAAAATGAAAAGCTTTCATTCCACAGGTTTCTATTCAGATAGAGCGTATTTTAAGATACCTTTCATGCTTGCATGTTCAGCAAAATAATTTAATTTCAGTTCAAATTCAATTCACAAAATAGTTTGTACTCTAGAATTTTTTTTTACATCAATTTTGCTCTAACCAAATTAAAATCGCCTTCAATTATAAAGTTAATAATAATCAGATGTCTATTTAAAATAAAATTCCCGAGATATATTAAAAAGCTGGATAAAAATGAAATAAGTAATAGCATAACTTGGCTCATGATTAAATTCTTAATACCATCTGTATTATAAATCTGTATGACGTACAAATGTGTTATTTGAATAATATTACAATTTGGAATCGCTGAATCGTCGAGTAAGGCGGGGCCCAGATTTGCATAAGGATAAAGTTGGGTCCACAAAAATAGCGACGAACATAAAATATACTAACTTTTTTATGTGACAGGTGTTTTTCTTCTGAACAGTATGCTTTATTTATAGTCGAAGCAAGGTGGGTCATCGAAAATTGAATATAGCTTGCGACAGTAATGTAAGTCTGATCGGTCTGTAGGTACCGTAACTAATGGTTTATTTATTAAGAAAAAAGTTAAAGCTTACAATTGGACTGTCTCTCTGTAGGTACATCAAAAACTCCTTAAGGTTCATCCGAACAGAGTTTACAGTAAAGCTGGTATCGTGAAGTTGGTATACCAAGAGGTAACTCACTGATGAGTCTTTGATTCCAACACTTTTATTTTAAAACGATATTAAACATAAATAAAGATATTTATCCATTACTGTATGTTTTTGGGAGATAATGACACTTTCGATGTTTGCTCCCTCACTAGACCTAGAACAAACCCAAGCAATCGTCTTTAGGACTACGCTGCTAAAATAGCGTAGTCATCGTTAGAAGTAGAATCATATTCCGCTATTTTAGCAGCCATACCTTCACTAGCTAGTGACCCGAAGCTCTTCATAATGCAGTTTTCACGTATGTTTTTCTAACTTTATGAACGTTAGAAGGGAAATTTACAGCGAAAACTCGAGCTAAATCTTTTAGTTTTGAATAATGCTCATTTTTTTACATTAGCATTATGGTTAAGCTGGTCTCAGACAGATATTGTCGTTGTTATCTTGAATTTTATATGTAGAATTTTTTATCAGAGGGAGCAAAAGTCTTGAATAATAAAACTTAATTCTACCTTTAGTAGGTTTATGCTTATCAATCTCAGAAATAATTGTTTGAAACCATATCAATCAGTGGCTGCATCTGCTGAACGCAGATAAAGAATTTTAATAATTTTTAATCAAATAAGAAAAATGTGATGCAAGCAAGCCTTCCAACTTATTAAGTTAATTCTGTCTCTAGGGTTTCTACCCCTTCTACCACGTGATTCTTGACGGTATTTTTCCATCCAAAGGTTGCCTGTAAAAGATTGCTTTTTAGCGATAAGGCCGCCCTCTGTACATGTATGAAATGTAATATCTGTATCAGAAATTTTAACATTGGTGTGCAATAAAGTTTCTTCTATTCTATTCTATTCTTTTCTTGGGTAAAGGTCTAGTTTAATTTCTCTAGGTCTGAATTTATTTTATTTAAGACACAATTGATATGAGTTAAATTATAACACAGCATAATCAATTGATACATTACGGCGAATCTAAATTTAATAGCTTTATTTCAAAACAAACCAAAGTAAAGTATTCACCATTCTGTGAACTCTTAAGCATAAAATGAAAAATAAATATAACGCGAAACTGAAAGTATTCGGTCCGAGTTTATTTTTGCCATATCATTCCAATGAAGAGAATTCCATTGGAGTTCATAAAATTAATGAGGGTGAACAGTTTTTGGTCAGACCAAAGAACGAAAGGCATTCGGCGCGACGGACGCTGGAAAAAGTTAATAATGCCTGAAGTTGGCCGCCCCTAGCAATTATAAATTTATTCGTCTGCACTCCCCCTTACTTTATTTTTCTAATTATTGAGCATAACACAATCGCTTAGACAATTAATACTTGTGTAAACTGGATGTTTCTGTATTAGCGTTGTCGTTTTAATTGATAATTTTTATTATGAAGGAAACTTAAAATCTGCTACAAGGTAAGTATAATGTAAAACTCGCGCTTTTGACGTGACAACGTCTTATAATCCGAAGGAGCCGGCTGCACGCACGAAAAAACATGACATATGCGGCGTTACCTCGCTCTGAGGCGTTCCATTTAAGGCTGAGTTGTCAAGTTCAATTATCGTCAGTAAACCGTCTTTACAGACAACCGATTTTTTTTAAAGGAACGCACACGATATTGGCTGCCGAATTCATGCTTCAACTATGAATAATAATCAATGCTGCATCCGTACTTTCTTAGATCTATGTTTCCATTAAGAAAAGTGTAGCGATTTGTTCTCTTACAATTTTTATTGAAAAAATTATTAACCAACATTACCTAAACTATACAACATTTTTCGGTAACCATACATATATATACCAGTTGCCAATATATAATGGGCAGTAACCAGTTTTACAAAATTAGAATAATTTAATAATCAGGAAAATAAAAGTCGAAATTTATTGTTACCCTTTTAATAATTATTATTAAAAGACTAATTAGTATAGTCTCACTCCTCCTCTACTTCAATAATGCTAATATCAAGAGTGTGACACGATCTTTGGTCTTTCACATCCACAAAAGAAAACTGTACGCGATAATTGCCACAGAACTCGTGTGTCAGGACATCTTTTAAGCTGGCTAAAGAGAACCTCAAATCGGCAATCTCAAATATTTTCTGAAATTTCAAAATAAAAATATAACGTCGTTTACAGTAAACTCCTCCTTTTTTGAAGTCGGTTAATAAAAAGATTTTTTTATATATAGCTCGTCAAATTGACGTCGCCACCAGCCTGATGGAAAGCCGTGGCGCATCTAGCGATAGGGAGCCACTTCTGACAGTGGTCCTTAAGTTGGCGGCCTTGTGATGTGCCTCTTCACGCTCCTCTTAAAGAACCCGTGGTTGTAAGATGAGGGAAACACTTTTGCGGGCAGGTCGTTCCAGGTTTTTATAGTTCGACAGAGGAACGATCTTTTGAAACGCTCTGTTCTGTTGAAGATTCTCTCCACTGTGTATGAGCGGCGTCTCTGCCCGGCACGCGTTGTTCGGGATCCGAAAGGAGAGGATGGGATCAGGTTGAAGAGCTCTTCAGAACATTCGCCGTGATACATTCGGTAGAAGGCACCCAAGGACGCTATGGTTCGTCGCAGCGCCAACGGTTCGAGGCCTCCCGTCACCTCAGGATAACCAATTATTCGTATAGTCTCTCTCTGGTCTCTGCATAGCGTCAACCGCGTCTAGTAAGTACCGCGCGGAGTCATCCCAAAGTTGAGAACAGTATTCGACGCAGGGGCGAATCTGCGTCTTAATATTTTATTGTATATCACATTTAATGTTCTCGTCAAGTAACTAGTATGACTCGATGAATATTTTTCTCAACAAATGAAAGTGTGACAAATGAAATTTAAATAAAGTTTTATTCGAATTTTTATGAGGCAACAAAATAGCATGGCAATAAGGGTAGCGGTTTTTCTATCTATTTCCCGTGATCGCTGATCTCACAAGCGACCCTAAAACTCATATAGCATCAGCTGAATCAATTTGTTTAAGGCATGTTTAAATCGATATCTGTTTCTTCCCTTTTTCGGAACAAAATATTTCAAAGTTAAACCTAAAATACTGACTTGCACACTAATTATGCACACTAAATAAACCAAATTCATTATACTGTTTAATGGTATTTTGCAGAACGGTTTACTAAACGAATAACTATTATCAGAATAGTATATCTAAAAATTCCATTGTTCAACAAAAATATTAAAACTTTTTTAAGGAAATCTATCGCCTAATTTACTTTTAGGAACATCGTTTATTCTAAGTAAAACCTCAATTTAATCAGTCACCTCTTCAAAATAAATGTTATTGATCAAAAAAATAAGAGTCTAACCTAACCTAACGTATTCCGTTATAAGATAGTACTATTTAGAGTGCAAGTTAGTATTTTTGATGTGCAATTCGTATTTCTGTTTTACAAATCATATATTCGATGTACGAACCACATTTTTGGTGTGAATTCGATTAAAAAGGTCATCTCGTTCTGAGTAATATTTAAGTTTTTTAAGTAGGACATGTTTAGTTAATCAATTGGTTTTTTTGCACAGCATTTAATTTTCTGGTTTGCATTCAGTAAATAAGTGGAGTTACCTAGTGTGCAGAAAAATTAAACAGAGGTGCATTTAAAAATATCCCTTTGTTTAATAGTAATATTTCTTTGCCCAAACTTCAACACAATCCAGTTAGGTAAACTAATTTTCATAAATAAAAAGCAAATACTTACAATTGGCACTGGGCATTCTTTAATGTTTAGTGTTTCCAACATTGGATACCAAGGCGTATCAGTATCCTTTATACTTGAACCAAAATTCATTCTTACGTTGTACATATACTCGTCGCCCATATCCATCAATTTCCAAATGTCTATTTCAATCTAAAGATAATTAAATTATTATAAACATAAATTTTAATTTATTAATTACTAGCTGACCCGGCGAACTTTGTTCCGCCATAAACTTGCACAAAAAAAAAGAATTAGTAAAATCGGTCCAGCCCTTCTACTACATTTCGCAGATTCATTTTTAACCGACTTCAAAAAAAGGAGGAGGTTCTCAATTCGTCTGTATGTATTTTTTTTTATGTATGTCAAGCGATAATTCCGTCAATTATAGACGGATTTCAAAAATTCTTTTTTTGTTGAATAGGGGTTACTTCTGAGGTGGTCCCATTTTCACCAGATCAGGATCTGATGAAGGGATCTAGGAGAAAACGAGGGCAACCACCGAAAATTGTAGGGACAACTAGTGTGCTTGTTAACTTTTTAATTAAGTGCTTTAATGTTCTACACTTTAATGAAGGTATGGCGTCGATCTGATGATAGAGTCGAAAGACAGTCGAGGGCATTCCTAAACAATTTACAGCAGTTATCTTGTGTTCGGGCTTGATTGATTTGTATTGATGAGAACTTTACACCTAGATTGATAGATCCAACTTCAAAAAAAAAAAAGAAAGGTCTCAATGTTTTATGTTGTAGGTATGTATGTTAATGTTTTATGTATGTTCACCGTCAATTATAGACGGATTTCAATTTTTTTTTGTTGAATAGGGTTTACTTCTGAGGTGGTCCCATTATAACCAGGTTAAGATCTGATGATGGGATCCTGGAGAAATCGAGGGCAACCACCAAAAATTATAGGCACAACTAGTGCGTTTGTTAACTTTTTAATTCAGCGCTTTAATGTACTACCATTAATAAAGGTCTGGAGTCGATCTGATGATGGAACCAAAAGAGATTCTAGGGAATTCCTTAACGATTTACAGCAGCTACCTTGTGTTGGGGCTTGATTAATTTGTATTGATGAGAACTTTCACCTAGATAGATACATTTTTCGGTTCACCCGTCACTTAAAATAATGAAAAAAAATTTTTCAATAAAAAATACAACCGACTTCCAAGAAATCCTGAAAAATAAAATTTACTTAGCACAAAGTAATATGTAGTTGATTTATCAGATTTTATTCAATATAATATTGAAGTTGGTGCCATGAATAATACCTCCCTAAACCTATGAATTTACTTGGCGCCGACTTCATTATGATATTGAATAAAAAATCAGATTAATCAACTACATATTACTTTGTGCTAAGTAAATTTTATTTTTCAGGATTTCTTGGAAGTCGGTTGTATTTTTTATTGAAATTTTTTTTTATATTCTATCTCACATTTATTTATTGGCTTTGGTATAATTAATGAAAATTAGCACACATTATATCTAAGTAAACTGAGTTTTTGAGGATTATTAATCTAAAAATATTACATGTATGGCTTTTTCAGGGTGCTCAACAGAAAGCGTTCATGCAGTCAAGCTTTCAAGAAGTCAGTTTTATGTCCTTTGTTTTATATTCAATCAAATCAACCTATAGCAGTCCAGGGCTGGACGTAGGCCTCTCCCAAATTTCGCCACAATCCACGGTCCTGCGTCTTCCGCATCCAGTCAATCCCTGCAACCTTTTCAGGTCGTCGGTCCATGTAGCCTATTTTTACTGAAAGTGTCCACGTCTCGGCACTCGGTCATAACTTGACTGCCTCTGTGCCTGTTTGTCTCAAGAGTCTGGGTGTTTCTATGTATAATATGTATGTATTTAAAAGTATATAAGTATTGTTATCCGTGGTCTGATACCCATAACACAAGCAGGATATACCTAGCTTACTTTGGGATCAGATAGCGTTGTGTGAAAATGTCCGTAAATATTTTTATATCTTACGTTGTATAAATATGCACACATAGAAGGCGTTCAAGCGTATATAAAGTGAACGCGGAACGCTTGAATGACTGACTTGAAAGCATAACTGATCTTTTGACCCCTTGACAGCGTGAACGCTCTTTATCTGGCAGAACCCTTAGGTTTAACTTAATTGGCTGATCTTACAAGTGTTTTGAAAATTCTATTATATTTTTACTGTATTTTTGTCATATTTTTTGCGAATACCTATTATTAATTTTCTGTTTCATTAAATAGGACTACTTTAATAATATCAATTCGTTACGTTTTAGATAAAACCACATTTCAAAGTTAATAACTAGATCTAATAAAAAATGGCTCTACTACTAAATGAAATTGTTTGATTTTAAGTAACATTATAAGTATTGTAAATTTATTAATGAAAACGTAGAGCCTTCTCATATATTTTTGCTTGGAGCTTATTTTTTAATAATAACATATTATTTCAAATCTCTCCCTCCAAGATCAATAAATGTCTTTCTAGCACTAAAAATATGACAAAATAAGTACTTTCATAATCATAATATCGAGGTTTTAACCAACCCGAGTCTGAGGTAATAAATGAATATCAATGGACATAGTCAAAAATATAAAAATCTTACATCATACTCGCACGGTATTTCAGCAGTAAGTTCAATTTTGCCGCCCAGCTTAGCTTCGTCAGAATCGTCTCCTTTCTCCGTAGCCAGGATAAGTTGTGAGCAATCCATCACTTCATTATCGAACTCGTCACAGCCATAAACGCTATCCCTTATCTTTAGTTGATATATTCCCTTTAACAAATAAAAACAATTGTAGAATTTAACTAATTGAGTATTTTACATTCTTCTCCCGATACCGATCTATTAAATTTGTTGACTCTGCAGGCTTTTTCTTATTCTACCAGGTATCATTTTGAGGTTTCCTTTAAATATTATTAGCGATAAGTTAGTAGTAGGTTGTAGAAAATGTCCTCACTGGCACAGTGGTTGAATTATGGATGAGTCCAAAGACTGAATACCTGACAAATCATGGTAACCCTAAAATGGGATACCTCTAATTTTAATTCCCGGAAAATTTGTAATTAAGAAAATTAATACAAATGAAATGTTTTCGCTCAAGGTCGCAATAGCATAATTTTGAGATCCCCACTTTTACCAATTTACCAATTTACCAAACATAAAAGCTTTTATTCATGGGTGGTAAAAGTGGAGTAAAAAACATATGCAACAAAAAATACATTATTCGCAGATTTGTAAAATACTTATTTGCTCGACAAAAAAAAAGATACTCGCTTGTTGGAAAACCATGCCAGTGATATCTGAGACTTGAAGCCTCCCATAACAGTAAAAAGTCAGTGGCCTTCAAATTCATCTCCTAGAAGTTTAAGCCTAGAGAGATTTTCACCATAGTAGAAATATAATAAACTCTGTTTTCACGGTCTTCTTGCCTTGGTGCCTTTTACCACATTTTCTTTCATATTAATGTACTATACTTACCTGCAATGCAATTAAGTACTTACTTCATCTTCCTCACATTGTGTTCCCATGAATACGAAACTGAACAAACACAACAACACTCCTGTATTTTCCATCATTTTCAACCAAAGTTCAGATAGAGAAATGATCGGTTACTATATTTGATTTATTTTTATATAGAGCTAGATTATAGATCTTTATTGTATAGACACGTTGTAGATGAGAATGATAGTAGTTATCTTTTGTACCAGGATTGCATGAGTGGTAAACTGATATATAATTACGTATGTTGCGTGCTATATGCAAAGACTTCTATATAAACTAAGGTAGACATGCCCTACGCACCGATTTTTGAAACCTATAAACTGAGCTAATTAGCAGCGTTGCTCTCACTGTTGTAAGTCAAAACTTCGAAAGTAGGTGCTCGACTTGCAATCGGAGTCCATACGCCTTCTCTTTTACTCTTTTTCTATTCGTATATTGCTATTGTGCGTGGTGACAATTACGTAAAAAATATTAATAAGTGAGTGTAGTCTTATTAATGTGTGTATTTGAGGATTGCTTTTGAAATCTCGTTTGTTAGAGTACGGCGCGTCTACCTCAGTTTATATAGAAGTCTTTGGCTATATGTGCCGTGTAGTACAGGTCAGGTTGTTTTTCATTGTCAAGGACGTTTATTAATACTAAATATTTATAAATTTAAGTATTAATACTAAAATTACTTAATTTATTAAATATGAACTCAAAATCTCACTTGATTAATAATAATGACAAGGCAGTTCTCTTAGACACGGCACGTATTGTGAGGAGCCTGTCGTGTTCCTGTCTCTGCAGCCCTAAGCACCGTTAGCTTGGTCCCTGTACCCGATGCCGGTTTGTATAATGTATTTAAACATTTAAATTAATATGTTTTAAAATTGTAAATAAAGGGAATAACAATGTAAAAATGTATGATTCTGTAACAAAAACCAGCAATGCTCGTGTTTTGCACAACAAGTGCAGCAGTTCCTATGTTCAGCGAAGCGTATATAATAGTATTGGTTCGAAATATTTTGCAGATACATTTCAGTAGCCATTATGCCATCCACATTGCATATTTATATGGCCACCTATATGAATATGAAATATGCACATAACATACCGACGTATGTAATATGCACGTGTGATGTAATGTACCCAATACACGTGTATTGTATGTGTGTGTAATGTACCTAATATACGGAAGCAAAACACTGATCCGATACATTCATACAAACATTAGTCATGCGTTTATCCCCGAAGGGGTTAGCAAACTATATGCCCACATGATAGGCCTTATACTAAGCACGGCAATATTATAATCTTACAAGCCTATTCCCATAATAAATAAATATATATTTTTTTTTATAAATATTTACGGACATTTTCCCACAAGCTTTCTCATCCCAAAGTAAGCTAAGAATGACCGGCTTGTGTTATAGGTATTAGACCACGGATAATACTTATATACTTTTAAATACACACTTATCATACATAGAAATACCCAAACTCTCCGGACAAACATTTATAGATAACACAATTTTTTGTCTCCGTTGGGAATCTAACCCACGACCTCTTGATCGGCAGTTACACATTTCGACCTCCTCAGACCAACGAGGCAATCGTACGTATAAAGGCTACAACTTTGCTTATCGAGTATCAGTAACATAGCAACGTCATTTCAGGGCACATCTCTCACCATCTCTGAAAGTATAGGGATCCTTGGTGTTGACATCTCCAGTGATGTGCAGTTCCGCAGTCACTTGGAGGGCAAGGCCAAGCTGGCGTCCAGGAAGCTCGGAGTGCTCAGAAGGGCGCGGCGGTACTTTACTGCGGCGCAAGCACTGCTTCTCTATAAGTCGCAGGTGCGTCCGCATATGGAGTACTGCTGTCACCTCTGGGCGGCGGCACCCGAATACCAGCTTCGTCCATTTGACTCGGTGCAAAGGCGAGCTATTAGAGTTGTCAACGATCCCATACTTGCAGGTGGTGTGGAACCTCTTAGTGACAGAAGAGACTTTGCTTCTCTGTGTGTGTTCTACCGCCTGTACAACGGTTTGTGCTCTGAAGAATTGTATGATATGATGCCTCCGGCTACATTCTATCATCGCACCGCTCGCCATAGACAGGGTGTTCATCCTCATACGTTGCGTCCTGAGCGCTCGAGCACGGTGAGATCTAATAGAGGCTTTCTTCCGCGTACGCTTAGGTTGTGGAATGATCTCCCTGCTTCGGTTTTCCCAAACGCCTACAGTATGGGGTTCTTCAAAATAGGACTTAGAAGGTTTTTAAAGGGTCGGCAGCGCGATTGTGGCGCCTCTGGTGTTGCAAACGTCCATAGGCTTCGGTGACCACCGGTACATCTGGTGGGGCCGTATGCTTGTCTGCCACTCTAATGGCATAAAAAAAAAAAAAAAAAAGTTATACTAACAGCATATCGTGCCTTTCAAAGCAAGGTCACGCTCATAACTGGAAATGCAACAAACGCTCACAAATCTCAAGATCGACCATAGCATAGGGCGATATGATGAGAATGCATGTTTTTTACTATCTGTATATTCCTGGGTATTTTCATTACTTCCTTCTGAGTCAACCCCGTAAAAACAAAGTATAACTTCAGAACACGTCTGATTTCAAAAACAAAGATAATATTTTTTATCAGAAAAACAATTTCCAAACAAAATGTTACCGTGTTATAAGTATAGATCTCATCCAAAACACATTTATATTTCATGAGAGCGACAAATGGGGCGCGCTACACCCTGTATATCATTTCCAATATAGTAGTTCTATGTAAATGATGCCTACTTTTAAACTGTCGTAATTTTTATATTCCGATTGGAATTTCCCCCCTAAGTGTTTGTTATCTAACGGGGAAATGAATGAATGTGTGTCGCAGTTTTGATTTAGAGCTTTTATTTCGAGTTTGTTAGTTTTTTTATCATTGTTGGAATACTATGTTTCTGTTCGGAATATTTTATTGATAAGTTTGAAACTGAATTATGTATTTAAGCACGGGTGTAAATCAGATAGCATTGTTTTTCCTCCCTAGGTATTTTTAAACCCCGACGAAAACGAGGGTTTTTTTAACGTAAGGAAAATCCTACAGGGATGCTATCGGACTCCTACCGACTAAAAACCACCCGTTTCCTACCTAAAACCTATGTTTAAGAGCCCCGGGCAAGCCCTCGGAAGGATACTCCAGGACTCTCAACAGAACTAGGTCTACCACTGCGGGAAAACGACGGGTGTAATACGTTTCACGTGTCTTTATCTGTTTGTGGCATCGTAATGGTCCAACAGAGGGACCCATTTTGATGCCGCTTTTATTCGAAAGCCGATGTGACGGGAATGGTTCTAAGCTATAAATTTTAAAGTTCATAATCAGCTCACTTCCTGAGTGATGAAAGGAATAAATACGTAGCTCAACGTTATAATAATACTACCTGTGCCCCGCGGCTTCGACCGCGTAGAAGTCGTTATCGCGTAAAATCATAATCCTCCTTTTGCGGAGTCGGTTAAAAAGTAAACCTATGTCCTTCACAGTGCCTCGAACTATTATTATACCAAATTTCATTTCAATCACTTTAGCCGTTTAGGCGTGAAAACGTAACAGACAGACAGTTACTTTCGCATTTATATAACACTAGCTGACCCGCGCAACTTCGTTTGCGCCACATAAGAGAGAGTATTACCTGTTCCCGTCGCATTTACTTCCGTCGCGTTTCGTTACTCCCGTAGCGTCTCCTCGTTAATATTCAATACATAACTATAAACATTTACGCAGCACACGCAACGAAGCTCTCAAAAGGAATAACTTTTCCCCCGTTTTTGAAACATTTACTATTAGTGCTGCGCTCCTATTCATTGTAGCGTGATGCTGTATAGCCTATGACACTCCACAATAACGTAGCTTTCTATTGGTGAAAGAATTTTTAAAATCGGTTCATTAGATCCCGAGATTACCCCTTACAATGTAACAAACACACAAACTTTACTTCTTTATAATATTAGTATAGATTAGTAGGGAAGTAGGGATTATGCAGAGAACTGCTTTTCCATATATTTTTTTACTGAGACTCACAAATACTCACAATTTGTGTTATACCTATTCAATCTAACTGTTAGATTACTCACATACTCACATACCTACATTGACAGTTTTATAAAGTAGTTGATCTATATCGCTCCGAGGAAATCGAATAGTTCCGGCAAGAAAACTATTAACTTGGAATTAGTAGGAGGTATCATGAGTAAGATAAGTAGTGGGTTTATCTCGAAATTGTGTATCACTTTATTTATGTAGCATTCGTCACATTTCTGGAAACTTAGTTGTCACAAAGAAATTCTTAACGCTGTGATCGTAATTTAGTTGATTTCTATGAAACCGAGAAAAAAACTGTATAATACCTCTGCCCACCTCGTCGGGGATATACCGTCGTGTAAACTGGTTTCGAAGGTGACTATCAACATGAATCATGGTAATAATAGCTCAGATATAATGGTACCTTGTTTATGTTTAGCATTATCACTGTGACGAAAAAGCTATTTTGATGATAATATTTATCCAGAAAATTGTTGTTTTGTCACAGTGATAATTTTACAAAGAAACCGTTTTTTTGTAAAAATAAAAACAAATTGTGTGACTAATTGATTACTCAATACAGTTTATTTTAAACATATATTCTACAAGGTCAATATAAAATGATACATTAAAGTAGGTTTTCATATCTGATTAGACGATTTTTGTAGATTTTCTAAAAACTCATCTTATTTATTTTTACAGTGTTAATTTAAATTTATTATATTGTACTGTTTTCTTTACGTTACACGCAGGAAAAATAGACAATTCCTAACAGGAAAAATGTATCATATACGCGTCGAGTGTTCCCAGCGGGATAACACATGAGCGTGGTACTTTCACGCGTGAAAATAACAACGTCTGGTAAGTCTTCAAAATAAAACATATACTTATAAAAAAATGTAACGGGATGAACTTTGTACATTGAACCCCTCTCATCACTCAGTTGATTTTACACTGATGCCAAAAACTAAAGTTTCTGCACTTCTCTATGTGTCTATTTGTACTAATATAAATTTTTAAATTTTCATAAATTTAAGGTAAGTACTTAACTATAAGGCGGTATGTCTGTACCTGGTCTACTCCGTACACTCCGTACAGTACGACAAGGGTAGCTGATCTATTTAATTTGAAGAAAATCGATGATTCTTAATCCCCTGTTTTCTCCATGAAAATTGGACCAATTTAAAATATTTTTGACACCATTATTTGGAGAAAGAGTATATCCATGTCCCTCTAATTTCAAAGTTTTTAAAATAATAATCTTTTAAAATTTAACTGGTAGTCCTCTTAATATGGCTATAAAAATGGGTTGTTTTACGCCTTTTATAAAGTGTCATACCTATTTTCTTTATTTATTATTTGGTAAAATGATAGAAGTGAAGACATGCTTGTGACAGATTTAGATTTTTTGTAAAAAGAGCAAAGAATCTTCTAGAGGCATTATTCAGGAATAAAATAGAGGAATTCCATACGTTTGTATGGAAAAAGCGCTGCGAGTTTCCCTCGTTATACCATTTTCAAGAACCCAATTACGACCTGTTCCTCGATATGGAGAATAAAATAAAATATGTATTCACAAACATAGTCTGTCCGTTCAGAAAAATCTCTATATCGATAGACAGTGTCAGGAATGAGACGTGTTTAAATTTACGTATTTTTTATATGCAAGAAGATATAAAGTCGCTCTATAAAATATAATTATCACTTCAATAGCTCCGTATGACATTAAACACCAAGGTAAACTCAATTAATGTGGTGATGTTACATTTTAGTAGCATGTGGTCAATAAAACTGTTATATTTAAGAGTCCTGATACCCTTCAGTAGTGTTATTCAAGGCAATTCAGCTATTACACTACTCGCCATCACAGTTGATAAGGAATTAATTACCTATTGAAAACGACTAGTTTGCAATGGCAGAATGCTATAAGTACATCTTCAAGGCTCCACAGCTGCATCCTTTTGTTGTGGATTAAGATTGTGTGGTGAAGGCGACACGTGTTTTTTTATACCACTATGGTGGCAGTAAAGCATACGGCCCACCAGATGTACCGGTGGTCACCGTAGCCACTATCATAGCTCGCCTTTGCACCGAGTCAAATGGACGAAGCTTACATTGATGCCCCCGCCCAAAGGTGACAGAAAGAAGAAAGAAAGAAAGAAAAGTATTTTTATTTTACTGCAACAACAGCAACATATTTCATAAAGTTACAAAATAATGAATATCAATCAAAATCAATCAAATCAGCCTATCTCAGTCCACTGCTGGACGTAGGCCTAATGAATAGTGATAAAAAAACCTATCGTTGCACCAAAATAGGAGCCGGTTCAGCATAATGCCGGGCACAAGTACAAGGCGCTGGTTTTCAACCGGTCCCAAAGGACACGTTTACAAATTGGTGATCTTAATATTATTATACCTAAAAAATATAACAAACAAAAATACAAAATAAAAGCACAAAGATAACAGAAAACAAAACAGAAGAAAAAGAAACAACCTTTGATGAGGAGCTTCACTTCCCCCTCCCTCATAAGGCAAAGCAAAGTTTTGCAACCTAAACTCTTTCCGCGACGACATGACTACCTCACGGCAGCAGTACTCCATGTGCGGCCGCACTTGCGACTTATAGAGAAGCAGTGTTTGTGCCGCAGTGAAGTACCGCCGCGAACTGTTGAGCACTCCGAGCTTCTTGGATGCCAGCTTGGCCTTGTCCTCTAAGTAACTGCTTAACTGAACGACACTGGAGATGTCAACACCCAGGATTCCTATACTTTACCTATAGTTTTCTGAGACATCCTTTCTAGGGATTTGCCGGGTCTCACGACCGTAGAAAGTGGTAAAGATCCATGAGGTTTGAGTCGATAAGAGTCTGGCATAGCATTCATAAGGGATTTTTACACGTAAAGACAAAGTGAGTCGTATTTGAACTGCCCGCCATCTTGCGTCCTCCGTCGGGCCAGGTCGGGTAAACCAAAAAGCATTCGGCAACTTTCGCCAGCAAATGAGTTTGGCTTGATTCAAAAATATCTTGGAGAATTTTCATTAGAAAAATATCGATTCTGTATACTTTGTAGTACGAAAATTTACATACCCCTTTCGAAGGGCATTACTTGAAAAGGGTAAATGATTTAATTATGCACACCGAAGTGTCAGTATACCACTTAATTTGATAGCTGGCGACACCTATATGCAAATGATACGTTACGACTAATTGAATATCTTTGTTCAGAATGTTTGGGGAGCAGCTCGATGACTTTTGGGGTCCCAACAACAAGTTCCTTAAAACATTCAAATGTAATTTATTTTAGGTACCTACTCTAACTCAATATCACAAGACAATTTATAAAGTTATATGAATATAACTACCTATATTATTCGTGGTAACTGTTAGAAATTTTGAAGTATTTTCCTCAATAAGTTATCAAATTCGTTAGTTAATTTTTAAAACAATGCCAGAAAATTTAGTGACGTCTTGATAACCACTCTCTTTTCGAAGTCTCAAAAAAGAGCTACATTGTGGTATAGGTATATAAAATATACGTAAATTGTGCACATCCTCAAAGATGCGCCCCACTCTTTTCTCAAATAGTAGGGCGCAAGTTTACAGTGCAAGAATGCAATCTTTCACATACATACAAAGGTAAAATACATGTATTTTTCTGGGATTCCTGGCTATACAATAGTATTTAAACATATAGTTACTGTTTTATCCCCGAAGGGGTAAACAGAAGCATAGTAGTTCACATTGCATGCAAACATAAACACTGTGAGTGCACGAAAAACATAATTATTAAGTCTTACACTCTGATCTTTCACAATTGATTTTTGCATTTCTTGTTATTGTGTTGTTTGTCTGGACAATGTTCATTAATTTCTGTTTAACTTGGTTTTGTGTATATTGTTTTATTTTGTAGGGTGCATACTGATGTGTTAAAAATTCAACACATTGACTTGACTCGTATCCGTATCAAAACAAAAGTACTTATGTCAATGTCATACTTTGACAAGTTGTCATTATTTAGGGTTATAACACACTGGTGTGATGGTAACTGAGCGGCCGCCATAGACTTTTTATCTACGATACAAAGTCGAGTTTGCTAAAGTGGGTTCAGGTGCTATCTTTTTTTAGTGATATTATTTTATTATTCGTTTATAAGTCACTGTCAGTAATCATGCTAGTGGGCACCCATAATTTTATTGTATATTTGTATAAGATATTGTGTGTTTGCTGGTGGGTGGGGCAGAGAAATTGAGAATTACTTATTTCTTTATAGCGCAGGAATATTTTAGTAGGGTACATATTGCCTGTATTTATTTATTTAATATTATATTTATTATATTTTTATACTATAACGAGCAGCTCATCTGATGAGAATTTATCTTTTCATTCTGCATGTGATGGGGGTTCCGATACTGCTAATGACAGTGTTAATTATGTAATTGGTACACTGGGTGAACAACTCCGCGCGAGTTTTGAAACCGGGTTGGGCAGATCACTGAATGTTTGCCATATAAATGCAGAAAGCGTGGCCCATCATTATAGCGACCTTCTGGAAACGTTTACTAATTCCCAGGCACTTGCCATTTTGATTTCAGAGAGTTTCCTGAAACCTTATCTTCTTTCTACATACTATCCACTCCCAGGTTTTATTTTGATACGAAATGACAGAGAGGGTAGGGAGAGGGGTGGGGTAGCAATTTACCTGCGTAGTGACTTTCCTCATAAAATTGTAGCCTCATCTCCCCCGCAGTACGCCGCTACTTTGGAATTTCTGTTCCTTGAGGTGTGGGTTATGTTGTTTATTGCCCACCTACTGTTGACTACTTCACTGATTTGGAATCGGTTTTAGAATCCTTGGGGCCTGACTATGAGCATCACATCATCATGGGTGACCTTAACACTAATCTCCTTATTCCTAACTCTTCTCGTGCTGTCAGGTTACAGCACATAGTTGAGTCGGCTTGTCTTTATATATTACCATTACAGGCCACACATCACAATGTGGATGTACCTGACACATTGCTCGACCTAATTCTTACCTCTTCTCCTTCTTTTGTTCACTCTCATGGACAGCTTCTTGCTCCTGCTTTCTCTCATCATGATCTCATTTACTTGTCCTATACTCTCAAGCCACCTAAATTGAAACCTAAAGTTCTGCACATGCGTTGTTTCGGGCGGGTTGACGTGAATTTATTACGTAACGATGCTTCTGAGATTGATTAGGAGCTATTGGTGGAGGCTAAAACGATTGATGAAAAGGTTCAAGTGTTTAACAAAGCTGTCATAGGCATTTATGATAAACATGCACCCATTAAGAGGGTTAAGTTGAAGCGCCCTCCGGCACCGTGGATTACGGATGAGGTCCGTCTGGCAATGAAGGGAAGAGATCGGGCATTTCGTAAGTTTAAAAATGAAAGATCTGATGTCATCTGGGGTCTATACAAAATTGACAGGAATCGGTGCAATCAGATGATACGTAACTCTAAACGCCGACATATATTCGATAGCATTGCCGCGTCTTCGTCTGCTGATATATGGAGATTTCTGGGTACATTGGGAATTGGTAGAACTAGGCAGTTAGAGTTGCCTAAGACAATTGGGTTAGATGTCATAAATAATCATTTCTCCTCCTCTAATCCCATGGCTGATCTAATCAAACGTCGAACGGTAGATTCTCTGGCTGTTCTACCGGTTCCCAGTTATGCTCCTTTTAAATTTTCTCCAGTCTCGGAGGATGAGATTAAAAGAATCATTCTTTCCATAGAGTCCAAAGCAGTTGGCTGTGATAACATTAGCCGCCGTATGATTGCCACCATCCTTGAACAGCTCCTTCCTGCTATTTCTCATATTATTAACTTTTCCCTCGAATCTGGTCAATTCCCTGGTCTGTGGCGTAAAGCCTATGTGCGTCCCTTACCCAAAATTTCAAACCCCTCCCTGCCTAAACACTTACGTCCAATATCCATACTTCCTTTTCTGTCTAAGGTGTTGGAAGCATGCGTGCAAAGTCAACTGTCTCAATTTATTTCTCGTAATGCCATATTGAGCCCTCTCCAATCTGGTTTTAGACCAGGGCACAGCACCACTACCGCCCTTCTTAAGATAACTGGTGATGTTAGGGACGGTATGGAGAAGGGTATGGTTACAGTGCTGGTGCTAGTGGACTTCTCGAATGCTTTCAACAGCGTCAATCATGACATTTTACTGGCTGTTCTCGCTCACATTGGAATCTCATCTGACGAGCTGGAATGGTTTTTCTCTTATCTTCGGGGCCGCCAGCAATCAGTCTCTGTTAATGATACTTCGTCAAGCTGGTGTAACCTTGATGCTGGGGTCCCTCAAGGTATACTCTCTCCTCTTCTATTCTCTATATTTATTAATTTCCTTACTACTGATCTTCAGTGTACGTATCATCTGTATGCTGATGACTTGCAGATGTATAGTCAAACTAGTGTTGATAACATTGCGGAGGCCATTGATAACTTAAATAAAGATTTAAACTCTATAGGGAGCTGGTGTGACAGGTTCGGCCTATCGGTTAATCCGGAGAAATGTCAATGTATAATCATAGGTAGCTCCCGGATGATGAGCAGGCTGGAGGGTGTAAATCTGCCACAATGTACATTTAGGGCCCAAACTATACCGGTCACAACAACCGTTAAGAACCTGGGATTGCATTTCGATTCTACTCTTGATTGGCGTGCTCAGGTTACCGATGTCAGCCAGAAGGTTACTGGAACACTACGGGCATTTTACAGGCTTAAGAACTTTCTTCCTGTTAGTACCAAGATAACGCTTGTGCAGATGCTAATATTTCCTATTATTGACTATGGTGATGTGTGCTATTTCGACCTGAATGCAGATCTGCTCAATAAACTTGACCGACTTCTCAATAATTGCATTCGATTTGTTTACAATCTCCGAAAATATGATCACGTCTCGGCCTACCGGGACGAGTTGGGTTGGTTGCCCATACGTCGCCGTCGTAGTTTGCGTGCGGTGACTATGGTTCACACAATCCTACACTCTCCTTTTGCCCCTACTTATTTGACTCCTCATTTTGAACTCATATTACCAATCATAATAAAAACTTGCGCTCATCTAACAACCTTCTTCTTCGCTGTCCCAAACATAGCTCTGGTTTTGTGCACTCCTCTTTCTTTGTTCAGTCAATCCTTTTCTAGAATGCTCTCCCTTCAGAAGTAAGGTTGACCACTAGTAGGGAATCCTTTAAGGATAAAGTAAGGCTACTTTATAGTGTACCATAATCCAAACAATGTTAGTTATTTTTACCATAATCTCCATCTGCTCTCAAATATGATGGTTTATGATTAACATAACTATTTTTTCTCTGTGATAGTTAGTTTTTATGTATTTATATATGCATGTATTTGTGTATGTATGTATATATGTATGTATTATTGCATTTATGTATTTATATATGTAGTTACATAATTATGTATGTATTATCACATTGCATACTTAAATATAATCTCTTAAATTATCTTGTAAATAGTTTTCGTTATATCCCTGAGCACCTACCTAATCTTATCTCTGCATCACCCTCAGGTAGACTGGTAGATAATGCCTAAGGCATTAAGTCCGCCTTGTAGGGCAGACCGGGGCTGGTTGACTATAGGGGTAGGTAGACTAACTATCAATAACTCGGCCAAAGCAATGGCTTGGAGCCAACCGATGACACCCGAGACTCCGCTACCTCTCCCCGCTCAGTCACTGGCGGCGCGGTGTCGCGCACGCGCACCGTTTCAGTTAAGGATACTAAAGTTAAAAATTAACGTACGTAAGTAATTATTTTCATCGTAAGGTTTTTTGTAATAATGCCTATTTATTCATGGTTACTGATTGTCAAAGAATTTATAGTGGATGTTTGATTCATGTTCTTTCTTTTATGTATGATGTTATTTGATTTCTTAGCAGTTTTGTGGGTATGTCATGTGATTGAAAATAAAAATGTGGTTCGGGGCTAGTAGACTAATGTATAACGGGGCTGGATGACCAATAATCGTACATAAAAAAAAGAACATGAATCAAACATCCATTATGATTTTTTTGACAATCAGTAACCATAAATATATAGGCATTATTCCAAAAACATTACGATGAAAATAATTACTTACAACGTTATTTTTCATCTTTAAATTCCTTCACTCAAACGATGTGCGCGCGCGACGCCGCTCTCTCGGTGATTTATTGTATTTGTGTTTTATTTTCAATAAAAAATAATAAAAATAATAACTGTTTATGTATGTTGCCTTTTATCCTATTTCCTCGTAGATTTTGCCTTTACAAGTCCATAGGTCAACTTACCCCAGGCGAATAGTCAACCTACCCCAAGCATGGGGCAGGTTGACCAGTTTTTCTTATTGTATAAGATCTAGCCTGTACCCTATATTATAATGAATTAGGTGCTTTTTGCTATATTTTTCCAAAACTTAATAGTTAACCTATGAAATAAACCTGTTTTTGAATTAATATTCTATAAAGAAATAAAAATAGCCCCGGTCTACCCTACTCAGTGCTAAAGTTTAAAATAAATAAATAAATTTCACCTTATAGTTTTATGTCCCACGTAATAGGTGGCGAGTCTATTTCATAACTGCTAATTAGTAGTAATTTATAGAAGACAATACAAGTGGAAGATTGGACACTAACCTTGTACCTACGGTAAGCGGTTTAAGAAAAGAGTGGGTACTTATATTTTTGTAGACAGCAATCTATACATTAAATACCTATCTCCAAATCTTGTATGTGACTGAAAAGGTCACGAGTTCACGTCAAGGTGGTTGAACAACTAAATGGAGTGCAGTCTGAAAGCACGCCTAGCTAATTGGACAAGTTGACAGAACATTAGTAATGCATCACGCATTTCTACCATTTATATATCAGAAAGGAGTCAATATTTTATTAGACTGGTATTCTAATTTACTTTTATACTTTGAGAGAGAGTTTTGTGTTATCTCTTATAAAGTCATAGAACAACATGACCTATGACTTTTATCGGGTAGTCAATAAACGGAGACTTACCGTCTGTCAATGCACAAGTCCAAGCGGCCCTATACAAATATAATATCAAATCAGTCTATGGCAGTCCATTGCTAGACGTAGACCTCCCTAGGCGAGGCCGCAGTGGTAGCCGTTGGTCTGTTTGGAGTCCTGGGACATCCTTCCGAGGGCTTACCCGGGGCTCCCGACCGTGGGCTGTTGGGCGTTACGTGAGGTTTTTTAGTCGGTAGGAGTCCGGCATAGCATCCATGAGGATTTTCCCTCACGTTAAAAAATAAAAAGCTAGAGAGCTACAATTTTCGCAAATTATGTGTTTTTGTTGCCGCTATAATTTGTTACCCTTTGGATATGGAGCCCTAAAAAAGATGTTTTTTAAGCTGAGAAGGGCTTCAGATTAATCGGAACTAAATTACTCAGTACTGATTATTATGAACCTTTTATTAGTTTAAATAGATCCTATAAGATGATAAAATGTTACGGAGTGAATAACTAGTTACAGTAGGTATGTCTGTAAAAATATCTGACAATGTATTCCAAGAGATTATAAGCTTTCTTCATCGAAATGTACAAGAATTTCAGATGTTGTTAGTTGATCCACATTTGACTCTGAGTGACTATAATTTCGTTACTTCATCTGACAGATAAGATTCTCGTAGGTTGCATAAAATTAATATTTTTATTTAATAAAAATAACATTGTTTTTAACGTAGAGGTAAATCAATAAAGTAACATTTTTCTTATTACATAAATATATTTCACTATTCTATAAACATCACAATGTAAGTAAAATATTAAAACACTGGATCATATACCACAATTGTATGACAAAAATGGTAACAATTTTCAGTTCTTTTTTTAGAGTAACAGACTAGTTTAATGGCATCACTGATTAGTAGATTGAAGAGTCGATTCTATCCAGTCTCGATATGCTGCTACGGAAGTATATATTCCTGGCCAACGGTCTTTCCCGCAGCCATTCCCAAAGGAAACTACGCCTACAGCTTCCCACACACCTTCAGGTCTTTTCCTCATCAGAGGACCACCTGAGTCTCCTCGGCACGTGTCTTCTTTAAACCTTCCACCAGCGCATAGTTGTTTGTCACTTATATTTGCACCGGCTGCTCTGTATTTAGTAACACATTGATTTTTATCGAAAATGGGCAACCCTAGCTTTAGCTTAACTGGACTGTTGCGACCTGTAAACGGAGAAAAAACTTAGGGTTAGCACAAATGAGGAACTGTGCAGTAAGTTTCTTGATGTCTTAGTGGGATAGACCCTTATCGGATAAAGTTCTGTAGATCTAAGGGTCTCGAGAATTCAGGCCTGTAGAATTCACAATCAATCAGTTGACATCATTGGTAAAACCTTGGTCATCAATCAGCGACAGACCAATTTATTGCATTTATAATCTTGACATGAACCTTGAGAATCTTGCAAGCAAAATGACGACACTCTGTCTGCGGGACGTGGAACCCTACTCGATATTAGTTAATTGTAGCTTTATTCGTAGAAAGGTATTAGTACAAAATCAATAACAATCGTACCTTCAAGGGTTTTCCCCCACCCAGCGACGAATACTTCGTTGCCTGTGGCGACTCTTTCGAAATTTGAAATCAAGCAGATAGGCTTCACGTAATCTGTAAAAGAAAACATTATGGTATCGTAATTACCTTCTACTAAATATATGGTGAACAATGTTGAACTTTTAATAAGCGGGCCAAGTGCAAGTTGGGTTTGCGCACGGAAGTTTCCGTGCCAAAAACTGGCAAAAAAGTTGCCATTGTTGTATTGGAGCCTACCTTCAATCTTATCTTCTATTTGTAGTATTTGTTGACACCTAAATAATGCACCAGACTTCTAAGCTTGAGGGCCCCTCTAACAAGACTACTTACAGAGGCCCTTATGTTGACGGCACTGTGATGAGCCTCCTCACGCTCCGTTTGCAAAATGTTTGATTATATGAGGGGGACCGCACTGCTCACCAAAGACAGGGTTTCATCTTCACACTTTGGGTCTAGAGCGTTTCGGCACGGTTAGATCCAATAGGGAATTTCTTCCGCGCACGCTTAGATTGTGGAATGATCTCCCTGCCCTGGTTTTCCCAAAAGCCTACAGTATGGGGTTCTTCAAGAGGGGTTTTAGAAGATTTTTACGGGGCCGGCAGCGCGAGTGTGACGCCTCCGGTGTTGCAAACGTCCATGGACTGCGGTCACCACCAGTACATCTGTTGGTTCGTATGCTTGTTTGCTACCTTTGTGGAATAAAATAGGTCGTTCCAATCTTTAGTGGTTCCACAGAGAAACGTTCTTTTGATTAGCTAATTTCAGACGAAAAAACTGTATAAGTTCAGTTCAGTTCAGTCAAGGGCGTAACCACAGAAATCAGAAAAATTTCTGATATCTGTAGGCGTAACTGTTGAATAGCAATACTCAAAAAATCAAATACATACATGATTCTCTCGCTCTTCGTGCCAGTCTTGCAATACCGATGTCGTTCGGTCTACTCCTGTCATTGTCTCTATATCCAGGGTGAGGGTACGAAGCCTGTACAGGGATCTCTTGAGGTGGGTCCGCGCAGGTGCCGTCCAAGCAATCCACTTCAGATTGAGTATCGTACTCGCCTAGTCTAGCGGTAACTCTGGAACATAGAAGAACAAATATCTAATAAATAAATATTCACGGTCATTTTTACAGAACGTCATCTAATCCCATAAAATGCTAGAACGTAAAATGGTGTCAGACCACGGATATTAATTTGTAGGAACTTATTTTTTTTTTGATAATAAATACTTATTAAGTTATTATAATAAGTACATAGAAACACCCAGACTCAACAAACAAATATTAATGGATCACACGACTTTTATGGATCAAACTAATTTTTGTCCCCGGTGGGAATCGAACCCACGACCTCGTGATCTGCAGTCGCATTTTGCCTCTAGACTAACGAGGCAGCCAATATTCATAGGAGTTTCTTTTTTTTTTCATTTACAATCGGAAGTGCAAAATGTATTTTTTTAATTTAGAATTTTTGACTTGGATGTTGATGCGAGTGACAAGCTCGTGATTCGTATTGTGAACTCCAAAGTCTCTCATACGTTAATCAACAGGTACACTAACTTGGAGTGAGTCATCTTCACAAAGAACAATTTTTTTTGAACCCGGAAAAGTAAATTAAGTCAAAGATAGAGACCACATCTTGTATCTACATCTCTACTGTAAATTGTTGTGTTTGTTATTGTCAGGAGATGGTTCCTATGGAAAAAAAAATAAGAAAGTTGCAATAACTGTCACAGGCTCAAACTGTTGAAAGAAATGGTTGCTATTGCGATTTTGGGTCGGTTCTTGGAACTCGAAGCATCAATATGAGAATCGGGAAACAGAAAGACGGACTGGGAAATGAAAACCAGGAACCGGGAACTTGGAACCCGAAACCGGGAACAGGGATCAGGAAACCAGGAACATGGGACCGGGAACTGAGAACTCGGGATACCGATTTCCATATTCATAGATATGGCGGGACAACGTCTGTCGGGTCAGCTAGTTACTTTATAATACCACAGATAATATGTGACACCATAGAAGGTATATTACGATCGTACCTCGTATACCTACATAATAACTATTTGAGAATTTACGCCAACATGTTTCATGATCTTATTAAATTACGATTGTGTACTTCCGCGTGTTGTCCTTGGTTTTTAATACTACATACACATTCTACAAAAAAGTTAGGTTAGGTTAGTTTTAATTTTTTATGCATCTGACGTTTATTTTTAGTTTATAAAAAGCAATAATAAGTGTGTCTTAAATCTACTAAATCATAATACTAGTAACTACAGTAACCAAAAAAAATGCTACTTACAGAACACCAATTTCAGTCAGAATAGCACCGGTCATACAGTGAGCTGCAGTCAAAATATACCGTAGGTTGATGAGTACACCGCCACATTGATACGTAATTGTATTTCTCGCTGTCAAAGAAAAAATAGGTTCGGTTAAAAACATTGCACAAATAATAAAGAAGGGAAGGGGCGGGAAGAAAATAATCACACTATAAACCCCTGATTTGACAATACTAGCTATTACAATAGGCACAGACTTCAACTAATATTAATACATTTATTATTAAAAATTACAGTACAATACTATCTAAACTAAACCTAAATAAGGCCCCCGTGGTATTGTGCCCAAAATACTAGCAGCATTACCCCTTTGAATAGCAATACCTATTCGCTGAGAGAGAAAACTGCCAGCCCTTGGGTCACCAGTCGACTCCACTAGGCGCAAACAAAAACAATAATAATTTAAACAGAGGAATTAAAAATCGATCGTTGCAGTTTTGACGACACCTCGAATGAAGGTTAAACAAATTGTCGACGTAAGGTGAATTTATAAAGCGGAATCTTACATAAATTCTGGACAGGAAGGGACCTACTTATTTATTAATTCGTCCATTACAAACTGGTAAGGGATGTGGATAAATATTTCTAGCAAATAGTTTGTTAATATTTCGTAATATTTTATTTTTAAAGCGTAAAGAGACAACTTGGTACAGTCGGGAATAGAACTCGTGAAACTTGCCAAAATCAGGGCAATGGTGTGCCAACAAAGCTACAGTGCCGTATCAGAGTACATCGTACCGATATAAGTGAAAATTTTCGTTTAGTCGCATAATGCCTAATTCGCAAAATGGCACCCGAGTCTGAAAAGGACTAATTCGCAAAAGGACTAATTCTTAAAAAGACTAATTCGCGAAATGGCTTATTCTGAAAAGGACTAATTCGCAAAAGGACTAATTCTTAAAAAGACTAATTCGCGAAATGGCCAACTCTTAACAAGGTTGGCCATTTCGCCGGTTCCCTCAAAATACCCGCCAACTTTTTGTGCTGTTGTGGCGTTGAGGAAGCTTGCTCTGTAGGGGGTATTAGCACAGTATAAAGTGATCTGTAGCACAAATTAGAGAGAGTTCAGATGAAAAACTCATGTATGTACTTTTTTTTCACACCTACCCTCTTCTACACACACTCGCGCACAAATCAGTACCTCTGCCTTTCGAAAAGTCGGTTGAGGAGCGCCTTACCTCGTGTCTGTGAATGAGTTGTCTATGTGTGCGTAGTGTCTGTGAAAGAGTTGTCTATGTGTGCGTAGTGTCTGTGAATATGTTGTCTATACTTATAGAATTCGGGACTTCACGCGAAATACTATTTACTTACATTCTACCGACGACCATTAACCAAAGTGGCTAGGTACGTGCGAACACCAAAGGACATCATTCCTCTGCAAACACCAGGTGTCTACAAAGTAGATTGCAGCTGCGGTAGTTCCTACATAGGCCAAACCAAGCGGACCATCGCGGAAAGGGTCAAAGAACATATTGCAGCTGTAAAAAATCGTCAGTTGAACAAATCGGCAATAGCAGAACACCTTGATTCGGGCATTAATCACTGGATCGAACTTCACCAACCGAAAGTCCTCTCCACTGATCGCCATTATTATCCACGTATGGTGCGTGAAGCCATTGAAATCAGAAAACACAAAAATTTCAATAGGGATGATGGATACAAGCTCTCCGGGATGTGGAATTCAGTGATTAATAAACTTGAACGTAAAACTGTGCCAATTAAAACTGACGTAGTGAGTGTAGCGTGTCGCCGGCCTTATCCTTCGTTGTAATAACAACGCGCAGCGGAGGGTAGTTCGACAAGAAATAACTTCGTGGTTTTTGTCGATCCTCGCCTCAGTCCAACCGCGACCACGGGCGCTGCAACGTGCTCGAAACGTCGGTAGAATGTAAGTAAATAGTATTTCGCGTGAAGTCCCGAATTCTATAAGTATGAGTGTTGGAAACCGCGATAGTTTAAAAATAACAATGTGTTGTCTATGTATGCGTAGCCTCAGCTAATTAAGTATGTAGGTTTCCATCTGTACTATCTCTAATTTGTGTCTGTAGGCTGTGATATTAGTAAAGGTTCGTTGGCTGGTTGTGACGTGTTTCTGTGTGGCAACTTTGTATGTCATTGATTGTGTTCTTTAACACTCCTGACCTTGGTGCTGTACTAAAAAGCATCATATTCAATCTCTAAATGTCAATGGTGTCTTGCCAACACGGTCTTGAAGAATTTCATTACCAGCATTCGACACCAATACAACTATGCAGTGAAGATAATGCAGTAAAAACAGGTATTGAAAGGTTAGTTGCTTTTGATGTAGTGGTCATGACCTGTAGTTAAGGTTCAATGGATTGTGGTAGTGACTTCCTGCAACGAGGAAGATCCAGGGCTCTGTTGAGTGCTTGTGTACCTACATCTTTATACACTTTATCAAAAAGTCGAGTTGATGCTACATCTCGTAAGATTATTATGCAGATTTAACTTTAGCAGCGTATGTCCATATTTTGTTTACGATGTAAAGTAATGATAAGTATAATGATTCATGTAAGTATATAAAAAAAAAAAATTATGTATTTTTTTATTCATGAATCATTTATAAGCATGAATCGCTCGTGGCCCCGCGGACTCAGTGTTCTGTAAACGATCACTGCAGTAAGCAACTTTTACTATGGCCGGATATGGATGGGTGACCACCACGTGGACCACTTTGTGACATTTATTTACGAGCGTTTCCGTGCTTCGGAAGGCACGATAAGCCGTTGGTCCCGGTTGTCAGTAAAATGACAGTCGATAAGCCAAGTTGAAGGCCTTACGGGCGGCTTGAAAAATTTCAACTGTGGGTCGTCACAGCCTGCACCCGGGTCGGCAGCGCGTGTGTAGCGCCTCTGGTGTTGCAAACGTCTATAGGCTACGGTTACCAACCTTCCGGTGGGCCGTAAGCTTGTCTGCCACCTAAGTAGTAGAAAAAAAAAATTATACATCATAACTTTACATCGTAAACTCTGTGACATCAAACTAAAGACCTAAGTTTGGGCTCCTGCCTGAGTCAGACCCAAAAAGTCCTGGGTTGACATGGTGGAAGATGTTAAAGAATATGTTTCCTCGAAAACCGATACAAGAGGTTCTAATACAACCATTGACTGCCTCTGTGGCGCAGTCGGTAGCGATACAGCGTGCGGCGCTGGAGGTCGTGGGTTCGATTCCCACCGGAGACAAATATTTGTGTGACACTTAAATGTTTGTCTCAAGAGTCTGGGTGTTTCTATGTATGATATGTATGTATTTAAAAAGTATAAAAGTATTAATATCTGTCTGATACCCATAACACAAGCAGGTTATTCCTAGCTTACTTTGGGATCAGATAGCGTTGTGTGAAATGTCAGTGAATATTTATTTATTATTATTTGCTAGCTGATGCGCGCGGCTTCGCCCGCGTGAAATTTGGTTCCCGTTCCCGCTTCCCGTGGAAACATTTTGCCGGGATAAAAAGTAGCCTATGTGTTATTCCAGACTATACTCTATTCCTGTACCAAATTTTAGCCAGATCCATTCAGCTCTTAGAGCGTGATTAAGTAACAAACATCCAAACATCTTCACAAACTTTCACATTTATAATATTAGTACGATTAGTAGGATGACCAGGACTAGCCCTCCGATGGTGATGATGGAACCTATTAGTGCTTGTAACATTTTGCGTTTTTGCTGAACAAGATTAGATCATTGACGATGATATTATAATTGAGATAATTAGAATAATTTAACAATTTATGAATCCACATTGTTTGTGAGAACTAAACGCATATGTATAATAATGGTAAATTACTTCTAGAAAAGTAACGTGTAAAAACCCTACTTTGCGTGTAAACAAGATGTGTGAATGAAGTTTACAAGTGTAGTATGTGTGTTTGTGTGGAAGAATTCCCCAGTCCCAACCTTCAAGTCACTAATTTATAGTTTAAGAGTATTTAAGTGATGTAGTGATCAAAAAATATGTTAATTTTGCCTTTGAAAATGCCGAAAGGCGACACCGGTCAGGTGTAAGATCAATAAATGTTGTGGAACAGTACAAGTCTCAATATGTGCAGCAGGTTCCACCAAGTGCCATCAACTAACAGTATAAATAATCACTAATAGGAGCCTGAAGTATGGAAAATAATCATCAACTACTGAAAAGCTAGCTAAGGGACCCCTGGTTAGTCCTGGGGACATCCTTCCGAGGGCATACCCGGGGCTCCCAACCGTAGGCTGTTAGGTAGGATACGTGTGGTTTTTAGTCGGTAGGAGTCCGGCATAGCATCCCTGTAGGATTTTCCTCACGTTAAAAAGAAATTGAGATCCCTGGTATGGGTGTTTACCTTGTACCTTTTCATGTGTCAAACTTTTGTGTAACTTTAATTCATTAGGTGCATAACCTTTGCAAATAAATGATTATTATTGTTATTAAAAAAAGAAACTTCCTAATCAACGACGTAACTTATTTCCGACTTCATGATTTAACCTAAATAAACAAAAAGTTTCCACTTATTTAAATACAATATTATGATTAAAAAAATAATCGAAACGAAGATTGCACAATATCAAGTAGGTGTTTGATCGCCTCCGAAACTCATAACTTCTCACGGTTCGTCCGACACAAGTCCTTGACAATTCATATAAGACGATGTCTTCAATGGAGAAAAACTTGTTTTTACATTACTCATTCACATTGCAACACAATAAAATGATTCTTTTAAGGTGGTCAAGTAGTTTATTTGTTGATATTCTTGTAGTACAGGTAATCGTCTACTACAAAGAGGCTGTCAGACTGATCAAAATTATCCTATACGTCTGGGGGGTTTGTATGGGGTTGTTGTTTGCCGCAGTGGTAGCTAAAGTCTTCGGGGAATGCCGGGGTATCCTTTTGAGGGCTTACCCGGGGCTTCTGACCGTGGATAGTGCTAAAATTTGTGTGGTTTTAGTCGGCAAGAGTCGTGATATCCTCCATGACGGATTTTCCCACGTAAAAAAATCCTACGAATATTGTAAATGGGGCAGTTTCATTCTTTATTATTGAAGCTGTCTGTACATTTGTACAACCCTTCCGTTGGTCATGAATATAAATATCGAAAAATGTTATGGCAACTCTATCTGTATAAATATAATATATTGTTATCTATAATAATGTTTTTGTACATTCTTCGACCCTGTTATACGGCGAAGTGGAACGCCACGGAGTTTAGAGAGTAGTATGGTCGCTTTTCTTAGCCTAAACACCACCCCAGCTGCCCCTGTTTTTCATTCCTCGCGTCAAAAAAAGAATATAAGCTTATGCTATAGAGTCTTGACAACTGATGAACATATATTTATTTGTAGTATATTTTTAAATACATAAATACATTATACACAGTAAAAATCAAAATGCAAAATTATTCCTTATTATAATCTATTATATAAAAATAAGTCGGGTTTTCCTTCCTGACGCTATAACTTTAGAAGGCACGAACCGATTTCCACGGTTTTGCATTCGTTGGAAAGGTCTCGGGCTCCGTGAGGTTTATAGCGAAGAAAATTCAGCAAAATTTCACATACAGCGCCATCGCGGGCGAAGCTGCGGGCATCAGCTAGTCGTTTTGAAAAATAACGCAAAGACACTGATAAAATTTAAATGAATATATAAATAGAGATAGGTACAACATTTAAAGAAATCTCTTACCTGTTCTATATCCCATCAAAGCCATCCATGGGTACTCGTCGAGTTCGGTAACATTGCCTCCATAAAGTCTGTCTCCATTGGTGTCGATACCACAGTTGCCCCTTGGAGCTGGTGACGAATCTTCAGGAGAGTAATCATCGCCACCTGGGGGTGGTGGCGTAGGTCTGGGCTGTAAACAAAATTTCAATACACATGATTAATTTGCTGATACATCTGTTCTACTGGAAAAAATTCATTCATTATTTTTCGAAGATTTTCTACTCAAATATGTTGTGCTTAGAAACCATCGCATTGAGGTTGATATATAAACTTAATATTATATTTTACTTTTATATAAGTAGGTACTACAAGACGCCTATGTATACACCTGCGGTTCTGCCCGCTTGAAATTTGGTTATCATACAAATGTAAGCAATAGGCAATGTTGTCTTGGAACGCAAAGCTGTACCTGTACTCACATTCGTTTGATAGGAACAATTTCTCGGTCGTAATAAGCAACGTACTAAGTTCTAGGTCAAAGTTATAGATCTAGGTCGCCGGGAAGAAACTACCTTATTAATTTTGATTCCTTTGAAAGTTTAAAAATATACGTTTTTTGTCCAGACCTTCCTAACAATCAGAAACCGGGTTACTTTTGTTTTGTAGTTAGATTTTATTAGTTAGATAAGATTAGTTAGAATCAGTATGAACAATGTATTTTACAACAAGCAAGATACTAGATCCAACTGCACTGTACTTTCACTTTAATGTTCAGTGTACTATACAAACAGTACAAACAAGGAGATGATTTCTCATTACCATTTACGAAATGAATAGTAAAATCATTCCAACCAAAAAGAAGTCATATTTCACAATGGGCATATACCGCTAGCGAAACGCCAAATAAGGAGAGGAGAAACTCCTGACCTTTATTGAGAAGACAATACCTACTCTTATTGTAATAAGTTATAAACAAAATATTGTTATCAGCAATCTTGACCTAGTTTATTAGGATAAAATATATCTTTGGTAAATTTTGGTGACCTTCAACTTTGAGAAGTGATAATGATTTTAATAACAGACACTACCTCAGATAACTTTATCATTCATTCGTAAATACTTAACAGAAAAGCTAAAATATACGCCGTCTATACTATCTATACTAATATTATAGCATTGTGAACAAATCTGCACAAATGTTAGGATTTTTAAAAAGAAGCACTAAAGGTTTTAAAATGGAGCGAACTAAAATAACATTATACAACTCCCTGGTGCGTAGTAACCTCGAATTCTGTAGCGTAGCCTGGAATCCACATTATGCTGTCCATTCGCAAAGAATCGAAAGAATACAGAGAGCTTTCACCAAACACCTTGCATATACTACAGACAGGGTAACCCCAAGATGTCCGTACCGTAGGAGATTCAAAGATCTGATGTTCTTCTATAAATTAGCAAATAGTCTACTTGACTGTAATGAACTTGTTGCGCGTTTAAATATTGATGTGCCTTACAAATTCCAGCGACACCCCATAACTAAGTTTTATCATGTAGGGTCCAGCAAAACGAATATCGGAGTAAATTCACCACTGATAAGAATGAGTAGGTGCATGAATACTTTTCTTGGAACTGTACCGGACGCCGACATACACCACGATTCACAGGGCTCCTTTAGATCCAAAATCCTACAGTCTCTAGGTAACTAGACTGATAAGAAGTTTAACTTTGTATCCTTAAGTATACCTAGTTTTAGTACAATGTAGTAACGAGATGCCTATTTATTTGTTAAGCAGTACCCATGTTGAACGATAGGTAATTATAATCCTACACTTTAAGATTTATGTATCGGATCTGTCTGTATGTATTTGTCCTTGTGTTTATAGAAATTTAATGTTGCGCATGTTAACAAATGTTGGTTATCCCGTAATTGGCTAGTGTGTAAGCCTGTTACAAATTGTCTAGTTTAGTTATAAATTATTGTACGCACGAGCTGTGGGAAGACCTTAATAAATAAATAAAATAAAATTATAAAGAGGAAAGATTTGTTTTTTGTTTTTTGTTAATTAGTTTGCTTGTAACGAATAGGCTCCGGAACTACTAGAACGATTTAAAAAAATCTTTCACTGTTGGGAAGCTACACTCTTTGCGGTGAACATAGGCTATATTTTATTTCCGTATTCCCACGGGAACGGGAACTACGCGGGTGAAACCGCGTGACGTCCGCTAGTTTTCATTAAAGTTATCGTCCACTAAGACTACTGGGGCTCTTATAAACTATTATTTGACATTGAATTTTAATTTAAACAATAACATTTTTCACTATATTTAAAGATTAAAAATAATCTATTTTGGTTTCTACTTTTTCACCTGCTTATATTACATTATTTTTTGTTATTTGATTTGATTTAATTAATACCTATGATAACATAATATTATGATGTTGATGCTAATGTTGTTATTTAAACCAGACACACGCTACAAACTGTTAATAATACTGTACTGTTAATAATATTCTGTGACAAAGGCAATTTCATACGTATGTTAAGGACATACAATTGCTACGATCTCACACTTTGCTAGTAGTTTTGTTGACCTCATGGAATAGTAGAAAGTCTAATTAATGTCGTCACCCTGGTTACTTGTACAGAAGGCGAAAAATTTGGTTCCATCTAAATATAATATCTATATATAAATCAAAGGTGACTGACTGACTGACAATAGTGATCTATCAACGCACAGCCCAAACCACTGGACGGATCGGGCTGAAATTTGACATGCAGTTAGAGATTATGACGTAGGCATCCGCTAAGAAAGGATTTTAATAAATAAATTCTACCCCCAAGGGGATAAAATACGGGAAGCGGGAACAAGAACAAATTTTACACGGGCGAAGCTGCGGGCATCAGCTAGTTACAATATACGGCTGTAAAAATATCTATCATTTTGTATGTCACATCGATCTTCAAATTTGTTTTTTCAATCTGCATTTGTTTACCGATTTCATTTGTCTTACCGATCTTCATTTCTTTGGTCCGTCGATCTTGATTTGTTTTGTCGATCTTCATTTGTTTGGACAAAATAGTGGGACTACGGAAAAACAGGAGAAAATCTAAAAACTGTGTATAATCCTAACCAAAATTCTTAGAGTCAGGACAGATGTTACCCATCCACAAGTATGATCTCATTAGTCCAAGTCAAGTTGTTAGAAGTCGTGTATGTTACGAAGCACTAGATGATGCTCGCGGCTTCATGTAGGGATCCGGAATAAAAGTAGCCTATGTGTTATTCCAGACTGTAATCTATCTCTGTACTAAAATTCAGCTTAATCCGATTAGCCGTTAGAACGCGATTCAATACCAAACATGCAAAATTTCTCATTTATAATACTCGTATTAGTAGCAAATTAAATGATATCAATCTTAGAGTATATCTTACTAATATTATAAACGTGAATGTTTGTGAGTGTGGATGTTTGTTACTCTTTCACGCTCGAACGGCTGAACGGATCTGACTGAAATTTGGTACAGGGATACATTATAGTCTGGAATAACACATAGGCTACTTTTTAAAATTCCCATGGGAAGTGGGATATAAAATTTCACGCTGACGTAGCCGCGAGCGCCATCTCTGAACCATACCTATGTACTTAAAACATGTCATAAACGTCACAACAATACCATAAATTTACATTTCAAAGAATGTCTATTATTACCATAAAAATTGTAAAAATAGTTTTTAAGTAGTTGAGAAGAAACCTAGGTACTCTTTTATCTTTTAACTAGCTGACCCTCGCATCTTCGTTTACGTCACATAAGGTCTATTAAAGTTGAGGTATTTCTTAATCATACTCATCAAGCGTGTCGCGTGTGAATCTGCCCTGTTTGTTTAATCAAAATAAAGCTTAATGATTAAAGCTATTCCTCAGTATAGAAATTTCCTCAGTATAAACAATTTACATACAAACACTTAGAATTTTATTACATGTATCAATGTAGCAGACGTAACGTGTATAAAATGACATCAATCAAATGTCATCAATATTCTGAAAAAGAAATTAAACATAGAGTTCACAAACTCTTTTGAAAATACGTACTGTACCTACCTTAGAGGATCGTTATGAAGATAACAGGATAGTTAACAACCATCCATAGAAAATAGATGGTACATATAATGCTGAATATCACAAAGAACAAGCGGCATGGCATAGAATGGGGACTATCCTGGAGGATTTAAATGACGCCGATGACCTGTACCTGCTGAGGCACACACACGCCGTCATGCATGTCTGCAGGACAACGTGCAGGATGAGGCAGCGAATGGCTGGACTGAAATTAAAATCGACAGACGCAAGAGATGAGGTGGAGGCACTAATTCACGTACCGGGAGTGTCGTGTCAGAAACTGATGGGATAGAAGATTAGGTACCATAAATCATTTCAAGACTCGCCAAGGCTAGAACAACCTTCACACAGCTGCGCCCCGTAGGCAGTCGCGAAAATGGACTCGAAGAGTGAAACTCAAAACAAAGTAAACGTTAAAACTGTACTGCTAACTGCTATACGGATACGAGACATGGAAGGTCACATTTCGCTACCAGCTAAAAGTCTTCGTCAACCGCTGCCTCCAACGGATCCTCGGTATATACGGGTCTGAGAAAATCACGAACGTAAGCCTATTGGAACGCTGCAGTGACACCCCTATCCACCAACAGATCAAACGTCAGAAGTGTAGCTGGTACTGGACACACGCTGCAAAGGGACCATGATCACATCATACCAAGGCAAGCCTTACTGAAACTACTGGTAGGGTTTCAAAAACTCTTTAACTGTTCGATAGTAAGTAGGTTAATTTAATGAGAATGGCTTAAGGCTACATAACATAATGCTAAGATTAATAGGAGCGGTGCAGCAATGAGAAATGTTTCGAAAACGGAAAACATTTAATCGTTATATGAGTATCCGTTGCGCCTCTGCGTAAAGGGATAAAGTTACATAAAAATAATTTATTACAAAATTATTCCTCTTAAAAAGTTCTAAAACTAAATACCTATTTATTTATTTATCTTTTAAGGTTCACTCACAGTTACATTTTTTTAAAGTGAGGAAATTCCTGCATATATGCTATGTCGAACTCTTAAAGTCTAAAAACCACACGTAAACGTCAACGGTTGTTAAGCCTTCGGTGGTCAACCCAGAACTTCCAACAGACCTACGGCTACCACTATGGCCTCACCTAAGTGGGTTTGGGTGCTGTCTCGCGTTTTTGGGAGTTAGTTTTGGGATGCGACGGGAGTAAACTAATGAACGCAAACGAAGTTGCGCGGGTCAGCTAGTATTACATATAATACTAATTTATACTTTAAGGTATCGATTGATTCACAAAAACGTCATCAATGTCATATTACTAGACGAGTTCTAGGAAGAATTCAATAGATCGGAAGGAATTTCGGATAACCGATTCGAGAGCTTTTACAAGATCAGTTTCTACTTCCGATAGATCCGGTTTTACAGGTCAATGTCAATGACTTAACCTGGTTTCTTCGAAGGTAAACTAAAGCTCGATAAACTAGTTTATAATAATGTAGAATAAATAGTATTAACCGATCTCAGGTTATTTGGAATACCTTGATAATTTTCCTGGTTATATTGCCTTGAATAGTATTGAGAAGCCATAATGTATGTAATGCATCGAGATAGGTGTGTTATCTCTATGCATACACATTACATACATTACCATTGTAGGTACCTAAGTTTCCTGCTATACCTATATTATTATGTACTAGTTTATTTATTTATTTATTATACACTTTATTGTACACCATGTAAATATAAATAGAGTACATAGATTCCGTACAAGAGGAAGGTACAATGGGCGGCCTTATCACTAAAAGCGAACGACCAGGCAACCTTTGGATGGAGAAAATTGGAGAACCTTTGAAAGGAGAAAGAGTGTGTGCATAAATAAATAAATACATTATGGATGTAATTGTTCAGAGAAAAATTTTTGTCTTACAAACTTCTTTTGTCGATTATTCTCTTTTAAGTAGTTTTTAGCCCCTCTCTATAAAATAGAGTGCAGAGGGGCTCATGTTCAGATTTTGTCTGTAGTCTGTATGTCTGTTTCATTAAACTACGTCACTAGGTCACGTGGATCATCTGTTCTAAGTTTGAAATAAAACAAAAATGACAACGTCGAGCGTACTGAACTTTCACAATAAACGTGGAGAGGGGCAGTCTGTGAGATAGATCTCAAGGCTTCTTGTTTATTTTTTTATTTGTTTTGAGCGTTATCCATGTATTATGCTTGTAAAGCTTGTGCAATGCAATCTACACAACTAAATTGACATACTTATTTTAAACATAAACACCCAAACTAAGAGACAAATATGTGCAGATAACACAAATAATTATTAGTTTCAATCTGGGATTCGAACCCGAGATCTCAGCACCAAAGCAGTCAATTTCTCGTAATTTCAGTGAATACAGGATAGGTATACAAAAAATATTACCTACCCCTACCCGGTACCCTTTCCTGCGCCCCATTACACATACTACTGCGCCACATACAACAAAGTATATTAGTTTGTATCTTAGTATCTAAGTACGTTAGTATCTTACTAATATTTTATATGCGAAAGTTTGTGAGTGTGGATGTGTGGATGTTTATAACTCTTTCACGCTCTAACGGCTGAACGGATCTGACTGAGATTCGGTACAGGGGTAGATATATGTCTGGAAAAACATATAGGCTACTTTTTATCCCGGGAATAAGTTCCCACGGGAAGCGGAAACGGGAACAAAACTTGACGCGGGTGGCGTCAGCTAGTTTGTGTATGATCTACCTCTGTACCAAATTTTAGCCCGCTCCGTAAAGCCGTTAGAGCTTGATTGAATGACAAATTATCGACACAACTTAGTAGAAGTATGTTAGTGTGAGTTTTGCTTACCGTATTTCCACCAGGGAGGGGTCCACAGCACACCCTAGGCACGCTGCCATCGAAACCGCATTGTGATTGTCTGAGAAAGTTGACTACTTCGTTTGGCAGTGGCTTCTGCTGGAAAGCGGTCACGAGGTCTGGACAGTCGTATAAGGAGACACAATAACTACTTCTGCCTAGAGGTGTGACGCAGCCTTGTGTATCTGGAAAAGAGAAATGTTTATTAAATACTAGCTAATGGCACGCGGTTTCAGCCGCGTAGATCCCGTTCCCAATGGAACACGGGAATAAAATATAGCCTATGTCACCCGGGGAAAGTATAGCTACCCAACAGTGAAAGAATTTTTCAAGTCGGTTCAGCAGTTTCATAGCGTATTCAATGCAAACAAACAAGCAGTTAAATTTTTCCTTTTTACCCGAACTGCCGAAGAAAGGAGGGTAATGTTTTTCGAGACTATTTATAATTATAGTATTAATTACATAGACAAAAGACATGAACAACACTGCTTCCGTAAAATGGTTGATATTGAATGTAAGAAGATTTGATAATATTGTTTTGCGTTATAAGATTTTAGTAGGCTTCAAAGTTGGTATAGGATAATTATGTCTGCGGTCCCAGATATATCCAATACCAACTGTTTCTTTATAGAAAATTACACTTTTTTTAACGTGAGGGAAAATCTATCATGGATGCTATGCCGGACTCCTACCGACTAAAAACCTCCAAGGCCTAACGCCCAACAGCCTATGGTTGGGAGCCCCGGGTAAGCCCTCGGAAGGATGTCTCAGGACTCTTGAAAATTACACAACGACGAAAAAAAAAATATTACACCCCTTTCTAAAAGAAATAGGTAATTTATGATAAATTTTAATTAATGAAGACTTGTAATATCAGACTACATGGATAACATGTAGTCTGATATTACAAGTCTTCATTAATTACAGATCAGAGTACCTATTTGATTTACGAGTATAATTCAAGTGATAACGCCACGTGTTTTCTATAGATACGCAGACAGGCAGTGGATCAACAAAGTATATATCTTATAAAGTTTCCATTTTTTAACCGACTACAAAAAAGGAAGGCTACTAAAACACAATGTTAACCAGGTTGGACATATTATTAATTGCAGTATTATAACGCAGTCATCATCAAAACACTGAAGAGTGGGGCTATGAACTCTTCAAAAAAACCTGTTTTTGAAATTGAATACTAAATCAAAATATACAGAAAATTACTTTAGAATTTGAGTTCGTATTTTTTAAAATGAATGCTTTTTTATTTCGTTTAATAAAAAGATAAATGGGTTGTGGTTTTACACATTATAGTCATATTCTAATATGAGATAGTTTAAAAGTAAATAATATTAAACTTTAACTTTTAAACGTAAGTACTCGTACTTAGACAAGATGGCAGTCTCGCTGGAGACCATGGTGCGAGCCATATCTCCAGCGGGAGTATGTGACACTCCGCTGCCTCTTTCTGTGAGCAGGTCATGCTCGTGAAGGAGACGGCGCCGGCAGGAAGAAAGGAAGAGAGAGATCGGCCCCCATGACCGATGGCCTGAGGACGGTGAGGGGGCTGCTCACCGTCCTTACATAAGGAGGCCGTAGACGGCAGCGCGACGTGAGAGATTCACGCAAGCCCCCAAAGAAGCGGGAGAACATCTGAAAAACCCCCCAATGGCATACGAAATATAGTTGTATGTGTATCCTGGCCGTGGAAATTTTTTCGTATTTTCTACTTACAAGAGCGCGGGTACGAGAATAGGCTTGCAACTTTCACATAAGTTCAACAGAACTATACGGGCAAAATGTGGGAGTGCCTCTGTTTAACTCACAGAAATCAGATTATTTTTTTCTGATATCTGTGGTTTAACTCCTCGAATATGTAGTTCTACAAAATTTTACACTGTTTCGTCTCATTGACGTGAAATTGAATTGAATTGAGTTTCCACAGTGAAGTAATTTGAATGGTGTGGTGTCTATTCTGTCCTGCACGCGGCAAGTATAATAATTGCAAGTAACTCTATCACTTGACAGAACGAATAAACTTGTTGATCACTATAGCTATATGTTATAGCTCGCATTTCTAATTAAATAAATCAATGTCCAATATCAACACACGAGGAAACATGTGAGCACACGTTATCAAAACGCGTGTCACCTTTTGACATTTATTATTGTAATTAAATTAATTCATAATCAAAATAGGTGTTAGGTATTAGTGACTAAGTAAGCTACTTGTACACATTTACGTAGATATTTTTCTGTCTCGGTGAAATTATAATTCTCATGAAATTTTGGTTCGGATCTTGGGCCGAATCATAATATTTTCGTGATCCAAATGTTTGTTTTGAATTTTGAGCGTTTTCTTTCTATCTAGATCCCTTGTAGAGTCATCAGATCGTACACAGATATTATAATACTGATCTAGACTTGATGGGGTTGTGTGACAAATCAACAGATTACAAGAAAACATACCAGAATAACGGGTGACCTTTTTGTTAAGGAAAATATCGAAGGATATTTTAAATCGATCGATTTCAATGTTGCTAGCCTAGTATGGCGGGATGGATAAAATGTTGACATCAATAACATGATACGTTTTAGCTGTATCTTTTTATCATAAGCTACTTTTAAACACAATACACCGACAAATCTGAAGGATACTTACAAATACTATGATAATCATAAAAGCAAACTAAACATAACAAATTTTTGAACTTAACAGTAACTAAGCTCAATGATATTCAAACAAATTTATTACTCGTGTGTGCTACAGCCTACAGTGTATAACTGTGAAAGGAGGAAAACTAACGCAAAACAAGAAACTAAGATGAACTTATATAGTCGATGACGATAGTACATTTACTGTGGTCATCGACAAGTCCATTCATTTCTGATACTTTAGAATCATGTTCAGAGCAAGTGAGAATGAGGCTTCGCTTTACAAGGAAAAATTTGAAATAATAAACTTGAAAGTGTATATTATAAGTAGGTCCCTACTTAAACATATTTATAACTTTCCGGTATCTAAATGAACATGATCACTTTTATTTAGGTACTTCAAAGGTCTCGTACAATCTTGTTCACAACTAGAAATATTTTAAGATTTTACACAAAAAGCCATTGGTGACAGACTATGTCGTAGACGTAATCTTTCTTCAATTATGACGAGTGCTCGTTCACTTTGCTTGGAGTAAGTGACCATTTTTAGACGGTGAAATTTTCTTTTTCACCTTTAGATAATCAAAGGTCTCATAACATCTCATGTATAAATCGAGTTATTACACAAAAAGCTATCGATTCCCGACTTTTATGTTTGTAATCTTGGTTTTTCAAGTAAGTGTTTATTGTCCTTTACAGGTCGTAGTTCTCTATCTCCGATTTTCCGGATAGGTACTTAGTATATGTGTTTATTGATCTATGATTTTTTTGAGGGTGGTGGGTGGTGGCAATATGGTGTAATATTTGTTGTAGCGTCATTTATCAAACGATTTGACTAAAATATTAAAGGAAAAAATAGTGCGTGTAACCTTTACGCGTGATTAAAGTAAAACTTCTTTGCCATTGACGGCATCAATTATTGTTATATATCATTCATTCGAATTTTGAATAGCGGAATCTACGTTTCCGCTGTTACCTCCGTCAGAAAAAAAATATGAGTTAGTTAGTCGCGCCTAAAGAAGTTTTACTTCAATATTTAACTATTAATTCCAAACTAGTTGTTCGAAAACGATTTTATATATAGATTTGTATAAACGATAATGACAGGAATCAATGTAAACTAACTGTGTTTTGATCCTAAGCTCAACATCCAACCGCTAATCCCGGTTGCGTCCAGAACCCTTGCTTCGCCGGGGTCCACTCCACACACTATCTTTTCATTATTAATTTAGGTACGGCTATGGCTATTTGTATTTTGAGAGGGACAGCCATCTGCCTACCAAATACAGCCAGGGAGTTTAAGGTGGTAGGGGAGATAAACCAGCTGTAGTGGTTCCTGCTGTGAAAATTGTGTTATTTGATTTGGACAGCTGACGGACGTACTTATATTATCTATAGGTACTAATATTATAATGAGGAAAGATTTGTTTGTTTGTTTCTTTTGTTGTTGAAACTACTGAACCGATTTGAAAAATTCTCTAATTTCACTGTTGGAAAGGCACACTATCACTGGTTTACATAGGCTACATTTCATTCCCGTATTTCTACGGTAACGGAAGCTACGCGGGTGAAACCGCTCGATGTCCGCTAGTTGAATATGAGTGACGTAAAATATGTTAAAAGTATTCAAACACTGAAACAAAAATTTTAAAATTGCAAGAAAATTTGTTCTGACCCTGATTCTACCCCGAGATATCGGTAATGGCAGTAGCTTACAACCACCGCATAGTCGAAACTGTCAAGGAGGATTAAATTTCAATGCTTTGTTGATCATCATCCAGGTTTTAAGAGCCTACCAGACGCCAAATTGTTAAAAGAAGATAGAAGATATACATTTTAGCGTGCAAGAAAGAGAGAGATGCGATCGGTTTTTGTGCGCTTTTAACGAAATAAATTAATTATAAAAAAACTATCACCAATATGAAAAAAATGCTCTAGTGCAAATGAAGATTTTACTATTGTCTTTCTTATAAATATTTTATATTATAAAAACAACTTATAACATACGAGATCTAGCTTAAAATTTCACGAAATCGAGGTATTTTCAACACAAAAATCTATCGAGGATTTTATCGGTAATCGTGTTTCGAGCCTAGAGCGTTTTTAGTTCATGAACTGAAGTTGTCTGTGTTCAAATTTTAATTCAGCAGACCTCACGAGTCCTGAGATCTAGATCAAAAGAATAGTCTATTTGGCATCATATGGACTCTTAAGTGACAATAAAATATATATTATTGTTTTAAATGTTTTGAATTGGATGAATAAAATTGTGCGTGTCGTGTGTCAATATCACTGCATTTGAGTCAAATCAGTCAATTAGTCACGTTTTCCTGAACGTGCTTAACAAACAAACATGAATATCAACAATACATTATACAAGTAAGCACAACCACTCATTGCTTCCACGGTAAATCAAAAAAAGGTAAAAATAAAAAACGTACCGGAAAAGATTTCAGGCTTTTCGAAGGACACAGTGCAAGAGTACTCGTTGTCAATGACCTCTTCATTTATATGGTTATTGTCTTATGTACCGTACCTACTTCACTCTGATAACGGTAAGGCCTTAACCAGCAGACGACCTACCTGATAGCAAGCCTTTATCAGTATTGCCAATAAAAACTTAAACGTAGTAGTTTTTTTTACTTGCATTTAGCTTGTGGCCATAGACGAAGTAAGTCTGATTAATATGTCATCAGTAAGATCTTTAAAATCAATAAATACTACAAATTTTCATATAATCACAAGATCATGGTAAAGAGAAAGAAAAAAAAACTTTACGCGCGATTGAAGTAAAACTTCTTTGCCATCACGCCAGACGGACATCATTCATTCGAATTTTGAATAGCGAAAACTAGCTTTGCTTCCGTCAGAAAAAAAATCTGAGTTACTACCGAGTCGCGCCTAAAGAAGTTTTACATCAAAAGACCCTGCGAGATGCACCCGCACAAAATTCTAAGCGAGACCACGGTGCTAGCCGAAGTTTGCCGGGAACCCTGGGACATCCTTCCGAAGGCTTACTCGGGACTTGAGGGTCGGTAGGAGTCTGGTATAGCATTAATCTATAATGCAATTACAATGCCCCATGTAAAAAAAGACCCGGTACCAATCCCAGAGGCTATTGGCTTAGTGCTATAAGGCTAATTTGACTGATTAATCTTACTACCGCTTTAGCCCCTCTCTATAAAATAGAGTGCAGAGGGGCTTATGGCGAGACTTTGTCTGTAGTCTGTGACTCAGTTGCATTAAACTACGTCACTAGGTCACGTGGATCATCTGTTCAAAGTTTGAAATAAAACAAAAATGACAACGTCAACCGGATTGAACTTTCACAATAAACGTAATAAAGAGGGGCAGTCGGGTAAGAACAATCTCGCGGCTTCTTGTTCAAATGTGTAAGAGTGAAGTGCTATTAGGCTAACTTCTAAAATCTTACTACCGTTTTTTTCATCAGCTTCCATACGCTCATAATATTAAGACTTACAGAGAGAAATTGAACTGTGTCTTGAGGACGATGAATCCTCAAAGGTTCAAAGTTACGTAAACATCAATTCAATGCTCATTATGTTAGTAAAAAGAAACACAGGTTTTCTGCAATATAAAGGTTCTTCCCTGAGAATTAATTACTTGGTTTTCTTATTTTTGAACAAGAAGTATATATAATGTTTCTGTTATATCAAGACTTTGTTTTACGTTGGAAAATGTATGCACTCGTGAACTCAAGTAACATTAAGTAAGTACTTTGAATTAATTAATACGAGATATTCGTAAGAAAACCTCGAAACTTGAACTCTGTAATTTAAAATGGGAACTTATATTTTATGGGGTTTTTCATCGTATGGAAATTCCCACGGAAGTCATGCCGCAATCAAACCGACTTTAATCACACTGTCTATACCTATCCTCTTGGTAACTAATAGTGGGAAGGAGGTCCCAGGCGACTACTAGCCTCCAGAATACCGGCCTCCATGACCGAGGGCCTGAGAACGCGAAGTGGCTACTCGTCGTTCTTACAGAAGCAGGCCAAGACGGTGGCGTGTCTCTTCGCCCCTCATAGTTGTGGGATAGCACCCAACTATCCCCCCTTTTGCCAAGTAGCGGGATAACACCCGAACAAACCCCCCAGACGCGGGATATAGCACCCGAACCGAGGCTGCGGTGGTAGCTAAAGTCTGCCGGGAACCCTGGGAAATCCTTGCGAGGGCTTACCCGGGACTTCCGGAATAGTGTATCTGTTGTGAGGCATTGTGTGGTTTTAGTCGGTAGGAGTCCGGCATAGCATCCATGTAGGATTTTCACACGGTAAAAAAAAGGGGGTCCCAGGATTCCCGCCAGACGTTGACTCATCAAATCAGCCTATAGCAGTCTACTGCTGGACGTAAGCCTCTCCCAAATTACGTCACAACACACGGTCCTGCGCCTTCCGCATCCAGTCAGTCCCTGCGACCTTTTTCAGGTCGTCGGTCCATCTGACTTTAACTAATTTTGATTTTGTAAAGATTTAATTTAAAGATTTAATGGGAAAGAGTAAAAAATGTTGCCACCCCAATTCATCCCGAAAGTGTCGTAAGAGGCAACTAGAGTGACGATCTATGGCGTAGTGAAGGAAAACTCTAAATAAACCCGGTTGGGAGTAATATGACAATTGTTAAGCCAAGTTCAAGGCCTTTTGGGCGGCTTCAAAAAATTCAGCTGCCGACCTGCGTCTGTCCATTTCAACACGATAATAGACTCACCAGTTCACCTCCAATTACGTGAGACATAATATAAAACTAGAACGTGTAATGTGTATTAGTACTATGCCTCTACCTACCCTTTCGGAGATAAAAACGTGACTATAGGTATGTATGTTATTACATAACTGCAGGTCAATAGTCCGAGCTCAGAGAAAAACGAAGCAAAAGTGTTGGAAAACCCATAATCTTTTGCCATTGTATTCAAAACTTTTCCATACTCTCAGCTCCCAACTATTAACTCTTTTGCATACAAAGATGTCAATAAACTGACAATACCTATCTGTCTTCATCATAGTTTTCTTATAAATGCCGGATCTTATAGATGACGTAAATCATTATAGGTTTACTGATAATCTGATTCTCATGAGTCTGTACATATATATCTATCTATATCTATATTCTATATAAATATATTTAACTCAAAGGTGACTGACTGACATAGTGATCTATCAACGCCCAGCCCAAACCACTGGACGGATCGGGCTGAAATTTGGCATGCAGGTAGATGTTATGACGTAGGCATCTGCTAAGAAAGGATTTCGAAACAAATTTTACGCGGCCGAAGCTGCGGGCATCAGCTAGTTGAATATAAATAGCAACATGTTACTAAAGAAATTGTTAATAGTTTCTGTTTGTTTGGATCGTATCTCTCAGACTAGTGGCGTCACATAGACGAGACAAAAAACCTGTTCTACAGTGGTTTTACTTATTATTATTATATTAACACTGCTTTATAATCTTCTCTTTATACAGCACTAGCTGACGTTACGCGGTTTCACCCACGCAGTTCCCGTTCACGTGGGAATGCGGGAATAAAATATAGCCTTTGTTCACCGCAAAGAGTGTAGCTTCACAAGAGTGAAAGAATTTTTCAAATCGGTCCAGTAGTTCCGGAGCCTATTCGTTACAAACAAAAACAAATCTTTCCTCTTTATAATATTAAGTATAGATTTTTTAATCGTGTATAGCATTTCTATAGTCGTTATGATCACTGATAATGAATAATTATGGCATATTGTGGAAGCGTCTGCATTCAAAATCTCTAAGCTACGTGACTTATTCTGATATTTGATTTGTAATTGCACAGAAATATGAAACATAAGATAAAAGATCAACATTCAAAGTAGCACATATCGCATTTCAACCGTTTTCCTCATTCAGTAAAGTTTAAAATTGCTTGCATAGATACTTACGAACATAACTCCAAAAAAGTGTTGACACAAAAAATACGCAAACACGTTTCCACATTTTGATATAAAATTATCACTTTTTATCACTAATACCAACCTAACATTACTAAATTGTAAAGTTATTAATAAATAGTTTTAATAAATAAACGATTTTTAAAACTATAGAATAAGTAGTCGATGCGACCAGATCGCATTGGTCCGCTTCGCTATACTGGATCTTGGAGGTCAACTCCGTACATTAAATACTTGAATACGTAGTTTTGTTGTTCCTACAAGTAGCGGTCGCGTCAACAATATTGATTTATTAATACAATTTAATTATGACCTGTTGAGCTTACGTCACTCACTTAATTAATTAACTAGAATAACCTTTTACAACCCTGACAGTGATACATATCTTCAGTACATTTTAAAATATTCCATAAAGGGGATTTATTAACAATTACTTGGTATCTTAATCATCGTATTGCTAATTCCTGATTGTACAAAAAGCTTTAACCAACGCATTTTCAATTATGAAAACTCCAGAGGTTTTCACCTGTTTGGAACCGTCGGTAGGTATGTCAGAACCAAAATGAGACACACACAGGTACATCATTAGCAATAAAATTTTCTCAAACGACCCAGGAACAAGTTTTTCTACGTAATCGAAGCACACCTATACTAATAATGTATCGAATTAGTTGTAAAAGATGACAGGTGTCAAAATCACCTTAATGATTTTTAGGATTCCGTAGCCAAATGGCAAAAACGGAACCCTTATAGATTCGTCATGTCTGTCTGTCTGTCTGTCCGTCCGTGTGTCTCAGCCATTTTCTCCGAAACTATAAGGCCCATGCTGTTGAAACTTGGTAAGTAGATTTATTCTGTGAACCGCATCAAGATTTTTATATAAAACTAGAAAAAAAGCAATTAATTTTGGGGATCCCCATACTCAGAACTGAAACTCAAAAATGTTTTTTTCATCAAACCCATACGTGAAACATCTATTGACAGGACCATAAAAATGCTATTGGGGTTCTTAACATATTTTTTTTCTAAAGTGAATAGTTTGCGCATGAGACACTTCCAAAGTGGAAAAATGTGTCCCCCCCCCCCCCTCTAACTCACCATAAAATCTACCAACGAAAATTGGTTTGAACGAAATCGAATTGGCAGTTATTTTTTAATACGCCATAAACCGCAATTTTCGCCTAGAAAAATCACTACTATTGCGAACGTGTTAAAACATTAATGAAAGTTACAATGAACTACAATAACATATATTATGCTTGCTGCTACGGAACCCTTCATGGGCGAGTCCAACTCGCACTTGGCCGGTTTTTTTTGTCTAAATATATTATCTTACCAGATCGACACGGAACACTGCATACCTCGGCTATACTATCTTGAATGCCTTGATCGATGATGAAATGAATTGGTTTAGTTGTCAGTGTGCAGCTCAATACGATGTGTAAACTATAGAAAAAATCAATAAATATTTGTGGACAATCAAACACAACACCATCTAGCCCAAATCAAGCTATTTTAAGCTTGTACTATGGGATCTAGACGACTGAAAGACATACTTGTTTATTTCTGAATACATACATCATATTATACATAGACAACACCCAAACTCCGAAACCAACACTTGTGGATTAAACAAATATTTGGAACGACCCAGGAATCGAACCCAGGTCCTCCAGCGTGGCAGGCGGTTACACTACCGACTGCGCCACAGAGGCAGTCATCTGTCATACACTATGTCATACTAATACTAATACTATGTAATACTAATACAAAGGTTTAGTGGTCACGACTTCAATTAACATCAGATATAGAGTGTTTCTGGTTGTAACTCCAGAATGTGTTAAAAGGGTGGTCTCCTTATAACCGTACCAAAATATGTTTAAATATAAAAGGCCACGACCAGGATCTTCGAATCTAAAACTACCTGACAGGCCCCAACAGATGGACTGGGAAGTTCAATCGACAGTTAGCTTCTTCTATGACCCCAGAGTGCCTACAGAATTGTTTTCAACTTAAACTGTGTGCAAAACAAAATGGATAGCAACGATATGGTCATGGTTACACTTATAACACATTTTTAGGGTACCGTATCGGAGTCCTGGGGTATCATTCCGAGGGCTTACCCGGGGCTCCCAACCGTAGGCTATTAGCAGGACACATGAGGTTTTTTAGTCGATAGGAGTCCGACATAACATCCATGAGGATTTTTACCTCACGAAAAAAAAAGGATACCGTATCGGGTTATTATTCAGACTCTGTTGACTGTTTGTCTATCTGTCTCCAAGTTATATCTCATGAACCGTGATAGCTGGACAGTTGAAATGTTCACAGTTGATGTACTTCTGTAGTCCCTGTAACAACGAATAGCTGCTATAACCATAGATAAAAAAATAAGGGAGCTCTCATTTTCCATGCCATATTTTTGGTACGTGTAGACTCTGACTCACGCTTGAACGACTTTTATTTCCGTACAATTAGATATAGAAACTTCATTTAACATCTTAAAGGTGATGCGTAAAAGAATTCCCCGTGAAATTAACATCTTAAGATCCAATCAGTATCAATTTACTTTCCTTATGGTTTTGTGGCTAAGTGCGTCACCAGTAGCGGACATATACGTCATTTGAAATTCATGGGTCATCAAATATAATCTAACTGATCAAGAACTTTTCCTTTTTTTGTATGTAAATATTTAAATGCTCACAGACTTCCTCCACTTATATATATATACCAGGTAAATCCTCGAAAGTAATGCTCAAAGATCCTGGTCAAAATTGATCGGGGGCACCAATAGGTATCCAACATCTCTGTACCTACGTAAATTGATTATGTATGAACCGGATCAAGGATTGAAGAAAACCAAGGCCTTGCTTTTCGCTGTATTGGGTTCTTATATGCGTGCTAAGCTTCTGACTAACTGAAGTAGGCAGTGAGTTATACCGCCAACGTCTCACATAGTTGATTGAAATAGTTCTAGACTCTGTATAGCGGAGTTCTATTTCATCTATTTATAGGTACAATCAAGTTCATCATGAATGGTAAGTCTATATTTAGTAAAACCTACTAAAGGTATTGACCGTAAAGAGCATGCCAAGGAAGTGATTCTGGACATTAAAAAGAAAATTGAACTATCGCTATGGTTTGCTTAGTGAGTAAAAGGTTACTTAAGGAACGGCGCGGTCGTTCTCATCACCAATCTTTTCCCCATAGCCCAGGGCGAGGTGGCATACAATAATATAAAGAAAGAAACCAGATGTTGAGGGAGCCCGGTGGTTTATAATTAAAAGGCAAGAATTATAAACACGTTGCCAAATAATAGCTGGACATTATGCATAGTTCTCAGGTATCATACATATTACCCGCTTAAATCACTTGGTCTATAACATATTAAATCAGCACCAAATATCGCTGTATAAGTCTCATATCGCTGAAATAACAACATACCATTTAACTGCCCATTTGCATTATTCTTAGTGTCTGGTTGCAATTTTGAAGAAATACTAACTTGCTAATAAGTGCAAATATAACTACAGCGTATGCAAACAAAACATAATTGAAGCGATGACAGCTGAGCAATTGAGGAAATCGTTGAATTACATCATGGATCTGATGCCTCTCGATTTTCTGTCTATTTTAATAAATTGTGGGACAGGGTCCTACGGACTTCTTTAGAACTCTAACCATTCACGAGTGGCGCACCTGTTGCGTATGGACGACTTCATGGTGAAGTTACGAAAAACTTGAATCAAAACTACACGTTTGGCCTTCATGATTGTAATAGGGCCAAAAACCCACAGTGAACAATTTTGGTAGAGGTTTTTTAAATGTGGAAATCCCTCATGGAAGCCACGCCGGACTCTATCGAGTATAACTACAAGTTACCCTACCACTATCTAAGGCCGGGAGCTCCGGGTAAGCCCCCGGAACAATGTCCCAGGAACCATTGGTAGAGGCTTAGGTCCAGAAGTGAACTGCGATCGTTTTATTTGATTGATTGATGGAAATAAATAAACTTAGGCTTTTCCAAGAAGAATGATGGCATGTACAGGGAACTGAAATCAGTGTAGATGAATCGCAGCATAGTAAAACGTCCTGTGTATCATCAGCTGAGGTAATAAATATTAGCCTGGAGATTTTCACGATGTATCAGGGAACTTAAATACTTCTTACTCATGGCTTACTGTCATTTTCTACTCGTGCAACCTAAAATGGACTATACCAAAAAGACATGTTTAGGGCTGCTATAATGCGTCAGCTATGTTTAAACTGCAAACGTTAGTAATTCCTACGTCATACTCATAATGCTAACGCATCCATGATGACGAAGATACGGGTAGGAGTTCTTGTAAACTGATAATGAGGAGCCTATTATGAGACACTGGACGAGTATAATTCCGTCATAAACAACGAACTGGTTTGAAAGTAACTGTCAAGATAATCGGTCCTAATCTTTTTTTAACTTTTTTTGTTGCCTCTCTGAAACAGTATCCATGTACATGTGTTATACAAAATGGATACTGTTCTAAATAGATGTTTGGATATTATTTTTAACCTTTTTTTCAACTTTCAATTAATAGGCCAGTGTAAAATAGCTAGCTATAAGAAATTTTTTACCATCTTACTTACGTACCTGATGTGGCGTAAATCATAGATTTGCTGTAATTAGTTTATTAGGCGCTATTAAGCGTAGGTATAATGGTTATACTTAGGTCGGTATAAGGGGTGTGTCCTTAATAGTGTCATAGTAGGGATATTTGATGGAAGGAGATATGGTGGGATGTAAGCTATATATAGGCGTGCGCATTAGTAAAAAGAGAGAAAAATCAGGAACTAACTAAATTTTTTATTTTACTTCATACTGTCGAAGAAAATTTACATTAAATCATTCTATAAAATATATTTCCACTGAAATAATCAGTGAGTGGCTTAATAGCCCAAGTATTTAACTAAATTTTTATATTTGTGAAAACGGAAGCTCTGAATGAGCTTCCAAGTTAAGATTTAAAAAAAAACCCTGCCTATACCTACCCTTAAGCAGCTAGTTATTGAAGATATAGGCGTATAGCCGTATTTTACATATCCTGGATAAAGGAAGTGCCAACCCAGAATCCGGATGAGTACATAGATTTTTAAGTTAGATATAAGTTTATTACTGGTGAATTGTAATAAAAATATTATTACCTACTCTGAATTCTTGCATTTATTGACTCCAGGACAAATTACCTTACCTAAACGGAAAACGGAAGCTCTGGTAAGCATCAACTTCATCAATTTTATTAAGTAAATTAATTGTGGGTAATTTTTATGTAAAAAAGTATATTTTAAGTAAATTTATTTTATCAGGCAGGCGTTTGTGAAATTTAGAAAAGGAAAAAAAATATTTTCTAAGTAAATAAAATAAAAAAAAAAAAAATAAAAACATGACACACTTCTGGGAAGTCCAGAGTGATCCCAAGAGTTCCCAGGCGGTTCAGTAGTTTAGGTAAGGTAATTTGTCCTGGAGTCAATAAATGCAAGAATTCAGAGTAGGTAATAATATTTTTATTACAATTCACCAGTAATAAACTTATATCTAACTTAAAAATCTATGTACTCATCCGGATTCTGGGTTGGCACTTCCTTTATCCAGGATATGTAAAATACGGCTATACGCCTATATCTTCAATAACTAGCTGCTTAAGGGTAGGTATAGGCAGGGTTTTTTTTTTTAAATCTTAACTTGGAAGCTCATTCAGAGCTTCCGTTTTCACAAATATAAAAATTTAGTTAAATACTTGGGCTATTAAGCCACTCACTGATTATTTCAGTGGAAATATATTTTATAGAATGATTTAATGTAAATTTTCTTCGACAGTATGAAGTAAAATAAAAAATTTAGTTAGTTCCTGATTTTTCTCTCTTTTTACTAATGCGCACGCCTATATATAGCTTACATCCCACCATATCTCCTTCCATCAAATATCCCTACTATGACACTATTAAGGACACACCCCTTATACCTTATAGGAATTTCAAAAACAATGAGGGTAGAATTGTTTCCTTACGATGAACAATACAAAATATGAATATGACTATAAGCCAACAATTATATAATAAAAGATATTCTACTATTACAGTTTCAAATAAAATAAAATAACTGCAATTAAATTTGGGGACAAGCTACGTTAATACAAATGATGTTAGCAAATTTTCAAATTTCGGAATACCCGTTTAGCCAAAAAATGTTAAATGCAAACAAAAAGTTCAAAATTCGGGCATCCAGACTAGCATAGGCCAAGGGCGTCTAATCCTTGAGGTAGCACTAATTTCGGGGGAGGCTACCTGCTAGCGGGAAACACCTTACAACAAAAAATTATTAATTACCTAGGAGTCACTAGACCCAGCAAATCTGTAATACCGCACACAAGCTATCAACTACCAGGACAATTAATTAAGTTCGGGCGCCATGACACACTTCTGGGAAGTCCAGAGTGATCCCAAGAGTTCCCAGGCGGTTCAGTAGTTTAGGTAAGGTAATTTGTCCTGGAGTCAATAAATGCAAGAATTCAGAGTAGGTAATAATATTTTTATTACAATTCACCAGTAATAAACTTATATCTAACTTAAAAATCTATGTACTCATCCGGATTCTGGGTTGGCACTTCCTTTATCCAGGATATGTAAAATACGGCTATACGCCTATATCTTCAATAACTAGCTGCTTAAGGATAGGTATAGGCAGGGTTTTTTTTTTTAAATCTTAACTTGGAAGCTCATTCAGAGCTTCCGTTTTCACAAATATAAAAATTTAGTTAAATACTTGGGCTATTAAGCCACTCACTGATTATTTCAGTGGAAATATATTTTATAGAATGATTTAATGTAAATTTTCTTCGACAGTATGAAGTAAAATAAAAAAATTAGTTAGTTCCTGATTTTTCTCTCTTTTTACTAATGCGCACGCCTATATATAGCTTACATCCCACCATATCTCCTTCCATCAAATATCCCTACTATGACACTATTAAGGACACACCCCTTATACCGATCTAAGTATAACCATTATACCTACGCTTAATAGCGCCTAATAAACTAATTACAGCAAATCTATGATTTACGCCACACTGATATTATAAAACTGAAGAGTTTAATTGATTGAACGCTAGGATCTCAGAAACTAGGTACTAGTTGAATTTCAAAAACTCTTTTTCAGTTCAATAGTCCATTTATAGAGGATGGCTAATGGCTATATATAATAACATCACGTTAGAGAAATAGGAGCAGAACAGCAATGACAAATATTTCGAAAATGGGGAACATGTTTTCCTTTTTACCCGCGATAACCTCCAACTTAATCAATATCAATATTTACATATACTAAAAAAAACCGACTTCTAACAAAAACTACTGTAATACTGAAGTCGGTGCCAATATTTCTATGAGAGATCAATAATACCTACCTAAACATATAGTTTTACTTGGCGCCGATTTCAGTATTACATTCAATAATATCTGATAAATCTAAATTTACCACCTATTATTTTATGGTGTGCTATGTTAATTTTATTTTTCAATTTTTAGTTTTTGTTTGAAGTCGGTTTTTTTTTTTGTTATTTTTTTTTCATTATTTTTTAGTGACGGATAGGCTGAAAATATATTTGTCTAGGGGTATTGTTCTCCCCAATACAAATTAATCAAGCCCAAACACAAGGTAACTGCTGTAAATCGTTAAGGAATTCCCTCGATTCGAGGGATTTCTTTGATTTCTCCAGGATCCCACCATCCGATTCTGACTTCCTGTATATGGGACCACATGGGAAGCACCAGCTTTCAAATAAAAAAAGAATCATCAAAATCGGTTAACTCGTTCTATCGATTTGCCGGTAACAAACATAAAAAAAAAAGAAGTACAGACGAATTGAGAACCTCCTCCTTTTTTGGAAGTCGGTTAAAAATCGTAACAAGTCGCTGTCTGTACATGGAAGATAAATAAGAAAAAATATTATAGGGGGGCTTTATGAAAGCAATAGAACCCAAAACAATGATTTTTAACCGACTTCAAAAAAAGGAGGAGGTTCTCAATTCGTCTGTATGTATTTTTTTTTATGTATGTCAGGCGATATTTCCGTCAATAATAGACGGATTTCAAAATTTCTTTTTTTGTTGAATAGGGTTTACTTCTGAGGTGGTCCCATTTTCACCAAGTCAGGATCTGATGATGGGATCCAGGAGAAAACGAGGTCAACCACTGAAAATTGTAGGGACAACTAGTGCGCTTGTTCACTTTTTAATTAAGTGCTTTAATGTTCTACACTTCAATGAAGGTCTGGAATCGACCTGATGATAGAGTCGAAAGAGAGTCGAGGGCATTCCTTAACAATTTACAGGAGTTACCTTGTGTTTGGGCTTGGTTGATTTGTATTGATGAGAACTTTACACATAGATTGATAGATCCGACTTAAAAAAAAAGGAAGTTCTCAATGTTTTATGTATGTTCACCGATATTTCGTCAATTATAGACGAATTTCAAATCTGTTATTATTGGATTGAGTTCACTTCTGAGGTGGTCCCATTTTAACCAGATCAGGATCTGATGATGGGATCCAGGAGAAATCGAGGGCAACCACCGAAAATTGTAGGGACAACTAGTGCGTTTGTTAACTTTTTAATTCAGTGCTTTAATGTACTACAATTCAATGAACGTCTGGAGTCGATCTGATGATAGAACCGAAAGACAGTCGAGGGAATTCCTTAACGATTTACAGCAGCTGCCTTGTATTTGGGCTTTATTGATTTGTATTGATGAGAACTTTCACTTAGATATATTTTTCGGTTCACCCGTCACTTAAAATATTGAAAAAAAAATTTTTCAATAAAAAATAAAACCGACTTCAAAGAAATCCTGAAAAATAAAATTTGCTTAGCACAAAGTAACATATATTTTGATTTATCAGATTTTATTCAATATAATATTGAAGTTGGTGCCATGAATAATACCTACATAAAACTATGGGTTTACTTGGCGCCGACTTCAATATGATATTGAATAAAATCTGATAAATCAAAATTTATATTACTTCGTGCTAAGCAAATTTTATTTTTCAGGATTTCTTTGAAGTCGGTTTTATTTTTTATTGAAAAATTTTTTTTAGAATTTTTGTCTATTTGTCTGTATGTCTGTATATCTGTTTGCTTATTCCTTTGTGCACGCTTATCTCAGTAACCGCTTAACCGATTGCAATGTGGTTTTCTTTATTGTGTTGAGGTTTAATCCACTTAACATTTAGTGTTTATTTCGAGCAATCGGTTTATAAATAAAAAGTTAAATCGTACATAGACATAAGAATCTAAAAATAGATAAATCTAAACTGGCGTGCTGGTTTAATCATAAAAGAGCTTAATGATTAAGGCTATTTTAAAACAAATTAGTCCACACCGAAAAATTTTAGAATATTTTTATTAGGGAGTAAATGCGACGGAAAATATAAAATTAACATATTATTGTCACACCTCTCTATTTCTCTCTAGTATGTGACACAAACGAAGTTCAAAGGTCCTGATCCGATGAGTCTCCAAGGCCTGAGGGCTAAAGAATAAGGTAGAGTTTAGTCGGTAAGAGTCTGACATAATCACACGACCGGCCGTGTGGTACGCATGTAGCGTTCTCTACCTCCACCCCTCGTACACGGCTTGTGCCTTAGGGCTCGAAAAAAATCCGAATTAAATTGGTTGGACTGAAATTTAACATTACATACATACATATGGTCACGCCTCTATCCCCGAAGGGGTAGGCAGAGGCATATTATTATATGCCCATATTTCGCCTTTTTAGAATTTGTCCCACGTAATAGGTGGTGAGCCGTATTGCCGTGTTGATATGGACAAGCGCAAGTTGTGACAGTCTGCTGTTGAAAATTTTCAAGCCGCCTAAAAGGCCTTCAACTTGGTTTAACGACTGCCATTTTACTAGCAACCGGGACCAACGGCTAAACGTGCCTTCCGAAGCACGGAAACGCTCAAATAAATGTCACACAGTGGTCACATGGATGGTCACCCATCCAAGGACTGGCCGTAGAAAAATTACTTACTGCAGAGATCGTTTACACTTACAGAATACTGAGTTCACGGGGCCACGAGAGCTTCATTTTACATTAATTTAACATTATTAAGGGCAATAATATTAAGAATTGCTACAGCTTTTCTAACATAATTAGCAAAGGACTAACAATTTCCAATAATCTATTAATTATGTTAATATTATCATTTTCAATATCAATGTGTCAGCTAAGCAATTTGTAATAATATATCACTCTGTCTATCTTGCTTTGCCCTTTAACATGCAGCACATGTTTGTCATTTAGATTATTATCATTATGTGGGACCAGTAATCATGTGAATTATACTTTGATGTTTCTTCAGCACGTGTATTGGTATTAGCACTGGGCGGAAACACCAGCTTGTGTGCGTGTGACCAATAATGCTAAGCAAATGTTCTCTCAACACGTCCGTCAACCATAATGTCAGGGAGTTGCCGATCTGTATGTAATAGGTACTATTATTATTATCTTTGGTATTAGTACAAAAAGATCCATTGTGTAAAGAAGGAAAACTGGAAACGAAACCCGGTTATCAGTAAAATGACAATCGTTAAGCCAAGTTGAAGGCCTTATGGCCGGTTTGAAAATTTTCAACTGCATGTCGCGGCGACCTGCGCCTATCCATTTCAACACGGCTATGGGTACACCACCTATTACGTGGAACATAAAACTATAATGTGAAATGTGAGCGTATACTATGCATCTGCCTATCCCTTCGGGGATAAAGGCGTGCCTATACGTATGTGTATTGGTATATGATTGAAATTTCCGAAGTCGAACAACAAACTCAACGAAGTGCTATCGTTATCAACTGAGGATAGACGGACATACGTTTGCGTGGAACTTTGTTTTTCCGGGTAAGATTTTACCCCGAGATATAAAGTTACTTAAGTGGTGGTATAAGTAATACGCGTAAGACGTAAGACTGCCTCGGTGGCGCAGTCTTTAGTGCAACCGCCTGCCGCGGCTGAGGTCCTGGGTTCGGTTCCCGGGTCGGTCCAAATATTTATGTGATCAACAAATGTTTTTTTGGTGTTTGGGTGTTCTCTATGTCTAATATGTATGTATTTCGAAATATATAAGTATATCTATCAGTCATCTAGATCCCATAGCATAAGCTTATACTAGCTCAATCGCTCGATGCTCTTGTGTGAGAATGTCCACAAATATTTATTTATTCAAAAAAAACTCTTTATGCCCCGGAGGAGATCTCTGAGGAGAGTGATCTACATACCTAACAATATCCCAAACAACAAACAAGGACAAACAAACACACTGAATGATGTTTAGAGATTAGTATAAAAAAGGTTAGGTAGGTACCTAAACGATAGCCTTGCACGATAAGACCGCCAATATAACTAAAAAATCTACCTAATCTGTTCAAATGTTTCTTGTACAATAAAGTGTTTTACTTACTTTTTACAGTCTGAGTCATTCACATCTAACGCGCTACTTTAGCTACCTACTTAAAACAAGTTTATTTTGTCTTTTAAAATTTTAGGCCATTTTATAATGACGAGATCTTAGTCACTTTTTTAAGACGAACTTAGTTTGACCTCGGTTGAAAAAAAACATTCATCATACAACAATTAAGGCTTATTACAAAATTATACTCAATACTCACTCACACATACTTACAAACTTTTCCGGAAGGAGTAGGCAAAGGTTATACGCCCACTTATCACCAGTTAATATGTCCCAGTAAGTGTGATTAGCCCATTACAGCAAAGTGACATGAGAGTTTCACGCACGTTACATACCCAGAGAAGCGGAATAATACCCGAACAACCCCCAAAGACGCAGAATAGTACCTACCCAAACCTCCTAGGTGAGGCCACAGTGGTAGCCAAGGTCTGTCGGGAATCCTGGAACATCCTCCCGAGGGCTTACCCGGGGCTTCCGACCATAGGCAGTGGTAGGGCAACATTTGACTTTAGTCAGTAGGTATCATCCATAAGATCTCATTCCTTAGAATTTCCACACGTAAAAAAAAGTAGGGTGATGAGCCTATTGGTTTCCTCAATACCAGCTAAGTAGCTTTCTTTTCTTCTTTTTATGTGAAAGTTCTCATTAATTTTTAATCATATCTAGTTAAGTTGACAATTAAAAAAAACTTTAATACATAGACGTCTTTTTGGACGCGAAGATTCATTTACCGCTAAATAAGAAGATATAAATAACAAAATAATGAATTAATCGAATTTGGTGCAACCGCTCTCAAGTTATGGCAAGACTAAGGAAAAAAACTGGTCAAGTGCGAGTTGGACTCGCCCATGAAGGGTTTCGTAGCAGCAAGCAACATAATATGAAAGTTCTTATAGTTCGTTGTAACTGTGATTGATGTTTTAAAATGTTCGCAGTGGTAGTGATTTTTCTAACCGGAAAATGCGGTTTATGACGTATTAAAAATAAAACCGGCCAAGTGCAAGTCGGACTCGCGCGCGGAGGGTTCCGAACCAAAAAACAACAAAAAGGCTTATTTGTTGCATGGAATCCCCCTTTATTTAATTTTTTTTATTTGACGTGAGGGAAAAAGATGCTATTCCGGACTCCTACCGACTAAAAAACCTCACGTAACGCCTAACAGCCTACGGTTGGGAGCCCCGGGTTAGCCCTCGGAAAGATGTCCCAGGACTCGATATTCTGTGAGTATTTCAAACGTCTACTGGTTGTCCTTATATACCATAATATCACTCACTGATCTGTATTATAATAATACAGATCAGTGATATCACTACATATTATAAAACAAGTATTGCTCTATGGTGTTTGTTAACAACAGAGCAACGCGCGCCTTAGACAGTTCGTGTTGCTCTATGTTGTTAACTATCCTGTTATCCTCATATAGATCCTCTACGGTGGGTACAGTATGTATTTCTCTATGTTTAATTTCTTTTTCAGAATATTGATGACATTTGAATGATGACATTAATAACTTAGTCTACAACATCGGTGCATGTAATTGAATTGTGTGTTTGTACGTAAATTGTATAAACTGGAAAAAAAATAGAAATATAGGTACTTACATTCTGATAGAGTGGACGAGGTGGCCCTAAAGGCTTTGTTTTCTATTTCCTATGAAATTGCTATCTTTGAAATATTATAATTACCTAAAATAATCTGCTGGAAGCGATGTTAACTTTTTAAAGAAAAAATATTTACGATGAAAGTCGAAAAATAAATTAGTATGTGACCCGTTTAATGTTCAATCATGGCGACACGAAATTAATTTCCTTCCGCAATATTTGACTTTGCTATACCTCCTAAAGTATTCATTTAATTTTCATGGTGTATAGGGAAGAAATAATCTTGATTATATGTTTAAGCCAACTAACGTATTTAAATGGAGAAGGATACCTTATTACCTAATATATAAGATAAAATGGCGAAAAAATACTTTTGTTGTATGGGAGCCCCCCTTTAATATTATTATGTTTTTGTTTTTAGTATTTGTTGTTATAGTGGCAACAAAAACACATAATCTGTGAAAATTTCAACTCTCTAGCTATCACCGTTCATGAGATACAGCCTCCTGACGGACAGACAGACAGACAGACAGACAGACAGACGGACAGCGAAGTCTCATGAATAGGGTCCCTTTGGGTACGGAACCCTAAAAACTACCAGCTCTATCTCGTTCAAACTAATTTTTGTTGGTAGTTTTTATGGCAATGTACATCATATATTTTTTTTAGATCTATCATTCTCTTAGTTTAGAAGTTAGAGGGGGGGGGGACACATTTTTCCACTTTGGAAGTGTCTCTTGCGCGGACTATTCATTTTAGAAAAAAAATGATATTAGAAGCCTCAATAGCAATTTTGAAGACCTATCTATAGATACCCCACACGTATGGGTTTGACTGAGTATGGGGACCCCCAAAATCTACTTCTTTTTTTCTAGTTTTATATAAGAATCTTAATGCGGTCAACAGAATACATCAAGTTACTTAGTTTCAATAGCATAGGCCCTATAGTTTCGGAGAAAAATGGCTGTGACACACGGACGGACAGACAGACAGACAGACATGACGAATCTATAAGGGTTCCGTTTTTGCCATTTGGCTACGAAACCCTAAAAAGGGTACCTAATTTTTTTTACCTTGTTAGCCCAAAGATTACCGTGAGCTGAACATTTTTGGGTGTGCCCCTTTTCCACAACCGAACGAAGGAAGTAATCTTCAAAAATTAGTTTCCCCCATAACTGGGTAGTCCCCGCAAGATGACCGTGCCAGGTACGACACTTCAGTTATTTTTTGATTTATGATGATGATTAACGAATAGAGGCAGGATAATAGAATTGTCCCGGGAGCATCCTTCCGACGGCTTACCCGGGGCTCCCAACCGTAGGCTGTTAGGTAGGATACGTATGTTTTCTAGTCGGTAGGAGTCCGGCATAGCATCCTTGTAGGATTTTCCTCACGTTAAAAAAAAGGTATGCAGTACCTATTTCTTAATACATTCCTATTACTCCACATATTTACTGCAGCATCTTCACCACTTCTTGCGGTAACTCTTATTTAAATATTTGTGGACATTCTCACACACTTTGACATTTGCATCGCTCAAGCACCGGTTAGGTCCGGCAGCCTTACAAAAATAATGATGATGTTTTGTAAAACTACGTCCTCGCAAAGAGGTCAGTTGGTTACGCTAGTAGGCGCAACAGCGCCAGGTCCTCGTGGGCGTGGACACTCTCTAGCTCGAGACCATGGTGCGAGCCATGATCTGCAGCGGGAGTAAGTGGGACTGCGCCGCCTCTTTCTACGAGCAGGTCATGCTCGTGAAGGAGGCAGCGGGGCGGGTACGGGAGAGAACTCGCCCACCTGAGTTCCGCAGTCGGCGGCTTGGGCGCCGCCGACGTGTCTTCGCCGCTTACCGTCCTTAAAGAAGCAGGCCCATGACGGCAGCCTGACGTGAGTAACTCACGCACGCCCCCCCCCCCCCCTTAGAAGCGGGATCACACCCGAAACCCCCCAAAGACGCGGGATAGCACCCGAACCACCCCCTGGGCGAAGCCGCAGCGGCGGCCGTAGGTCTGTTGGGAGTCCTGGGACATCCTTCCGAGGGCTTATCCGGGACTTCCAACCATGGGCTGTTGGGCGTTACGTGAGGTTTTTTAGTCGGTAGGAGTACGGCATAACATCCATGAGGATTTTCCCTCACGTAAACAAAAATAACCTGCCAAGTGCGAGTTGGACTAGCCCATGAAGGGTTTCGTAGCAGCTAGTAACATAATATAAAAGTTCTTATAGTTCGTTGTGACTTTGATTGATGTTTTAACACGTTCGCAGTGGTAGTGATTTTTCTAACCGAAAATTGCGGTTTATGACGTATTAAAAAAAAACTACCAGCCCTATCTCGTTCAAACTAATTTTCGTTGGTAGTTTTTATGGCAACAAAGATCATATATTTTTTTTAGATTTATCATTCTCTTAGTTTAGAAGTTAAAGGGGGGGGGGGACACACATTTTTCCACTAAGACTAACTTAGAAAAATATAATGTTACAAACCTCAATAGCATTTTTGAAGACCTATCTATAGATACCCCACACGTATGGGTTTGATAAAAAAAAAAAATTTTGAGTTTCAGTTATGAGTATGGGGACCCCCAAAATTTACTACTTTTTTTCTAGTTTTATCTAAGAATCTTAATGCGGTTCACAGAATACATCTAGTTACCAAGTTTCAATAGCATAGGCCTTATAGTTTCGGAGAAAAATGGCTGTGACACACGGACGGACAGACAGACAGACAGACATGAGAAATCTATAAGGGTTCCGTTTTTGCCATTTGGCTACGAAACCCTAAAAAAGGGGTCCGTTGGTTCTACAATACAAAACATCTATTAGACTTTTCACCTTCATCCACCATCCAAGATACGCCGGAGCCAGGTCTACCAATGGAATCTCTATGACAAATATCGATAGAGAGATACAGAAGAAAACAATAGGGTAATGGGATACGATCTTCATAACGAAGACTTCGTATTGAAACGTGGTAAATTTGGTCACTCCCATGCTGATATGTCTTTCTCAAATATTCCAATAATTGATAAAATGCTATGGTTTTTCCCGGCCGCTGTATAATTATAGGAAGCCATGATGAGAATAAATGAACCGGTATGGTTTCATAGAAAGCGGAAACTAGAAAACCACGTGCGTACGTACCTACTACTAAGTAGGTGGGACTCATGCGATAAGCGATAACGTCTCAAGCCTTTTAGAAATTTCTTGCGTTTAATATAAGTCTATTAATTTTGAAAGTATTAACTAAGTGGATAGGTACCTGTTCATCTATTCCACAAATGTGTTTTTCTGTGGTATGGTTTCCAGTTACGTGGGTTCCAGCCTTAGAGTATACATTAAAAGGTACCTTCTAATGTTTATTCTAAGGTTCCAGCGGTGTTCTCTACAACAAAAAGTCGCCTAGGTCATTCTTCAGAACCACTACTATCCTCATTTTAGCCCCTCTCAATAATATAGATTGGAGAGGGGCTTATAGCGAGACTTGTGTCTGCAGTCTGTGACTCTGTGGCATTATACGTATTACGACACTAGGTCACGTGGTTCACAGTTTGAAATAAAACAGGCTTTCTTGTTATATTATGTCCATCTATTGCTCTTTTTCTATGTCAAGAAAGGACAAACAGACAAATCAACATTTATGATATTAAGGTGTGGATAATCGTCAAAGTTACTTTACTTGGCATTGATAGTAGAATAATAAACATAATCTAGGTGATATTAGTTGCTATCACGTCTAATTAACTAAAATGGTGAGAAGAATCAATGTTCAACGCTTCATAGTTTAAAATATAAAACGATAGATTTTGAAACAATGAATACTTATACCTAATTACACATTATTATATAATTATAATAGGTACAGGGACTGAAAAAGCAATACATGTTGCTGCAGCATACTATACTTCACTAAGTATAGTATGCTGCAGCATCATGTATTGCTTTCAATTAATGCGTAGGCGCCTTAATACTTTGATCTGGCGAGCGACAACATTTATATAACGTGCCAAACAAGAAACTAGCGGACGCAGTTTCCCTCTCGAGCTCCCGTTCCCGTTAGAATACGGTATAAAATATAGCCTATGATATCCGGGGATAGTGCAGCTTATTAAAAGTGAAAGAATTTTTCAAATCGGTTCAGTAGTTTCAGAGCCTATTCGAAGCTAACAAGCAATCAAATTTTTCCTCTTTATAATATTAGTATAGATAAATTAAAAGGTGTTTTAATGTTATGAATTGCACTGCTTCCTATTTAACCGACTTCAAAAAAGGAGGAGGTTCTCAATTCATCTGTATGTTTTTTTTTATGTATGTTAAGTGATATTTCCGTCAATTATAGACGGATTTCAAAATTTCTTTTTTTGTTGAATAGTGTTTACTTCTGAGGTGGTCCCATTTCACCAGGTCAGGATCTGATGATGGGATCCAAGAGAAATCGAGGGCAACGATCGAAAATTGTAGAAACAACTAGTGCATTTGTTAACTTTTTAATTCTGTGCTTTAATCTACTACAATTTGTATATAAAACTATGTAGTAACTATGTAGTATACTTGGGGCCGACTTTAATTTGATATTGAATAAAGTCTGATAAATCAAAATACATATTACTTTGTGCTAAGTAAATTTTATTTTTCAGGATTTGTTTGAAGTCGGTTTTATGTTTTAGGTATTGAACAATTTTTTTTGATTATTATTTATTAACAGGAAAGTCCATCATGGATGCTATGCCGGACTCCTACTGACTAAAAAACCTCACGCAACGCCCAACAGCCTATGGTTGGGAGCCCGGGGTAAGCCCTCGGAAAGATGTCCCAGTCCCAGGACTCCCAACAGGTCCACGGCCGGAACTGTGACACTCATTAAAACCGTGTAACATTTTTTCTTTAAAATTTATTGTAAAAAAATGCTTATTCAAGAAAATACTATGCACCTATTTATCTACCCGTATTAACGATTTCATATTTGGCTTTATTTATTAATTTTTCCTCAACCTCGCATATTTACAGATCCCTTACCAAAATAAATACGAAAATTATCATCTAACCCAGTGCCCAATCAACCAAATTCGTTCCAAGTGGGACGCAATTTCCTCACGATTCGCCAACCTATTAACTACATTAACTTTCAGGACCCGTCTCGGCTAATCGCGTTGGGCCCCCGCTTTCGTCCCTTACATTTGATTATACACTCGTTAGCTGAGAAAATAGTTCATTATTTATTGAATATACGGTGCGATAGCATACGAACGAAATTTTTTGTTGTTTAAATATAGATGCCTTTTAAAACGTGGTTTCTAAGTATAATATGTAAAAAAAGCTTATTCAAGAAAACACTATACACCTATTTATCTACTTCATATTTGGCTTTATTTTTTTATTTTTCCTCAACCTCGCATATTTACAGATCCCTTACCAAAATAAATACGAAATTGTCATCTAACCCAGTGCCCAATCAACCAAATTCGTTCCAAGTGGGACGCAATTTCCTCACGATTCGCCAACCTATTAACTACATTAACGTTCAGGGCCCGTCTCGGCTAATCGCGTTGGGCCCCCACTTCCGTCCCTTACATTTGATTATACACTCGTTAGCTGAGAAAATAGTTCATTATTTATTGAATATACGGTGCGATAGCATACGAACGAAATTTTTTATTGTTTAAATATAGATGCCTTTTAAAACGTGGTTTCTAAGTATAATATGTAAAAAAAGCTTATTCAAGAAAACACTATACACCTATTTATCTACTTTATATTTGGCTTTATTTATTTATTTTTCCTCAACCTCGCATATTTACAGATCCCTTACCAAAATAAATACGAAAATTGTCATGTAACCCAGTGCCCAATCAACCAAATTCGTTCCAAGTGGGACGCAATTTCCTCACGATTCGCCAACCTATTAACTACATTAACTTGCAGGGCCCGTCTCGGCTAATCGCGTTGGGCCCCCACTTCCGTCCCTAACATTTGATTATACACTCGTTAGCTGAGAAAATAGTTCATTATTTACTGAATATACGGTGCGATAGCATGCCAACGAAATTTCTTATTGTTAAAATATATATGCCTTTTATAACGTGGTTTCTATCTATAATAGTCTATACTAATATAATAAAGAGGAAAGATTTGTTTTTTTGTTTGTTTGTTTGTAACGAATAGGCTCCGGAACTACTAGACCGATTTGAAAAATTCTTTCACTGTTTGGAAGCTACACTCTTTGCGGTGAACATATATTTTATTCCCGTATTCTCGCGGGAACGGTAAAACCGCGTGACGTCCGCTAGTGTATAATATGTATGTATTTACAAATATATAAGTATTTCTATCAGTCAACTATATCCCATAGCACAAGCTTATGTTAGCTTAATTTGGGCTACATTTCTCTTTTTACTTACTTTGTTTTTAGAATCCATCTGTCGACATACCTATACAATGAGAATCAATTAAGTATTAAAGCCTAAAAAATAACAAAGCTGATAATTAACTTAAATATATTCCTTTTACAGTATACTAAAAATATTTTTACGATAAGGTATTTTGTACAGTGATAAAGCATGGGTGAAGAAGAACGAACTCACAACCAACTCTCGATTCGCCAATCATAACACACGAACAATCACGTCCAAAAGAAACTATTCCCACTACTTCCCATTGTCCATGAGAGTTTTTCATTATCATTGGGCCGCCTGAATCACCCTTACATGCGCCTTGTCCATACGTTCCACCGGCACAAAACAGCGTATCTTGAAGGATTTATACAAATACAATATAGCATGAAGTCAACACGGGTTTCGCCTTCACAAGAGGCATCCACAAAACTGCAGCAAATGAACGGACTTGCTTCCTTCTGCCTTTTATAGCACTACATCATAAAATGGTAATGCAAAACTATCAAAAATCCTCAAAAAAGTTTCAGTGATCTGTAGTTTGAAGAGTTGATTTGATCCAACTCAGGTATCCAGCTACAGATGTGTAGACTCCTGGCCATCCTTCTTGTCCACATCCCCATCCAAAAGAAACTATTCCCACTACTTCCCATTTTCCATCAGAGCTCTTCATTATCATTGGGCCGCCTGAATCACCCTTACATGCGTCTTGTCCATACGTTCCACCGGCACAAAACTGAGTATCTTCTAGGGAGACATTCTTTGGCAGAAAACGTTCAGCGCACTTGTGTTTGTCGTATATTGACAACGTCACTTTTCTTTTTACAGGACTTCTGTAACCTGAAATTGGTTTTATACATGTTTATATTGTTTATTGACATACATACTTCGAACATCGTCCTGGGACATCCTTCCGAGGGCTTACCCGGGGCTCACAACCATGGGCTGTTGGGCGTTACGTGAGGTTTTTAGTCGGTAGGAGTCCGGCATAACATCCACGAGGATTTTCCCTCACGTAAAAAAAAAAGACACCTCAAGGTCGAGATTTTCAAACATTTTGTAACGTAAGATTTCTACTTCATCATAACCCAATTGTAAAAGTAGATGAAATATGCCACATTTGAGGCAAATCGATCGAGTGGTTTGAGCTGTGCATTGATTAATCAGTCAGTCATGTTTATTTATGTACATAGTTAAAATATTTACTATACCAATCATGTCTTCGCTGGATTATGTCTGAAACAAATACTAGCAATAGGGATATTTTTCCTTGTTCAGATTTATCTAAATAGTTAGGTGGTGCAGAGATAACCTTAAACAAACCAGACACTGTCGTAGATAATAATGACATCAACAGTACTATTTTTTTACCATTTCCTTTAATTATGACCTTTCAAACCGCAATAAACACACACGTCACACTGTCAGGTCTGCTTTACGAAATAATTAGAATCTAAAAGAATAACAACAGTGGAATAGAAAAACATTGTTGACATACCAGCTAGGGTTTTCCCCCATCCAGAGACGATTCCACTTTCGCTAGCATTTGGAAACTTAGCACTAGCAGAGAGGCAGATAGGCTGTACGTAATCTAAATAAAGAAATAGGTCATATATAACATTTATCATAGCCAATATTCATGCTCATTAACGCGTAAAGTCTATCCACATTAAAATATTTTTCAATCTAAAATGATAACTATGAATAATATAAATGTAATAAGTTTAATGGCACACTTCTGTTATACTGTGCTTCTGTCTACTTCAGTTACTTCTAATAAATTCCAAACACAATCTATACTAGTCTATACTAATATTATTAAGAGGAAAGATTTGTTTTTTTGTTTGTTTGTTTGGTACGGGATCCTAAGTCCGCGACCCGCACTTAGCCACGGGGGCCTGGGGACGATGAGAGGGCTGCTCACCGTCCCCCGTGATCCATGACAACCCCCCCAAAGACGCGGGATAGCACCCGAACCACCCCCTAGGCGAGGCCGCTGTGGTAGCCGTAGGGCTGTTGGGCAGGATACGTGAGGTTTTTTAGTCGGTAGGATTTCGGCATAGCATCCATAAAGGATTTTATCTCACGTTAAAAAAACCCGCACTTAGCCAGTTTTTTATGTGGTTTAGTAAATGTTTGATAAGTGGTTTTAAGGCTGCAGTAATATGGAAATTAGTACATACATGTGTACGTAGCTCTTTTCGCCAATCTCACAATGCCGATATCGTGTGTTTTGCTCCGAACTTTAGGGTCATATCCAGGATGCGCTAGCGCAAAATCTACGCCAATCTCTTGAATGCGACTGCTACAAATCCCATACGGACAATCCATTTGCCCGTCAGCAGACTTGTCATGTTCACCCAGACGAACGGACGTTCTACAACAAAAGGTGAGATTAAATTGTGTGTCTCTATTATATTATTTTGAGCGGTGGCTTAAGTCCAGCAAGTCCACACCAACCCCACACGAGTAGTGCAACTGTTGGTTGATCGCATACGCTATGCATATGGACTTTTCATTTGTGAGCTATATGCTTGACAGAGACAATAAACTATTGGGGCGAGCTAAGTTTAAATAACTATGGGCTGGTTACATCCGTATACCTAAGAAACAACGGTACATGACGGAGGATACTGAAGTGAAGACCGAGGTCCGTAAAATATAACATAAATTGCTCCCTCCTTCCATATTTTTTTTTTATTATTGTTTTTTGTGCGTGCCGAATAAAGCGTTTTATTTATATGATGTCGCCTCGAGTTATTGTTCGTGAAAAGAGCAGGAGTAAGCGTTATAGAAGGCTGGGAAAAGCCTATTACTAAAGACGGGCATAGTCTGAATGAATGATTGACTTGAAATGCATTATTACTTACAATGGACCCGCATTTTGGTCATATCCAATGATACAATGAGCAGCTGTCAGAACATATCGTAGATTGATCAATGATCCTCCACATTCGTAGCTCATTTCACCTATGGCTGGGGGAGACAAAGGCGGAAATTATTTAAAAAAAAGTATTTTACATATAAATAAATTTATGAGGAAATTTAAAAAAAATGAAATGTTTGCTTGTAATTTCTAAATAACAGCTAGGTACATAGTTTATAACCAAAATATCAGGTTGAAACATCAGCCAAAAAAAGGTAGGCAGAGACTATGGCTTCCCACTTGCTACGATCCTGTCATATCACTTTCGCTTCTTCTACTTTCATAAGTGTTTTCCATAGATAGACCTTAATATATCTATGGTGTTTACATACACGCTCGCCGGTTAAGGGTACTCTTGACCTGGCCTTTTACCAATAGGGCTTTAATTTGATCGCCATGCGTACGCCAAGTACAACCCCTATCAGTTTGCCCATTCATTCTCGCCTTATAAATCTGTTTAGTCAGTCTAATCCTCTCCACATGTCCAAACCATCTAAGTATCCCTTTTTCTATCTGCGTCACTACATCCTCAGTTATACCACAATGTTTTTTAATCACGCTATTTTTTGGTGACATGTGATGGACAAAGAAAATATACTTTGTCCATCAATTTGACTCCAATGAATTTATTTATCGTTATCAAAAGTAAGTATGGAATGCGATGATTATTGGAATATTAAGTTGCATAAATACTTACAATTTTTGTACCCCAGTAAAGCCATCCAGGGAAACTCGCTTAAATCAGCATCTTCGCCGCCATATATCCTATCACCATCTCTATCCACACCACACTGACCGCGAGGAGCTGGGTAGGAGTCTTCAATAGAATACTGATGGTGGAAAAGTGTTTAAGTAAGTAGTGACATTCACAACATTCTGTTCCGAATGAACTGAACCTGAATGTTTGGTTGTTTCGGAACAGTTTGGTTCGGTTGCTTGTTATAAGTAAAAGAATAAACATAAAACATTATACATATAATCGATATTTACCATCAGTTTCTTGACCGACTTTTTATCAGGGACCGGACCACAACATACTTTAGGTATGTTATTTTGAAAACCACATTTAGACATTGCAACAAAGTCGAAAACATTTTTTGGTATTGGTGTTTGTTTCAAAACTGCTACCAATTCTGGACACTCGTAAAGAGAGATGCACTTACTGGCACTCCCTAAAGGGGTGATGCAGAGATCTGAAACTAAAAAAAACATAATTCAAAATAATTACAAATTGATATCTGCTAGATTAAATAATGTGAAATTTATCCGATTTGATTTCAGTATTGGACAATAATAGCCAACCCGATGATTGCTGTTTTATCTGTGCACACAATGAATGTTTTCATACACGTAAAGGTTCGAATATATCGCACACATACAAGCATTGCCGTCCGATCAAAGATATTAATAATAGTATTACATAGTCCGATGGCTCACGGGCGTCCGATGGTGCCGCCAACAAATCGGATGTCAGCTCCGATATCGGATGTTGTGTCGGTGAATATGAAAGACAGGTACAAATTTTATACATGCATTCAATCACCGATATCAAATCAGAAAATATGAAAAAAATATTGTATCAATATTAAAATAACTGTAGAAATGCAGGTAATAATTATTTTAAATCAACAAAGCGTCATGAAAACTTACGGACACCGCAGAAAAGTGTACAGATAAAAAACACACGCAAATGTTTCCACATTTTGCAAATAAGTTTTAGGTACTACTCTTTCTTCTCGTAAGTGAATAAAAGTAATTATTTTATATTTTAATAATATAAGTACGTGCAGTGCTTAATAACCCTATTTTATTTATACTCAGTGCTGGATAGGCATCCTGTGTTATTTATAAGGCTAGCCAGGTACTAGTTTGCAGTACTTATATAGTGACCTACTTATTGAACAGATTTTCCCAACCGTCATTTCATGAATTGCTGATATAACTAGGGATTTCAACCGTAGACTTTATAATATGGATTTACTATACCTCTATTTAATTTATATTAAATAGTGGTAAAGTATTAGGGCTTCTTATTTTGCACAGTTTTCTGTAAACTATCTCCTAATCTCTTCTATAATCTTAATTGTTGGCACTTGATGGAACTTGTTGTATTTCTAATTTTTTGTTGTGTTTCTAATAAAGTATCTCCAAATCTACCAATCTTACCATAACTAACCACCCACTGCAGAATCAGGAGAATCTACTGTAAGGTAACGTTGCAGTTGATTCTGCTGCTGCGGTGGGTGACCCTTCTCGGCAATTCTATTTGCGGGCATTTTTTTAATTTAGAATACATGCTAAGTTCGCATGCAAACTAAAATTAAAGTAGTGGAATATTACAAGTGATTGTGTTTTTGATAATGTGTCTCCTAATCTACCAATCTTACCAGATCTTACCACCCACCGCTGAATCAGCAGAATCTACTGTAAGGTAGGTAACGTTGCAGTTGATACTGCTGCTGCGATTGGTGACCGTTTTTGGCAATTCTATTTGCGGGCATTTTTTAAATTCAGAATACATGCTAAGTTCCCATGCAAACTAAGCCGTTGATATCGACTGTTCGGAGAAAAGTCGAAAGCCTTCGTTTTAAAAACTATCAACAAAATTGCTAGTGCTCTACATCACTCTATTAGATAAAGCACCCTAAGAAATAAGGATTGACCTATTTATGTGGTAGTGTATGTGGGAAAACTTAAAATGAAACCGGGTTGTCAGTAAAATGACAATCGTTAAGCCAGGTTCAAGACCTTATGGGCGGTTGGGAGTCCTGGGACATCCTTACCCGAGGCACCCGACCGTAGGTTGTTGGGCGCTACGTGAGGTTTTTTAGTCGGTAGGAGTCCGGCATAGCATTCATGAGGTATTTTCCCACACGTTAAAAAAACTAAAACTGCACGTCGTGGCAACCTGCGGCTGTCCATTTCAACACGGCAATAGGCTCACCACCTATTACGTGGGACATAAAACTATAAGGTGAATTGTGGGCGTATACTATGCCTCTGCCTACCCCTTCGGGGATAAAAGCGTGAATATTTGTATGTATATATGTGAGTAAGTTATATACCTAATTGCCAGTCGCTCCCCAAAACTTCTTCCACCTGAGGGTTTTTTTTCACCTAGATTTGTGAATATTGCACCTCATTATAATATCTTTCCAGTTTATACACGTGTACTATCTAGGTATATAAACAGCAACTTGCTTTCCTCGTACCTATTTAGACGTCAATGGTAAACGTATTATGTTATACTGACGTCTATTTTTGTGTCCAGGAATAATATTTTAAGCTCAGAAATATTACAGCAACATCATTATGTCACGTCATCATCTATGTATAGGTACTCTACTATACTAATAATATAATGAAGAGAGATTTGATTGTTTGTTTTCATTGAAGAGGCTCCGAAACTACTAAATCGATTTGAAAATTCTTTTACATTTAGAAATGTACGATGTAGGCGTTTATTCCCGTATTCCCAAACGAACGATCAATATTCCGTAGAAACCGTGTCATGGGACATTCTCCATGGAAATATGCGGGTCAAGCAGAAAATCTATACATATAATAAAACGATAGAAAAATCAAAACTCTACATTGAAAACATTTTTGAAAAAATACTCGCTCAGTGTTCAACATAAGATACCAAACCCAAAAATATAGTTATATTTTGTTTTGTCTATTTGCTTGGCTTTGTCCGGAAGGATCTCGAACAGTACTCAATAGATTTGATTCAAATTTTGCACAAATATTACCTAGGGGTAGGGTCTTCAAATAGGCTATATAATATTACGCTACATTTCCTAGGGGCTAAGCAGAGAGCGATCAAATTGGCATTATAACAAAATTTTCACGCGTACGAAGTCGCAGGCAACAGCTAGTACGTAAATATAATTCGTTTGATTTCTGGTCTTATCCTACCCCTCGTTTATGATGTACAGATTATTATCGAAAAACTACAAGAATTATATTTTTTTTGGAAAATGAAGGATTAGGTTAAAGGTAGTTTAACAAAACCATATAAGAAACAAAATTATATATCTTTTTATTTCATGACAATTTTACAGTATTTGCATGTTTCTAAAATTATGGTAATATAATATTCTGATCTATAAACATTTTTCAAACAAATTACTAACGCACTGCAAGGCTTTATAGATCGGTTAAATTTTAATCTCATCAGTTTGCGTCACTTCTTTTACTTGTCTGCCTGATGCAATGGAAGGGTAATTTTGTCTTATAATAACAAATTATATCTTTTCTCACATGGAATACTTATAACATCTATAAATCGCTTAAACTAAAAATAAAAGGAAAAGACGTGTGACACTCGGGGACTGCCGCGGTAAAGCTATTACATAGCATTTTTTACCAACTATGCTAGTATAATTATTTCTATATAAGAATACTAGCTGATGCCCGCAGCTTCACCCGCGTAAAATTTGTTACCGCGGGAAGTTGAAGAAGGTAGCCTATGTGTTATTCCAGACTATAATGTATCTCTGTACCAAATTTCAGCCCGATCCGTTCAGCGGTTTGAGCGTGAAAGAGTAACAAACATCCACACTCACAAACTTTCGCATTTATAATATTAGTAAGAATTAAGATTAAAGGCCTATGTTCAACAAAGTAAAGTACCAAGTACCTACTTGACTGTGGACATTTGGGCTTTTGGACTTTTGGACTTTTGGACTTTGGAAAAGTCCCAAGGGCTAAAGTTCAAAAGGCCAAAATTCCACTCCACCTAACCTCACCCCACCCCCCCGCACACCAATTCACCTCACCACACCCCACTTCACTTCACCCCACCCTACACACCTCAGCCCACCCCACTTCACCCTACTTCACTTCATATACATAGGTACACGTTATGCAAACGCTCACGTGTACACGTTGGTATATGAAGTGCGAGATACACGAACGTGGCCGAGCGTGGCCGAAGGTAGCCGAGAGTGTGATTTATTTTCGTGACACAATTTCTGGATTCGGTCTCCACGCAAGGCCCGCGGTAGAAGCTATGCAATAGCTTAATAGGTATTTTGTTTTAAAACTTTTTAAGAAGAACAATAAATTATTTTGTAATAAATTATTTTTATGTAACTTCAACCGTTTACGCAGAGGCGCAAAGGATACTCTTATAACGATTAAATATTTTCCGTTTTGGAAACATTTCTCATTGCTGCACCGCTCCTATTAATCTTAGCATTATGTTATGTAGCCTATAGCCACTATCAATAAATGTACCTACTTACTATCGAACAGTTTTTGAAACCCTACCAGTAGTTTCAGTAAGGCTTGCAGGCTGTGATCATGGTCCCTTTGCAGCGTGTGTCCAATCCAGCGCAGCAGCTACACTTCCGACGTTTGATCTGTTGGTGGATAGGTGTCTCACTGCAGCGTTCCAATAGTCTTACGTTCGTGATGTTCTCGGGCCCGTATGTACCGAGGATCCATTGGAGGCAGCGTTTGACGAAGACTTATAGCTGGTAGCTGGTGCGAAATGTCTTTAGTGACCTTCCATGTCTCGCATCCGTATAGCAGTTAGCAGTACAGTTTTAACGTTTACTTTGTTTTGAGTTTCACTCTTCGTGTCCATTTTCGCAACTGCCTACGGGGCGCAGTTGTGTAAAGGTTGTTCTGGCCTTGGCGAGACTCGAAATGATGTAGGGTACTCTTCTATCCCATCAGTTTCTGACACGACACTCCCGAGGTACGTGAATTAGTGCCTCCACCACATCTCTTGCGTCTGTCGATTTTAATTTCAGTCCAGCCATTCGCTGTCTCATCCTGCTCGTTGTCCTGCACGTTGTCCTGCAGACATGCATGACGGCGTGTGTGTGCCTCAGCAGGCACAGGACATCGGCATCATTTAAATCCTCCAGGATATCAGTATAGGCCCCATTCTATGCCGCGCCGATTGTTCTTTGCGGTATTCAGCATTATACCATCTATTTTCTATGGATGATTGTTAACTATCCTGTTGTTAACTATTTTCAAAAGAGTTTGTGAATTCTATTTTTAATTTCTTTTTCAGAATATTGATGACATTTGATTGATGTCATTTTATACACGTTACGTCTACTACATTGATACATGTAATAAAATTCTAACATGGTGTTTGGATGTAAATTGTTTATACTGAGGAAAATTCTATACTGAGGAATAGCTTTAACCATTAAGCTCTATTTTGATTAAGCAAACAGGGCAGATTCACACGCTACTTGATGAGTATAATTAATAAATACCTCTAATTTCATAGACCTTGTGTGACGTAAACAAAGTTGCGAGGGTCAGCTAGTTAAAAGATAAAACAATAGGTTTCTTCTTATCTACCTACTTAAAAACTATTTTTACAAATTTTATGGTAATAATAGACATTCTTTGAAATATGCATGTATGGTATTGTTGTGACTTTTATGACACGTTTAAAGTACATAGGTATGAGATAGATGGCGCTCGCGGCTACGTCAGCGTGAAATTTCCTTCCCGCTTCCCATGGGAACGTACTCCCGGGTTTGGTTATCTTTATAGCAGTATTATATATAAACTAACAAAACAAAAAATAATACTGCATTGGTGATAATAATAATAAAATGTATGTATATAGAGTACTCTCACTCATTTTCTTTCACTATTTTTCGTGACTTTCTTCATTAATAAATGCACTTTGTTTATTCATATTTAAAACACTTTTTACACAAATTATACGAGTACAGTTCACTGTTGTACATAGATGATGAATACCTATACACCTATAGTCGAATTTTTATTTAGACGAAGTAAATTGACAGCAACTAATGTAATTGACAGCATCGAAATTGTCATTTCACATTAAGAACTCAAAATTCGACCAGCACTCCTAATTCAACTTTGGTCGAGTGGTTAAGACGCGGATCGGTACGCAGAAGGCGCAAGATCGATTCTGGGTACAATTATCAATTTTTGGATTATTTGACATAATATATAACGACTGCAGAGTTCATAATTGACGTAAACAAAAAAATTATGAAGTGCGAGATACACGAACGTGGCCGAAGGTAGCCGAGAGTGTGATTCGTTTTCGTGACACAATTTCTGGATTCGGTCTCCACGCAAGGCCCGCGATAGAAGCTATGCAATAGCTTAACAATTTAAACACCCATTATGTGTAAAAATTACATTAAATGATCTGAAAATAAATTGAAGAAGTCCAGTGTCCACACACAGAAACATACAGATTTTTTACAACAGTCGGGACCATCATTGGGAAAGTTTCAGCTGGGTTACTAACTTGGTGTTTAATGGATCCCGACTGTTAAAATCTGTATGTTCCGCGTTAGAATTTATTTGAACTGGACTACTGGACTTATTATAGAGATTTATTACCAAGTTGATTTCTTTTATAAAAAAATAACCTGTATCAATTAATCCTTCTATCCTACTAATACCTATTATAAATGTGAAAGTTTGTGATGATGTATGGATGTTTGTTACTCAATCAGTCTGAACGGATCGGACTTAAATTTGGTACCGGGGTAGATTATAGTCTGGAATAACACATAGGCTCCTTTTTTCCCGGGAATATGTTCCCATGGGAAGCGGGAACGGGAACTAAATTTCACGCGGGCGAAGCCGCGAGCATCAACTAGTGTGATAATAATGATTGATTTAGTGTCGATTTGATCCAACTGTAATAATCAGCAACTGAAGTATAAACCCCTGGATATCCTTCCAAACCACAACCTCTTCCAAAAGAACTAACTCCTACCGCTTCCCAAACCCCTTCGGAGTTTCTCTTCATGAGAGGACCACCTGAATCTCCTTGGCAGGTTCCTTCTTTAAACAGTCCACCGGCACAAATCTGCGAAGAACCTAAGAAAGCTGTTTTTGGTTTTCTTTTGTAGATTTCTTTACATTTGTCTCTGTTGAAGATTGGCATCTTTACCATTCGTTTCATTGGGCTTCTGGGTGCTGAAAATAAACAACGATATGATATTATTACTCTTAGCTTCAATTGCGTTTCTTTGTTCATTTTGAAGCCTGGGATCTTCTTGGCGTAGTATACAATGTATTTCATAGGCATATGATTGTCATCTCAGCCCAAATATCATGATATTTTGGACCTCAAGATAACTTCATCCGCATGTATTCAAGTACCTTCATCGTCAGAAAATAATCTGGTGCAAGGATCTAGAAGAGATGAGAGAAAACACAAATTTAAAGTGAAAAAAATTTGGTCTCGAGATGAGTAGAACTCAAACCTGCGTCTAATGGTTTGCCGGACCAGACACCCTAACCGTTGGACCACCGAGACACAAAATCTTGACCATCAAATTCTTGGGGCGACATAGGCTCCATCTACCGGCAACTTAGTTAAGTTGCACGGAATGAATGTATAGAATTGCACCTATATACCTAATCATTTGATTTAGAAGGATCAAGGATTGAAGTGCACAAACCTTCTAAGGTCCTTCCCCATCCACTGAAGTACACAACTTCACCATCATTCAAACTGTTTTTATTACGCGCCAAGCAAATGGGTTGTACATAATCTGTAAGCAACAAAATAAATAGATCCTGCTAAGATACTACAAATTCTAATTGTTATTTTCCTCAACTCACAGTTATATTCGTCGGTAGTATTTATTTATTTATGAGCCCACATTGGTGATTCTCTTTGCTGAATGATTCCATGAATTGAACAAAATTCAGGACGTGATGACTTGTGAAAGAATGTATTGAGGTAAGTCTTTAAAGAAATTTAGGGTTTGTTTATTATTTTTTTATTTATTATACACGTGAAGGTTCAGGTTCATCATCACGCCTTTATCCCCGAAGGGGTAGGCAGAGGCATATTATATACCGACATTTCACCTTTTTATAATTTGTCCCACGTAATACGTTGTGAGCCGTATTGCCGTGTTTAAATGGACAGGCGCAGGTTGTGACGGCCTGCTGTTGAAATAAAGCCTTCAACTTGGCTTAACGACTGCCATTTTACTGGCAACCGGGACCAACGGCTTAACGTGCCTTCCGAAGCACGGACACGCTCAAATAAATGTCACAAAGTGATCACATGGATGGTCACCCATCCATGGACCGGCCATAGTAAAAGTTGCTTACTGCAGTGATCGTTTACAGAACTCTGAGTCCGCGGGGCCTCGAGCGCTTCACACGTGAAGAGGGACAAAATATTGAACGAGAAGCCCTATACCCTGGGTATACTGCTGGGCAGTGGGCTTGAATTAGCACTTCTTTGAATTTTTTTCTTTTTTAGTTCCAGTCGTATTTTTCCGGAAATCGCTTAGCCGATCGTGAATTGTGGTATTGTAAGTTACCTACTTTATAAAGTATACAGGTACGTATACCTACGTACCTGTATATTCAACCTTCTTAGCTAATTTAATAATTCCAATATCGTGTTGTCTGTTTGGATCTGCGGCGTTGTACTTCGGATGAGGATACACGGCGGCTACAGGGATTTCTTGAGGCAAATCCGCACAGATGTCATAACGACAATCCTTTCCTGATTCGTTTGACGTGTCATACTCGCCTAGATGTGCAGTTACTCTGTAACAAAATTATTTAGTTGTATATGACACAGATTGTGTAAAAGGTCCTCTTATTTCTCCAAAGGAAAACTAAAGTCATATTTGCAAACGTCTTCAAAAATCGGAAGTCAAAAAATAATACTCAGAATGAAATTATTCCGGCAGTCATAGCGAAACCCATAGATCCTCTTTTTTTTTCGATGGACCTATGGAAGCCTATTCTGCCCAGATGGGCAGAATTGATTGATTGTGCACTTACTTTAAGGAAACACCTTATTTATAATGTTCTACAGAAATAAATACCTCGGATCGGTGGAGCACAGTAATATCGAAACAAAGCTGGAACACCTCAACAATGAGCTTGAAGACTTCAATCATACAAAATACCTGAACATTTTACTTACAGAGATGTATTTCCATTTAGAATTTCTCCAGTCAAACAGTGAGCAGCTGTCAGGACGTACCAACGATTGATCAAGGCGCCCCCACACATATACTTAATGGAACCACTTCCTGCCGAGAAAAGTTGCTTTATCTATTATTAAATTACAAGTGCTATACTCCTTGTCCGATCTCGTGTTCTTTATAGGGATTCTGAATTATCTCAATAATAAAAAATAATTATAAATAATAATATTTGTGGACATTCTCACACAACATCATCTAGCCCAAATTAAGCTAATATAAGCTTGTGCTATGGGATCTAGACGACTGATAGACGTACTTATATGTTTCTAAATACATACATAATTATACATAGGAATTACCCAAACTCCGAAACAAACATTTGTGGATCACACAAATATGACCCAGGAATGGAACCCGGGGCCTCAACGCGGCAGGCGATTACACTACCGTATGCGCCACCGAGGCAGTCAATGCCGTCGGCTTGTGGGTTTTGACAAAAATAACAGCTTTAATAAGTATGATATTTTATCAGCCTAGCGATATCTAAAGCCTACTCTGGATACCTTTAAAGTAGCAATGAGATGAGGGGTTAAATCCAAGAAGAATGGTAGCTAATGGAATCAAGCTGAAGATATATGGCGGAAATCTATCACACAATATATGATTTTAAACTAACATGGTCATTTCTATACACTATTAAATATCGGACTGTTCAATATCGGAAACTCGATAAAACAGTACATGGTAAATATCCCGTTAACAGTTATAATAATCTATTATACAGTTATGCTATAGACAGCAGGAACTCAGAGGCAATTCTGCATTAATATTGAAGGACGATAACAAACCGATACTTACCAGTTCTGTATTTTAACAAGGCCATCCAAGGAAACTCGTTGACTTCAGTAAACCTTCCTCCATAGATTCTTTGTTCAAGGTTTTCAATACCGCATGTATCGAGAGAAGCTGTTGAAGCGTCTTCTTGGTCAAAATATTTTTCAGTATGATCTACCTGCCTAGGCTTATTAACATGAGATGTTGCACTTTTCTGTAAAGTAGAATTAATTACTTAGTACTATTATATTATCTTTGGTGGAATAGAGATCACAGCCTTGAAACTCATGCAGATCATAACAAGACCGGTACCAGTGATGACGTCACTAAAAACGTAATTAGTTTTCTAATTTCCCACTAGATATTAGTCATAGTGTCATTGACCCGAGAAGTGTTAGTTTGACGTCATAAAAGTTAATTGATATTCTTGCTAGTTTCTAAGGAAACAACAGGAAAATGTAAACTAGTAGTAAAAGCAGTTGCAACCGGGAGTAGCATTCCATATAATCGTGTGGAGGAAAGGTTGGGAATGTTCCTCCAACACACAAAGGGAGGATCCTCCGACCAGGCTAGGTGATCACGCCTGGCGGGCCGAAGCCCAACGGTTAATGTTGGACTGTTGGATATATCACACATCGCCGTGAGCACTCTGATATCGCGATTCAGGATTTATCATATCTTCGTTGTGAGAACTTTCATACCGCGATGCAGGACTTCAATGATCTTCGCTATGTGGCGGTCGCCACATCACTCCCCTCCGAGACCGGAGGTCGATTGCGAGTATGAGTCTGGTGACTTTTAGTCTGTTGTCAGATGCGCCAGTGCCAGTTCGTGTAGTTCCATTTAGTTGGAACTGTACTCCGCTAGTTCCAGTGAGTCGGAACTGTGCCGCTGATTTCAGTGAGTCGAAATCGTATGCCGCTGATTCCAGTGAGTCGGAATCGAATACTGCTAGTCCCAGTGAGTCGGGGCTAAGTACAATGGTGCGGTGCGCGGTGCTGCGGTACCCTGAGTGAGTTGGGGCGATTCGATGCGTAGGCTGCTGCGTAGACGGGGAAGATGCGCTCTTCTTACAAGTACCGTGGTAGTGCAGGGTTCGGTGCCTAGACGCTGATGTGGCCGAAGAGGTAACCAGGCTGGAGCGGTCGCTGCTAGCTTGTGGTATCCCTGTAGAGGCCGTAGACGCTGCACATAGGAGTATTTTCATGTAAAATCCGATCAAAATTATTTAATGGCTTATTTAATAATAAAACATGGTAATATTATATACTGTTACGTTTAATAATAGTAAAATGTACAAAACATGTATATTTTTCACTTTATTTTTTTTTTCTTTCGCATCGTCTTCCTCTGTGTTTTCGTAGCTGTTTATATTCTGTTGTTGATGTTAGTGGTAAAGATGGTAAAAAACTGTTGATGGTGGTTCAATTGCGACCATCAGATCATGCGCGTCCTTCGAGAATCTTTCCGTAATTGTGGTTTGGGCCTAGCTCTTGTTGGCGTTGCCACTATTGCTTTTAAGATTACTGAAGTATCAGTGTTTCCATTAATGCGTTGCCTGACGCTAGCTGCATATATTATGTAAGTTCGTCAGCGAATATTTGCCTCCACAATTCGTCGCTTACAGCGCTTAATTAAGCTTTCAGGTGTTTTTGCTGACCAAACAGATTTGATGTTAGCTCTGTACCTACTAAAATTCAGTAAATGGATGGATGATGTTTGCCATTTACTGTTATTACGCAGAAAACGCTTCTTTTTGGCACTAGCTTTGTTTAAATTCGATCTTAAAATACCTTAGAGCACGTGAAGGGCATTTGAATCGCGAAGGGCATTCACTGATTTCAATTAACTTTATTTCTATTTTTATTTTCACCTTTACTTCGATTTTATTACTTTTGCAGTTACGAATAATGTCAAACAAAGCTCTTCTGATGAAAATAACATTAGATTCTATAAAATCTGAAAATAAAAATGAAAACAACATTCAAATCAAATATAATATCCATATTTCACAATGCCATCTTCAAATCATTGAAAACAAAAATGGTGAACATAAGTGAAGCAAAATCTAATTGTTTTTATTAAAACAAACCCTAGGCAATATATTAATCGTAAAATAAAAGCCCGACAAGTTCCGACAAATAAACAAAAACACAATTTAAAAAACTATATTTTCTGAAATTTATATCAAATATTCTGATTACCTTTCTGATTTTTTTAATCATAAACACGAAACATAAATTAATTAATTTTTATTTTAAAATCATCTACATACCTTGCACTTTCATATTAGCAATGTTGTTTTTCCATAGTAAATCACACAAAAGTGTAGTTTACAGTTCAAATACGGTTAAAAATTACGAACGCCGAGAATTAAAACATACGGCTTACATAACGACTGGGTTCCGACTGCTAGTACGAGAAGGCACTACTAACTGCGTTATAAATTTGTGTATTAGGCGATAGACCGGCTAATAAGCTGCAAAAATATGTAAAATTTGTACTACCTTTATTTAATTTTTAAATTTGACTTTTGACCGGATTTTACACGAAAATACTCCTATGTGCGCAGGCTGGCTGAGACTGTTTACCGGGCATACTGGAGTGCTGTAAAGGTGGCGATGATGATGATGCTCTGCTTCGTGAAGGCTGCTTTCAATCACGTCGGGGTCACCAATGTGGAGGTAAGGTTGAGAATGTTCCTCCAACACACAAAGGGAGGATCCTCCGACCAGGCTAGGTGATCGCGCCTGGCGGGCCGAAGCCCAACGGTTAATGTTGGACTGCTGGATATATCACACATCGCCGTGAGCACTCTGATATCGCGATTCAGGATTTATCATATCTTCGTTGTGAGAACTTTCATACCGCGATGCAGGACTTCAATGATCTTCGCTATGTGGCGGTCGCCACAATCGTATTAGTCTATTGCAAATAGGCCTCACTCGCCATCCACTTGAAAAGTGATGGACCTTACTGCATCAGTTTTTTTTTACTACTAAGGTGGCAGACGAACCTACGGCCCAACAGATGTACTGGTGGTCACCGCAGCCTATGGACGTTTGCAACACCGGAGGCGCTACACGCGACTGCCAACCTTGTGAAACCTTATATTATGCTGGTGAGACGGGTAGATGCACCATTCAGATGCAGGTAAGATCCCTTAAAACTACAATAGAAACACGTTTATTGTATGGAAGCCGTTTCAAATGTGTAAATTCCTCGTTTTATGTTCTACAAATTCAGCTGTCTAGCTATCACGGTTTATGAGGTTCATGATGACAGACGTAAAGACAACCGGAGTATCAGTAATAGGTTACCCATTGGTAACGTAGTCTTATTAAACAAAGCAAATGAAAAAGAAATTGTCACTTACAACCGACGAAATAAAATTCTGCTCGATGGTGATACAACATATTTTAGAATCACTTCCAATGACATCACAACTTGACTGTTTCAGGAAATTAAGCACATTGTTCACAGGTGGTTCATTATAAGTAGTTGGATGATCTGGACACTCGTGTTGAGAAACGCACAGACCTCTCATTCCTGATTGTGTGACGCATTCTTTAGAATCTGTGAAAACCGTTACAGACATGATAAGAAGCAATACAATTGGTTTAAAAAAAATCTTGCTTGATATCTTAAATATGTGATGAGTTACTTAATTTTTTTTTAATTTAGCGGATCCATCTTCAACAGAAATATATTCAGAAAATAAAGATTCACGCGCGCCTTACGCCCCAGAAGCGGACCCGCCCTGAAAGACGCGGGATAATAACCGAACCATTATGTGAGACCGCGGGGGTGACCAAAGTCTGTTGGAAATACTTCTATATTCTTCCTAGGGTTTACCCGGGGATCCCTACCATGGGCAATTGTAGGACACCCACATGGTGCCCACCATAGCCACGAATTTAGTCGTTAGGCGCCTGGCATACCATCCATGAATAATTTCCACCCGTAAAAAATCCTCCTTTGCGTAAGTTTAAATACTATCTACTTAAACTATAAAACTGCCACATCTTACTGACGTAATTCTGCAAAAATATTATCGTAAAAAACATGCAGAAACGATTCCACATTATAATTTCTTACGATTGATAATTATAATAATTATGAATACTAATTAATATTTGCAAATTGTATTATTTATTGCTCGTCACAGGTAAATGAAAATGAACTATATTTTACAAATAACAATTATATAATAACCCAAGCGTCTTTTGTCCTCATTATATAGGGCTCTCTGCGTGTTTTCAATTACAGTAGTTTCATACTTGTTTATGTTAAGTGTCGTCAAAACAAAAGTTATCCTGTTTAGAAATAACCTGTAAATACACCGACTTTGCTCCAAGAACGTTCCAGACCGAGAGTCACCCGTAGTTTGTGTCAGCCTATGTCCTACTATATTATATATCTATGACCCTACGTATGTATACTATATTTCAATAGCTTTGCGCAAAAATGTAAACAAACACATTTGATCCTATTATCCAAAGTTACTTGCAATTGAGTATTCACCCTGATTATATTCCAGTATCGAGGAGTCATACAGTGTTCTCACAATCATTTCGACACCAAATAACTTCTTTATGACAGTTTATTTTCATTTAAAATACCTACTCAGGATAGTAAAAATTCAATGATTTGTCATACTATATTTTTCTACTCATCTGTCTTAGACAACGATTGTCAAAACATGACATGTTTACATGATTCGCGTAGGATTGGACTATAATTTAATAAGTCCTTATCCTCCTTGCCCCAGCTCCCCAGGGTCTCCACCGCTACTGGCACGAAGTAGTACAGCGGCTCCAGCTCGGTATATTTAGTCCTCAATTCCTCATATGAAAGCCAAGTTGTCTCGCCACTGACCGGTTTGTTCAGACTACTGTCCTTGCTCACTGTGCTCTTTTACTTAGCTAAACGTATGAGCATTAGAGCTTTTTAACCGACTTCAAAAAAGTAGGAGGTTACTCAATTCGAAGGTTTATATTCATTCTACCTTCCCTTGTAGGTATGCAACAATGTTGATGTTATAAACTTAGACAATAATGTCAATAGCGTAAGTATTAAACCTAAGTGGTTTGGTTTGCTATTGTGTATCATAATGTAAATATTTCTTTTATGTGATAAATAAATTAAAAAATATATATATATATTTTATATTTTTTTTATGTTTGTTCGTGCAGAACTACGTCGTTTATGGACCGATTTGAAAAATTTTCGAAACTAGATACTCCCAAGGTGGTCCCATTTTAAGGAAGTCAGGATCTGATGATGGCATCCTGGAGAAATTGAAGGGAACTTTTAAAACTTGTAGGAGCATCTAGGGCGTTTGTATTTTTTTTTATGAAGGGCTTTAAAGTAGTACATCTTAATGAAGGTCTGGAGTCGATCTGATGATGCAGACGTAAGACAGAAGAGAGAATTCCCTAACGATATACAGCAGTTACCTCGTGTTTGGGCTTAATTAATTTGTACTGTCGAGAAAATTACACCTAGATAGATAGATTTTCAGTCTCCACGTCACTAAAAAACCGACTTCAAACTAAACTGAAAACTGAAAAATAAAATTTACTTAACACAAAGTTAGTATATTCTGATTGATATCTGATCAATCAGAATATACTAACTAATCATCCCTACTAATATTATAAATGCGAAAGTAACTCTGTCTGTCTGTCTGTCTTTCTGTCTGTCTGTTACGCTTTCACGCCTAAACGGCTGGAGCGATTGAGATGAAATTTGGTATAGGAATAGTTCGAGGCCCTGGGAAGGACATAGGCTACTTTTTAACCGACTGCGCAAAAGGAGGGTTATGATTTTACGCGATAACGACTTCTACGCGGTCGAAGTCGCGGGGAACAGCTAGTTAAATATAATACTGAAGTCGGTGCCAAAATGTCTATGAGTATAATTATAGTTTTACTGGGCACCGATTTCAGTAGGTAATATAGTTCATTATATCTGATAAATCAGAATATACTAACTTTGTGTTAAGAAAATGTTATTTTTCAGTTTTCAGTTTAGTTTGAAGTCGGTTTCTTTTTTGTTATTTTTTTTATATATGTGAGAAAGAAGAGACATGTATCTTATGTCAAAAACATTTTTATTATATTACAAGTAAAAACAAAATACAATAAAAACTTAGAACTTTTAAAATGAAATTGTATTTTATACATCGCCATAGCTCTGGGTTATTTTGTAATAAACGTCATGTTAAACCTTAACATGACTCTGTGAGTTCTTATAACTGGATATGAAAATATTATTTTATAAATGGAAAAACTTATACTAAATTAAACTGGTAAGTACTTTACTAAACGTAAATTAGTGGGTACTACCCGTTCGCTCTAACTTTGCCGCTGGCGTAGAGGCAAATACCCGAATTGTTAATTAAATGTAAATTGACAGTAGCTAATGTCACTTCGTCATAGAAAATACGCAACATTGTATGAAGAAGTGACATTAGTTGCTGTCAATTTACTTCGTCTAATTAAAAATTCGACTTTAGTATGGAGCCGAGCGGCAAAGTTAGAGCGAACGAGCAGTAAATATTGTCCGCAAATGATTTCTTATATTACAAGTATCACAGATTTCTTGAGGTATTATATTCCCGGCCAGCTTTGTAGCTGTCAAACATCTTACACTGAGGTAGATGGGTAACCGCTCGCGTAAACATTCATTGGTACAACCTGACAGTAACATGATAGTTGTTAAGTGGTAAGTGGCTTGTATAACTAATTAATAACAGGTTTTCCTTATATAATATAACACTATGAAATATCTAAGCTATACATGTGTGGACAAACTAGATTGCACACTTGATTTAAAATTAAAAACATTGGATTTACAAATATTATTTAAGGGCATGTATTTAAATTGATATCTGTTTATTATTTCAAAGATAAACCAAAAATACTGACTTGCACTCTAATTATGCACTCTAAATAAACCAAATTCATCATACTGTGTAATGGTATTTGCAGAACTGTTTTACTGAACGAATAACTATTATCAGAATAGTATATCTAAAAATTCCATTGTTTATCAAAAATATTAAAACTTTTTTAAGGAAATCTATCGCCTAATTTACTTTTGGGAACATCGTTTATTTTAAGTAAAACCACAATTCTTAATCAGTCACCTCTACAAAATAAAATTTTATTAATCAAAAATATAAAAGTTTAACCTAACCTAACCTATTCCGTTATAAGATAGTACTATTTAGAGTGCAAGTTAGTATTTTTGATATGCAATTCGTATTTCTGTTTCACAAATCATATATTCGATGTACGAACCACATTTTTGGTGTGAATTCGATTAAAAAGGTCATCTCGTTCTGAGTCATATTTAAGTTTTTTAAGTAGGACATGTTTAGTTAATCAATTAGTTTTTTAGCACAGCATTTAATGTTCTGGTTTGCATTCATTAAATTAGTGGAGTTACCTAGTGTGCAGAAAAATTAAACTGAGGTGCATTTAAAAATATCCCTTATTTAAGTATCTATCTATCGTTGATTTGTAGACGCGAGTGTTTGTTTGATCCAACTCAGATGCCTGCCAACAGAGGTGTACACTCCCGGCCACCCATCCAATCCACAACCCAGTCCAAAAGACACTACTCCTACAGCTTCCCACTTATTATCTGAACGTTTCATCATCAAAGGACCACCGGAATCTCTATTACAAGAGTCTTCTTTGAAGATTCCACCAGCACAAAATTGGTACTCGCTTAAAGAGATTTGTTTCTTTAGGAACTTTTGAAAGCAAGTATCTCTATCGAATATTGGCAAACTCAGTTTCATTTTAATATTACTGCTTCGAGCTGAAAATAATATAAAACATTAATTAAAAGTGTTTGAATATAATGACGAGTTGTATGTCAAATTATGTAAGACATTGCTGAAATTCGTGTTCAAAGTTAAAAGTTCAATAGCGAATGTTGACATTTGTTTGCCATACTAATATTATAAAGAGGAAAGATTGTTTGTTTGTTTTTTTGCATCGAATAGGCTCCGAAACTACTGGACTGATTTGAAAAATTATTTTACTGTTAGGAAGCTACACTCTTCCCGGTGAACATAGGCTATATTTTAATCCCGTATTCCCACGGGAACGGGAGCTATGCGGGTGAAACCGCGTGACGTCCGCTAGTTATGAATAAAATGAATGTGGATGGAATGTAGGCCTATATGCCTGCCTGCCCCTTCGCGAAAAGGAAGTGACTAATATATGTATGTATATCTGATTGTTTAAGAGCCTCGGTGATGCAGAGGTAAGTGCATGGGACTGCCGTGATGAAGTCCCAAGTTCGACTCCCGAGTAGATTCAAATATTTGTGTGATCCTCAATCTCTTAGTCATAAGTGTTTGCTTTAGAGTTTTGGTGTGTAATATAAGTATTTATGTATAGAAATTTATGAATATTATGTCAGTTAATCTCATAGCCCAAGCTTATAATAGCTTAATTTTGACAAGATGCCTCTAAACAGGTTAAAAAATGTATGTAAGGATAATGTGTGTTTTAGACTGTCAAAGAAGATGTAAATAATACCTAGAAGTGTTTCTCCCCATCCAGCAATCATCGCTGTTTCACCAACTTTTGGAAGCTCATCATTGCTTACTAGGCAAATAGGCTGTACGTAATCTGTATAAAAGAAAAAAAAAATTTCAAAAGATTTCAATCAGGAAATTTAAAAAAATACTTGAAAACATAAATGTAGAGAGGGGATACTATGGGCGGGGAGGAGGCGATCATTGCGTTAAGCATCTTACGCTACAATCGGTCCTGGAAAGGGTGACCTATTGTGCCTTTATCATTTGCAAGCATTGCCGTTCTTCAGTAGTCACGTTAAGCCAAAGCCAACATTAGCAGGTAACGAGTAACACAACAGCTAAAACACTTCATTAGCACGGTGACGCATCCATAGGCTACGGTGATCCCTTTCGATCAAGAGGGGAGTACACTTGTTTGCCACCTCAGCACCATGAAAAAATGTGCGGTCGATCGAAGTGACGACGAAATTCATCAAATAAGAAAAAAAATTACGGAGAGAAAGAGAGAGAGAGAGATCTGCGCACTCGCTTCCTCTTGTACTCATTAAAATTTACTAGTAGTAGGCTCAATACATTTCGTTACATGACAATTTCTACTAAATCGCTCTACCTGAAGCCGCATTAAGGAACTTTGTTCCAATAAATAAGTATGTAATATTTATTACTTACATGTGTAAGTAGCTCTCTTAGCTAACTTAACAACAGCGATGTCGTGTTTTCTGGCTGTGTCACCAAATCTAAAATCAGGATGCGCGTGCGCCGAAGCAACATCGATTTCTTGCAGACGAGGTCCGCAACTCTTGTATGGGCAGTTCTCTGTTGTATCAGCAGACATGTCATGTTCTCCTAGCCGAATTGATGTTCTATAAATAATAAAAAACAGTAAGATCGTGCGATCGATCTCAGGTCATGCTCGTGAAAGAGACGGCGGGGAGGGAACAGAAGAGAACTCTCCCACACGAGTTACGCATTCTGCGGAGAGGGCGCCGGTGACGTGTCTTCGCCCAAGACTATCAGGGTCCATGGCCGCGGGCCTGATTACATATGTCTCTGATTTATACCTATAGATCTTAATCGAACTGAACCCTCTTTGTCTATTGTGAATGCTACTTACAAAGGTCCAAACACATCTTCTCTGTACCCGATGCAGTGAGCAGCTGTCAACACATAGCGCCGATTGATCAATGCGCCTCCACATAGGTAAGTTGTCGTGCCGTTGTCTGGAGAAGAACAATACAGCATATACGTATTGCGGATAAATATAAAAGAAGATGTCTGCAACCTTCAAAAAATAAATAAGTACCAAGACCAGTTTCTAATGGACTCCTGAACCGATGTAAAAAATCACTATTAGAAAGTGCCTTTATACAAGAACGATTACTTGATTTAATTACAACAGAAAAAGAGATGTAGTATAAAGCTAGTTGTTTGTGTGCGTTTATTACAATAAAATATTAAGTACCTAGTGTAGGAACTCAACAACGCAAAATTTCAAAACTGGAAATGTTGGGAACCTTTGACTTCGTCTAAACTCAACTTCATCTGTATGAAGTTGAGCTTAAACGAAGTCAAAGTACAACACTGAATATGTATTGCGAAAAATAATCAAAATCTATTATATAATAATAAGTCGGGTTTTCCTTCCTGACGCTATAACTCCAGAACGCACGAACCGATTTCCACGGTTTTGCATTCGTTGGAAAGGTCTCGGGCTCCGTGAGGTTTATAGCAAAGAAAATTCAGGAAAAATTTCAACAGAAAAGCGGGAAAATCGTTTTTCACATACAGCGCCATCGCGAGCGAAGCTGCCATGGAATTGACTGTTGTGGAAACACAACATCATGTGCATGGCCCCCTGTGACGCATCATCACGCACGGAATTCTAGAAGGCACACGTTGCATCCGCCTACAGTATAGGGTTCATCCAAAGGGGTCTAAGAAGGTTTTTACAAGATCGGCAGAGCGAGTGTGGCGCCTCTGGTGTTGCAAACGTCCATAGGCTACGGTGACTACCAGTACATCTTACAGGTCGCATGCTTGTTTGCCACCTTAGTATATATAAAAGGTAGGTAATGGGGACCATTCGAAAACTGAAGCAACTGTTATTATTAATATTCTAGAGGAAGTAATTATACACACGATCGGATCGCCCGCACGGTGTTCCTATCAGATAATGATAATATAGTCATAAATACTCACTTTTGTATCCCAATAAAGCCAACCAGGGGTAATCGTCAAACTCAGCAACTTCGCCGCTGTAGATTCTGTCCCCCTCTCTGTCCGTACCACATTGATTACGAGACGCGGGAAAACTATCCTGGTCTGAATGAGCACTACTATCTTCACCTACACCAGTATGGGGCTGTGGATTTAGAAAAAAATCGTTGTAACATTTTATTAAACTGCAATACAATTTCACACAAAATTTTATCATATACTAGCTGACCCGCGCAACTTCGTCTGCGTCACATAATAGAGAGAATATCACCCGTTCCCGTCGCATTTTTGAATTTTGTTACAAAAATGTGATAAATGAAGAACCGCTCGACCGATTTTGTGCAAACTTTACATAAACCATCTACTAAATAGTCCGAACAAAGCCTAAACATTTGGTTTGAATAGGTGAGCCCGTTCTTCAGTTATAAAATTACAACGAAAAGTGGCTTTGATTTTTAAACGGTTTTATTATTAAACGGTTTTATTTAGCTCACCCCGTTTGTTTTATATTATTTATTCTTGGGTCAAATTTAGTAATTCAAATTTCACCCTCTTCCTGTCAACCGATTAATTTGAAATTTTGTATACACTTTGGATTTTGATGACAATACAATTATGTTTATTCATTATCTTTATAAATTCAAGATGGCCGCCGCTACAAAATGGCGGATAATTTATTTATTATTAATCACATCAATATGGGTATCAAATGAAAGGGCTCAACAAGCAGAATACAATATACTATAAAAAATTGAAATCCAAGATGGCGGCCGCTACAAAATGGCGGCTAACGTAGGTTTTATCAATATGGGTATCAAATGAAAGGTCTCAACAAGCAGAATACAATATACTATAAAAAATTGAAATCCAAGATGGCGGCCTCTAAAAAATGGCGGATAACTTAGGTTTTATCAATCCCAACAACATGGGTATCAAATGAAAGGTCTCAACAAGTAGAATACAATTTACTATGCAAAATTGAAATCTAAGATGGCTGCCGCTACCAAATGGCTGATAATAATTTTTTAACAATCCCACCAATTTGGGTATCAAATAAAAGGGCTTGACAAGAAGAATACAATGCACCATACAACCTCAATATTTAAGATGGGCGCAGCCACTAAATGGCGTATAATAATAAGATTTAAATTTAGAAATTGAATCTGTAATTTAGGTATCTGATTAATCCAGCCTGAATCCACCACCCAAGTCACGATTTTGTATCGGGGTTTACCAGCGGAACTGGAAATATTTGTGGGGGCAAAAGTCATGCTACGGTCCAATATTTACGTTTCAAAGGGATTAGTAAATGGCGCTATAGGCTACATCAACGAAATCGTTTGGCCTCAATTTCGTCGAACTCAGATGTATGCAACAGATGTACCTTCCATCCGAATTGATTTCGCAAGAGACGGAGTACATCTTATACACCCGAAAGCTATACAGTTTCCAGCTAAGTACAATTACGGGACGGCTGAAAGAAGAATGTTGCCTTTAATACTATCATGGGCTTCTACAATACATAAAATGCAGGGCAGCACTGAGGATCACGCAGTCGTATACTTAGGTGCGAAACTGTTTGAAGAAGGTCAAGCCTACGTGGCTCTTAGTAGAGTAAGATCTTTGCAGGGACTACGTATAGAGAAGTTGGACTGCAATAAACTAACGGGCAAGAAACCTTGCAATAATGAAGCACTAAATGAATTAAACAGAATGCGAAATAAAAACTAAAAACTAGAAAATAAAAATAGGTAAAAAAACTTTTTAAGTTAAACGGTTTTACATTGCAATGTTTAAGAAAAATGTACTAAAAACCAAAAAATAATAAAATAGATACAGTCGTGGGAATTATAAACATATGCATAGACTCGACTAAAATAAAACCGTGGGGCACGTCAATTGTCTACAAATCATCGACTTAATGTGCGATAGAAGAATCGTTTAATTCGTCGTTAGGCAGTTGGCCCGCAGACGGTGAGGAAATTACTCACTATTTTCTTGCTCATGGAAATTCCAATAGTTATACACTCCATGTAAATAAAAGAAATGTTTCAACTAGTTTATCGTTGGACATTCACACTGCTGGCTGGCGAGGAATCGTTTCACTGCTCGTAGTTTGTCTTTAATCGACAAAACATATGATAAAAGTACTACTCGCTCACCACTATGAAACCGCGAAAACTCGCTTATAATCGAGCTTGCTAGTTTGTTTCCACATTCTAGCCGTACTTATCACACGCCCATCGTTATCGGTTGAACAACTGCCTAATTATAGTGTAACATTACAAAATAAACATTTTAATCAACGATTGTAGACAATTGACGTGCCCCACGGTTTTATTTTAGTCGAGTCTATGCATATGTTTATAATTCCCACGACTGTATCTATTTTATTATTTTTTGGTTTTTAGTACATTTTTCTTAAACATTGCAATGTATGTTTAACATAAAACCGTTTAACTTAAAAAGTTTTTTTACCTATAAATATAGATCTACTTAAAGGATAAAAATATACAAATCTGTTTCGTAAGTGACAAATAAAAAGGAAAACTGCTGAAACTGTCATAACAATTTTTGCTGTAAAGTTGTGAGTGAAACTTCAAGTTTACGACCAGTAACTTGTACTAACTAAAAAATACAAAGTCTGTCTGTCGATACGCTTTCACGCCTGAACTACCAGACTAAACTCATTATGATGACAATCAGTAAAGAAGTTTCTTAGGAAAAGCTCGCCTCAATCTATACTAATATTATAAAGAGGAAACATTTGTTTTTTGTTTGTTTGTTTGTAACGAAAAGGCAATAACGGAATTACTGGACCGATTTGAAAAATTCTTTCATTGTTGGGAAGCTACACTCTTTGCGGTGAACATAGGCTATATTTTATTCCTGTATTTCCACGGGAACGGGAACTACGCAGGTGGAACCACGTGACGTCCGCTAGTATGATTTATAAATACAAAATTATAACAGAAAAATTTACATACCGTCAATTCAACATCAGCTGATGTCTGGTTTGGGACTGGGCCACAGCAAACTTTAGGAATCTGGCCATTAAAACCACATTGAGACTGTTTCAGAAAGATGTGAATATTGTTCGATGGTGGCTTCTGTTTGAGAGCAGATATAAAATCTGCACAGTCATACAAAGATACGCATTTGCTTTTCAGCCCCAAAGGCGTAACACAATCGTCTGAAACTGAAAACGAACAAATTATATTTCTCTTGCAACTATCATACAAAATACTGAAAAAATTCAAACACTTCCAGATGAAATTGTTGAGTGTATATTTCACGAAATAAAAGCACTAACGCTATGTGAAAAAAAAAACTTCTCTTTTTTTTATAATACAATGCAACTTACTGGCATATTTCCAAAAAAACGTAGCCATCAATAATAAAACACCAACAAATTTCCACATTTTAACTGCTATTATACAAACTATGTAAGAAATTTAAGAAACGCCCCTATAAAAGGTTTTATGATTCTCAAAAGTCAAAAGTTACAAAGAATTTTCAATGTTGAATAAGTACCAAATGCGACCAGAACACGGTGCTCAACTAAACTGTACTGAATACTGAAAAGCTCAGTTAGTATTTAAATACCTTGTTTTACTCATTTCTGTGTCCTATACATAATACAACACGTCATAGTACTTACATAAGGGATTTTGTATTACAGGAATCGTACTAAATAAGTGAGGAGTACCTATATTATTACTAAAGTTATTTGTCTTTCCTATGTATAACGTCAGCGTCACTGGACTTTGTAAATACGTTATACTTTAGTCGAACTTCAGCAAGCATAGTATCAGTGCATTATTCAGCAGAATTTTTGAACTATGTGCATAGTATCATAAACAATTTTTTTCCGAAATTATGAAAAATTTCGGAGGTTTTGTTGAAATATTTCAAGACTAACATCACATTGTGCATATGTACCTAGTTCTCATGCTAGTGATATTGATGTAAACAAGACTCAAAGATTTGGTGATATTATCTGAACTGCTTTTAGCCCCTCTCTATAAAATAAAGTGCAGAGGGGCTTATGTCGAGACTTTGTCTGTAGTCTGTGACTCTGTTGCATTAAACTACGTCACTAGGTCACGTGGATCATCTGTTCAAAGTTTGATATAAAACAAAAATGACAACGTCAATCGGATTGAACTTTCACAATAAACGTGTTAGAGAGGGGCAGTTGGTTGAGAACGATCTCACGGCTTCTTGTTATTATAGAATAGCCCATTGCGTATTATACTCCGGTTTCTTTAGGCCACAGAACTGAACAGCAAATTGAAGTTATCAGGTGGTCGTAGAAATATTCACTCACTTAATCATCTCAACCCATAAACGTCCACTGTTGGACGTGGGCTTCCCCAAAGTTACCGTTCGCCACAGCATTCGGTGTCACCACTCGAATCCAATTAACTTCCTAGACTTTTATAAGGTGACTAGCTGATGCCCGCGGCTCCGCCCGCGTGGAATGTTATTCCCGGTAACTCAGGGGTATGAAAAATAGATGTTGGCCGATTCTCAGACCTACTCAATATGCTCACTAAATTTCATGAGAATTGGTCAAGCCGTTTCGGAGGAGTATGGCAACGAAAACTGTGACACGAGAATTTTATATATTAGATTGGTTCACGTTGTGGACTCACAAAAAAACTAGGCCAGTAATAGGCTATCAAAACGTTGATGAACAGACTGTAGCCAGTGATCAGCGATCCTACTAATTTACTTATATCTTACTAATATTATAAATGTGAAAGTTTGTGAGTGTGGGTGTTTGTTACTCTTTCACGCTCGAACCGCTGAACAGATCGCGCTGAAATTTGGTACAGAGATACATTATAGTCTGGAATAACACATAGGCTACTTTTTGTCCCGGAAATAAGTTCCCACGGTAACAAATTTTACGCGGGCGAAACTGCGGGCATCAGCTAGTTATACCTAATTGTAAAAATTTTTGGAAATGTGTGTTAATCAATCACGCTGTAACGACTGAACGGATCTGGCTGAATTTTGGTATCGGGATAGATAACATAGGCTCCTTTTTTCCCGGGAATATGTACCCATTAAACGCCGGTATGGCAGACAAATTCCACGCAGGCGAAACCGCGAGCTTCATTTAATCCATACTAATATTATAAAGAGGAAAGATTTGTTTTTTTGTTTGTAACGAATAAGCTCCGGAACTACTGGACCGATTTTAAAATTCTTTCACTGTTGGAAAGCTACACTCTTTTTTTTTTGTTTAACGTGAGGGAAAATCCTCATAGGATGTTATGCCGGACTCTTACCGACTAAAAAACCTCACGCCACGCCTAACAGCCTATGGTTGAGAGCCCCGGGTAAGCCCTCAGGAAGGATGTCCCGTGACTCCCAACAGACCTACGGCCGCCAATGCGGCCTCGCCCACGGGATGGTTCGGGTGCAATCCCGCGTCTATGGGGGGTTTCGGGTGTGACCCCGCTTCTAAGGAGTGGGCGTGCGTGAGTTGCTCACGTCACGCTGCCGTCATGGGCCTGCTTCTGTAAGGACGGTGAGCGGCCCTCTCACCGTCCTCAGACCCCCGGTCATGGAGGCCGATAGTCCTCGGCGAAGACACGTCGGCGGCGCCCAGGGCGCCGACTGCGGAACTCGGGTGGGAGAGTTCTCTCCCGCACCCGGCCCGCTGCCTCCTTCGTGAGCATGACCTGCTCGCAGAAAGAGGCGGCGCAGTCCCACTTACTCCCGCTGGAGAGCATGGCTCGCACCATTGCCTCGAGCGAGAGAGTGTCCACGCCCAGACCCACTACGAGGACCTGGCGCTGTTGTGCCCACGCCGTGCACTCCACCAGAGTGTGGAGCGCCGTGTCATCGCTGCGGTCCTCGCAGTGCTGACACTCGGCCGAAGCTACACTCTTTGCGGGGAACATAGGCTATATTTTATTCCCGTATACCCACGGGAACGGGAACTACGCGGGTGTTCATACTTGTAGAACTTGAGATTCCTTCATCTTACCATTATCAAATGATAGTTCGTTGACCAGATATGCTGATGACGACGGAATATTTCTTATACTATCTAATACTAGAGTGGGAAACAAGGAATTAACTAACACGGATTCCACATCGATGTGGAATGGGGAAGCACCGAACAGGTTATTTACCTCCAACAAAATATAAATCTTGGGCACCTCCAAAAGGAAAATTTTAACACACCGTCCCGTATTTAATTTAATAACATACGTATTTACGCTAAAAATAAACCTTCTGTTTCCTATTTACATTATTACTACATCGGTTCAGTAGTTTCGCAGTCTGCTCAATGCCCAAACAAATCAAATCTTTTCTCTTTAAAATATTGGTACGGACAGTTTAAGAATCCCTATCCCTATCTGCTCCCTAATGCGAAAGTAACTGTCTGTCTGTTACGCTTTCACGCCTAAACGGCTGGAGCGATTGAATGAAATTTGGTATAGGGATAGTTCGAGGCATTGGGAAGGTCATAGGCCACTTTTTAACCGGCTGCGCTAAAGGAAGGTGATGATTTTACTCGATAACGACTTTTACGCGGTCGAAGCCGTGGGGAACAGATAGTGTTAAATAAGCTTGACGAATTAAATTGAAACTATTTTGAGTCACGTCTAGTCTTTTACAAATATGGTCATTAGAGTTGTTATTCGAAAAGGGCAGAAAGAAAATTTTGTCTTAGCATCATACGGTTAAACCCAAATTCCATTGTGGTTACGAAAGAACCCAATATCACGTGATTTGTTAAATTCTAAAAAAAATACTGACTACAATCCTTTGCTTTTATAAATCTAAAGAACTTAAAACCAAACTCTGTTTAATTCTGCAAAAGTTTACTTCGAAATACTTTCGAGACGTACATAAGTGTGTTTTTCTCAAACGTATCGACAAATTTTAAAATACAGAGAAAGATCGTAGCCATTGCTCAGCATCAGCGACCGGTGTCAGACATGTTATCGATGGCCACCTAAATATTATTTATGAACGTCTCAGAACAGCAGCGCTCCTAGCACTGACGCTCCTTCTATTTGCGCAAACACTTACGACCACTCTTGATTTATTACACCCTGGTACATTTGGCGAAAATACTTTCCAATTTTCTTTGGTTTTATGATATTTTTTCAACCGAGTTATTAGAAATATGTCTGTTTTCTGTTATATAGGGACTAAGCTAGGTACCATTAGTCTAAAATTGAGGACTCATTCAGACAAACTGTCCTAAGTTTTGGAACCAGTTTTTCCCCCATCTGAACAGTTTAAAAGAGATCTGCACATTAGTTTCAATATTGTGTCCACTAGAAGCGGGAAAATACCAGGACCAACCCCCCAACGCTGTGGGACAGTACCCGAACCTTTAGGTGACGCCGCAGTGGTAGCCAAAGTAGTCTGTCGGCAATCCTGTTACATCTTTTCTAGGGCTTACCCGGGGCTCCCGGCCGTAGGAAGAGGTAAAGAACCATGTGTATTTAATTTGTAAAGGTTCGGCATAGCATCCATAAAGGATTTTCACACGTAAAACCAAAGTAGGTATCAATATCGTGTAGGTACCATTTTTTTTTGTTTAACGTGTTTACCGACTAAAAATCCTCACGCAACGCCCAACTGCCTATGGTTGGGAGCCCTGGGTAAGCCCTCGGAAGGATGTCCCAGGACTCCCAACAGACCCACGGCCGCCACTGCGGCCTTTCCCAGGGGGAGATCGTGTAGGTACCATTCTCATGTTATTCATATCCAAGGTCTCAATCATTAATTGGTTTAGGGGTTTACCTACTATATGTATTACCAACGAGGCAAAGGGCAAGATTTTAACTCTACTCACTTGGGTAAGGTTGGATCACCCCTCGAAAAACTTGATGGGGCGGGTTTCTCCGAATTTTTTTTTAAGACTAATCCATCAATTTCTTTATTAAAAGAGCTCTGTTTAGTTGAATACTTGTCGGACTTCATCTATCTGTAGAAATTGCCACGAATATTATGCTTGAACTCAAAGCGTCTAAAACTGCGAACTTAACTCCTCGGAAGGATTTCCAGGGCCAGGACCCAGACACTGGCCACCACGGGGCTAGTCAGGCTACCCGAAAAAGCTCCTTGAGTACAACTGAGTCGTTATTTTATGGCAATGAATAACACTCGCGCAAGTTAATTCCAAAAGAGTCATACTGTTTAATTGGAATAGAAAATGTTTTCATTTACCAATTCACAAATATTTGTCGTGTATATTACTCACGTTGTTTTAAGTTAAACTCAAACAACGCACACAAAAACACGAAACCTTCCAAAACCAACAGAAAACTTTTAAATCACATGCGGCTCTTTCTCTTGCCAAACTCTCCAAACATTCATTAGAAGTTTGTATCGTTCATTACTGTACAGTATGTTCACTTTGAATAAAATTTACGTTAAAAGCTTTTTTCTCATTGATATAAATGACATCGTCTGGATATCGAACGTTAGACATTTATCACGTGGAGCGAGCGATGCATCGTTTGTTTACTGTCCGGTCTAATGAGCGGCCGGAGATTGTTGGTCATCTCTATTTATTCCTTGTGTTACTGATTAAGGGGAATGGATGGTAAAAGTAATTATTCTGTACGTGTACCAGTAATTTAGACATAGTTCTCATAGCGTCCTATACAAAACCGTAAAAGACCCAACTCTTCAAATGTTTCTATTATGATTGGACTGCCTTGTTTAATGGGGTCAAATTTAGTAGATACTTTAAATTTGATTACCATTCTGTTGACAGATACTGATTAATTAGCAGACCTATATTTCTTTCCTTCCAATTACCACCCTATCATTGTAATTTCAAGTTGGCCGCCATTACAAAATGAAGAATTATATTATTTTTACACAACTTCCTCAATATGGGTATCAAATGAACAGATTTAACTGGTAACATTGACGTCACTATGAAAAAACCATTTAACTCTTTTTTTTTTTAAATGTATAATTTTATTGTGCTCCTCCTCTGTTTTAAACTTGAGTCCACAGCATGGCAATAGCTACCAATGGCCCAGAAATAGTTAAAAAAGAAAATACTCATTACCATGTGTACGTGCCGTTTGGCATTAACATGGTTATTGCACTGACATTCTTCCACGTCATACCGTTTACCATTTTCCTTCAATAGCATAAACTCAGCATAAAATTTTGCCATCAGGAAATCAATGACGTTCTTGTTTAGTCCCCATAACATTTTGTAAGCTGATGGACATATTTTTTTATATTACTCATACTAGCAAACATAATGCTATGTTACTCATTAACTGGTATTTAGTGGAGTGTCATTGTTGTGCTGTAATTCTGACGTTAGAACTGATAAGTACCTAAACCAAATAAACAACTATGAGTTAGGTGCCCCTATAAGGCCATCACACAAAATTTGGGTTAACTAGGTTAGAAGGCAGCATGTTCAGCATGGTGAGATACTTAACAAACTGCCTTATAAATATGCCGTATATACTGGGTGTCTTTGTCAAAAACCTACTCAAAAATGCAAATAAACATACAACGGAAGCATTTATTTTTAACTTGAGGTGAGAGTAGATCCTCGTGGATGTTATGTTGGACTCCTACCGACTAAAAACCTCACGTAACGCCCAACAACTTACGGTTGGGAGCCCCGGGTAAGCCCTCGGAAAGATGTCCCAGGACTCCCAAACAACGGAAGCATTATTTATTAAGACCAAACAATTTGATCAAATATCTCCCAACAGATAATATCCAAAACAGTTGCGGGGCGAATCACTTGGACTCGAAATGCTGAGGTATCTAGGGGAAATAAACATCATTATTTAATGTCAATGTTTAACAAGATTGGCCTCGCAAATGGGCCGGTAACGATGGTTGCCGATTGCCGCCCGCAATGTAAACGCTAAGAACTAAATTAACTTTCAGAGTGCTTCGATTTTACTGCGCTGAAGTTTTCGTTATTATTTTGTTAAAGGAAATTAACACTTAGGGGCCGTGGTTTGTAAAATATCTTGGGAACGACATAGCAATGTGTTTTATTTTTCAGGGTTCCATACGTGAAGCGTAAAAACGGAACCCTTGAACGGAGACTTCGTTGACCATCTATCTGAGTGTTCATATGGCTTTCACCAAACTGTTTCTCATGAACCGTGATAGCTATAAAGTTGAAACTGTCACAGATGATGTATTTCTGTTGCCGCTTTAACAACAAAATACTTCAAGGGGGACTCCCATGCAACCAACGTGATTCTTTTGGCGTTTTCTGGTACGGGATTTCACCATTTATTAAAATTTGACTTATGATATACAGGGTGGAATTTAAAGACGGTAGTTGGAGGTAAAGTATCCTTAATATTGATAATGGTAAGTTTTGCTGAAAGAAAACATTCCTTTATTTTCAAAAGGAAGTAAAACTGCATTTAATGATTTTTGAAAAATCACCTGCTTGAGCCGGGAATCGAACCTAGGAGATGTGAAATAAAACCGGCCAAGTGCAAGTTGGACTTGCCCATGAAGGGTTTCGTAGCAGCAAGTAACATAATATAAAAGTTCTTATAGTTCGTTGTAACTTTGATTGATGTTTTAACTCGTTCGCAGTGGTAGTAATTTTTCTAACCGAAAATTACGGTTTATGACGTATTAAAAAAAACTACCAGCTCTATCTCGTTCAAACCAATTTTCGTTGGTAGTTTATACGGCAATGTATATCATATCTTCTTTTTAGATTTATCATTTTCTTAGTTTAGAAGTTAGAGGGGGGGGGGACACACATTTTTCCACTTTGGAAGTGTCTCTTGCGCAAGCTATTCAGTTTAGAAAAATACGATGTTAGATACCTCAATAGCATTTTTGAAAACCTATCTATAGATATCCCACACGTATGGTTTTGATGAAAAAATAAATTTTGAGTTTCAGTTCTGAGTATGGGGACCCCCAAAATTTACTGCTTTTTTTTTCTAGTTTTATATAATAATCTTGATGCGGTTCACAGAATACATCTAGTTACCAAGTTTCAATATCATAGGCCTTATAGTTTCGAAGAAAAGTGGCTGTGACACACGGACGGACAGACAGACGGACAGACAGACAGACATGACGAATCTATAAGGGTTCCGTTTTTGCCATTTGGCTACGAAACCCTAAAAAAACGCCCTGTATTTTATGATACCAACCGAAAGAGTCTTAAATAGGTAACAATTTCTTTTACGCAACATAGTATCTTAAATTAAAGGAAGACCTAGTAAAATATGCTTTTATTGTAAAGCTTTATAAAAAAAAAAGTATTTATAAAATTTAAAATAAAAACATATCTTCGGATGCAAATATGACGCGGCTATGACCTACGGGCGTGTTTCTAGGTTAATTGGGAGCTAGAGCACTTATAATTTAAAGGTCTGGTATCCAGACACCCGTAAAAGGACTGAAAAATGATATTAGGCATAATTCTAAGCATACATACATACATATAGTCACGCCTTTCTCCCCTTTAGGCAGAGGTATAGTCTACGCCCACATTTCACCTTATAGAATTATGTCCCAGGTAATTCTAAAATCCTAAGTGTCTTTTGGTGCATTTTACGGATGTGCCCCTGAATCACATTTGGTAACAGAAATAGATTACTGTTACAGACAATATAGGCTACTTTTCTTCCCAGGAATATGTTACCATGTTGTGTAATGTTGCCTTTTTAGGATGAGCCCCGTGTGGCGACCGGGCCCCGTGTTGCGACGAGTAAGAGTACAAAATGTCACCACCCCAATACATCCTGAGGGTGTCGTAAGAGGCGACTAAGGGAACACTTTCGCAAAAAGATCCATTGTGTAGAGAAGGAAAACTCGAAATAAAACCCGGTTGTCAGTAATATGACAATCGTTAAGCCAAGTTGAAGGCCTTATTCTTAAGGCGGCTCGAAAAATTTCAACTGCGGGTCGCGGCGACCTGCGCCTGCCCATTTAAACACGGCACCGGCACAGGCTCACCATCTATTACGTTGGACATAAAACTAGCAGGTGTAATGTGGGCGTATACTATGCCTCTGCCTACCCCTTCGGGGATAAAGGCATGACTATATGTATGAATGAAATCATAAATATTAATCGAATTCTACTCTCTGGTCATAATTTCTGAGAATTACCAATAACCTTTAAAGTTTTTTTTCCTAATAAACATCAATTTAATTATCCTATAATCAGGGAATTTCCTTTCCGCATTTCAAATACCGACGATCTTCTTTCAAATGACTAACAAATTATGAATAATGCCATAACCATCAGATTTCTAGACTACCTACAGTACGTAACTAGTAATTATATGTACACTGTGTAATGCCCAACCGTGGATTACATTTAGAAAGCAGCGCCTGTCAGTCTCATTACTTTGGCGTACATTTGAGTGGTACATTCCTACAGATCAGTATAGGGGAAAATTATACCGTAACCACCAAAAGTATCACTTGGACAGCCCAAAAATAGCGTCACAGGGCTGAGATTTGTTTCTGATAAAGTCTTACTGTAGGTAGCTGGGTCATTTCACAAAGTATATAATTCGTGGGCCTATAGCCTAATCATTGCATATATTATATTATCTGTGCTACTACTAGTTTTTTTTTCGTGAGGAAATATCCTCATGGATGCTATGCCGCACTTCTACCGACTAAAAAAACCTCACGTATCCTGCCTAACAGCCTACTACGGTTGGAAGCCCCAGGTAAGCCTTTAGAAGGATACCCCAGGACTCAGAACAGATGCTACCACTACTAGATTTTGTGCTACTAGCTACATAGTCCCGTGAGGCGACAGGGTCCCGTGTGGAAACGAGAAATAGTACAAAATGTCGCCACCGCAATTCATCCCAAGGGTGTCGTAAGAGGCGACGGAACGCATTCGCAAAACGACACATTGCGTAGCGAAATGAAACCCGGTTGTCAGTAAAATGACACTCGTTAAGTCAAGTTGAAGGTCTTATGGGCGACTTAAGCGGGTTTGTCCATTTTAACACTGCAATAGGCTCACCAAGTTTGACATAAAACTATGATGTGAAATGTGGACGTATACTATGTCTCTGCCTACCTTTTTGGGGATAAAGGCGTGACTATATGTATGTATGTAGCTAAAAAAGAGCCTCTTTTGGCTTCCTTTTTTTAAAATACCTACCCTTCGCCAATGGCACTCACTATACACTAGATCAATCTAATTTGAAATCAAACCTCTGCTTGCTATAATAAATCCCCATAATGATCAGAGCACTTGTATTGAATCCGAAGCTTTCTCGGCATTCATTTTCTTGTTTCTACACCTTTACTATTCGATTCTGTAACATACCTCCGTCAGACGTTTCTCTGCCGGATGAGCCGCCGACAGAACGTTTTGATTATGAGTTGTTCACCGACAGAACCTTTCAACTACGAACGTTTCGCCGACAGTATTTCTGTCGGAAGTATGTTTCAGAGCCGTACTATTCACGATAGCATGCACCATAGCAAACTGTAATTTCTAAGTTTCCACTTCTATTGGGGGCCTCGAGGGTCTCACCTTTGAGCACCGCTTAAACTTCGAAAGGAAATCCCCGAAATACTGACCAGCCTCAATCACAAACCCTGCAGGTCACAGATTAATAAAATTAAATAGTTACTATGCCTTGGTGCCCACTGTTTATTTTTTATCTCTACCGATACGCGCTTGCTATAATACGTTTCTTTTTTACGTGTGGAAATCGCTCATGGATGCTATACCGGACTCTTACTGACTAAAACCACAAAAGCCCTACCAATGCCTACTACGGGAGACCTGAGTAGGCCCTCAGAAGTGTGTCCCAGGATGCTTTAAACCATCGCATCCCCCAAACATCTTACCGTCTATTTTTGTATACCGTCTATGTCGATTAATGGTCAACTTGTACATTATTTAAGTTTTGCCTTTCAGCATTTTTAACTTCAGCACAGATATTACTGCCTTACTATGTCTGTAAAATCCTTATGATTCAGCAGTTAATATAGATATCATTGTAATTACTTTATCAAGGGAATAAGATTACCATATTCATTTAGCTTTCAAAGTTTCGATTAAAGCTTTTCAGTGCCTAAACTTAATTAATGTTTGGCAGGTTTCCAAGATCTAAAGTGAATTAAGACAGATAATGATACCATGTTGGTAAATTAAATTTTAATTATAATTTAATTTTGATTTTCTAAACTTAGATAGCATTACGCCACTTTATTTGTCTTTATACCTTAAGTTAGCGACTAACTTCATTTGATGAATTTAAAAAGACTCTAAATTCTTCTGAAAGGACTTAAGGGTAATTCAAGGACATTAAAGTGTCCCTACGAGTTCAGGTGCTGGGCGATCCTCACTGATGAGAATTCATTCGCTAGCAAGTAATAAATGTCAGCGGTTTTGGGTTTGATACTCGAATGGGCCCCAATTTATATCCGATAAATAAATAGGTATAATGCTTTTGTTTCAGAATAAATAGGTAGGTATTATATAAATAAATAAATCCATGATACGCCAGGACTCAGCAAAAAGAATAATCTCTTTCCTTTCACAAACGCTATTAAAATTTTATCCCTGCCTCGGTACAAAATTTTGTCAAACTAGGTTCTATGACTAGGTTCTATGACTCAGACGTGAAATCGTAACTAACAGAAAGTTTTTTGTCAAGTGATAGTTACACGGACGCCTCACTCCCCTCCCCCAATAAGCGGGATAATACCCAAATCAGCTTCCAAAGACACGGGTTTAGGACCCGAATCCCTAGAAGAGGCCGCTCGGTAGCCAAAGTCTATCGGGAATCCCAGGACATTCATGTACATTTCCACCCCTGAAAAAAGCGTAACAGACAGATATAGCTATTTTCTCGTCAGAAAGTAGGAGTTGTCGCTTAACAGCTGCAACATACGTAACCACAACGCCATGCGCCACTGGGCTTGTCTGTTACCTGTATGATTAGGATAATCTTTAAAAATATTTGCTTTTATAAAGTGTCAAAATTCTCAGCTTAAAATTATACTTAATACCTAACCCAAGGCATTCAAAACAAAAGCACCCAATTACGTTGGCATCAGGTGGCTCTACACGTGCAATTAAAACAAAACATTGCATTCGGGGGTTGCCTTTTAGCACCTATATCTTCTTTACTTTATACCAACATAAAGAAAGCGAACGTTGTAAACTTTAACGTAAATCGTTTTGGGTAGGGTTACCAAAAGTTTCAGCTAAATGAGTATAAGACCGATTTGATATTAATTTATTTATGTGTCTAGTAATGTCAATATAACACGAGTGTGTTTGGGGGTCACCGTGCATAGAAATCTTGTCATTAAAAAAATATTGTCATTTAATTTTGTTTTCATAAATTACCTAATCAAATCAGTCTATTGAATACAACTGCTGACGGAGGCCTATCTCAATTTTTATCATTTTGCCAGACGAGTTAGTATGATTTTATTTCGAGTTTCTTATTCTTTTGGTCATGTTCTCTTCCGTTTAGTCAACAGGTCTTGAAAGGAGGATCTCAATAGGGCCCACTTGTTAATCAATATTGTATGTTAGACTTTTTATATTAAATGACTACAAAAATACTTATTAATATATGAGATAACCAATTACGTGTCACACTGTTTGTCCGCGATGAGCTCCTAAACTACTGGACCAATTTTTACCAAAATAGCACACCGTGTACAGTTTGATCCGACTTGAGAGATATTAAAGTTTTATTTAGTTTTTTTTTAGGAAGCCTACATGGCTACAGCCGGGAGTACCGGCCCTGCTGTGGCTAAGGTTTTTGTAACCGCAGTTACAAAAACCTTTGCCACAGCAACGCGTGGCCTGGTAGTATGATTCTAAAACACATCAGTAGCAATCTTTTCGAAACATTAAAAATAATAACCTAAGACCACAATTGAGTAACCTTTAGTATAACAGATAATAAATAAATAAATATCCTGGGGCATCCTTACGAGGGTTTACCCGGGGCTCCCTACCGTAGGCTGTTGGAATTTACGTGAGGTTTTTTAGTCGGTAGGAGTCCAGCATAGCATCCATGAACGATTTTCCTCACGTTAAAAAAAAAGGGTCTGCTTCTGTAAGAACGGTGTGCAGTCCCCCTACCGTCCTTAGGCCCCCGGTCATGGACGCCGGTAGTCTTGGTCGAAGACACGTCGGCGGCCCGCCCCCGCCGCCGACTGCGGAACTAGGGTGGGAGAGTTCTCTCCCGCTCCCTACCCACCGCCTCTTTCACGAGTATGATGCTCGCAGAAAGAGGCAGCGCAGTCCCTCTTACTCCCGTTGGAGATCATGGTCTCCAGGGAGAAGAATCTGACCTTAATCTTCGGCGAAGTACAGAAAAGGTTTTCAAAATGTAACCAAATAAGTAGTATTTTTTGTAAATTTAGTATGCGTTGTGGACACCCTACTTACATGGGCGTGTGTGCACACTAAGACATAAAAGGGAATTAATAAGCCCATTTTGTAGAGCGATTCGGCAGACAGATAGCCAACCTTATACTTCGAATAAAGCTCTAAGATATACAGAGATATTGAAAGTTATCGATTTTAAAACTCTGGTTACTCTGGTTCAATTTGACTTCAGTTTTATTGAAAACGATCTTGAATGGCAATTTCGTCTGATATTAGATATAAACATAAGTTTATAGTCTTATTTAGAAATCATTTGAATACCATCGTTATTATTAGACTTGAAAAAATACTACGAATCGTGAAAGAATTTAATATAAATCGTTCAATATTGTCTGTCTGAAAGAGAGTGTCGGTGTTAAAGTAAGGAAGGGCATGCTACGATGGTTCGGGCATGTGGAACGAATGGAAGATGAAAGAATGACAAAACAGATATACAACGCGAAAGTGGATGGACGTAGGAGTCGGGGAAGGCCACGACACTCCAATACCACGACCAAATTAATCGTGCGTTAGTTGAAGGTGGTGTCAAGAGCCGTAGGAACCGACGTGCATGCATGAAAAGAAAAATGAAAGTTGAAGAAGCAAGTGTGGTGGACCGTGCCGTGTGGCGCTCGGTTCTTTCTGCCTACCCCGCAAGGGATTTGGCGTGAAGATAGTTCAATATTGTCATGTACTTGTTGACGACGAGTTGAATACATGTTACAGGATTAATTCGATTGTGAAGAAAGATGGCCCTGGTTTCCAGTAATATTATAAATGCGAAAGTTTGTGAGTATGGATGTTTGTTACTCTTTCACGCTTTAACGGCTAAACGGATCTGACTAAAATTTGGTACAGTGATAGATTATAGTCTGGAATAACACTTGCTTAGGTTACTTTTTATCTCGGGAATAAATTATCATGGGAAGCGGGAACGGGAACAAAATTTTACGTCGGCGAAGCTGCGGAGACCAGCTAGTATACCAATAATTTAACCAGGATGAAAACCTTATGGACAGGTTGAATATTTCAACAACGAACAGACATAAACTGCGCCTGTCCATTTCAAGACAGCAATAGGCTTACCTCCTATACAACAATACAACAACATAAAAATATAAAACACTAGCTGATGCCTGCAGCTTCGCCCGCGTAAAATTCCGCTTCCCGTGGGAACTTATTCCCGGGACAAAAAGTAGCCTATGTGTTATTCCAGACTATAATGTATCCCTGTACCAAATTTCAGCCAGATCCGTTCAGCCGTTAGAGCGTGAAAAAGTAACAAACACCCACACTCACAAACTTTCACATTTATAATATTAGTAAGATTTATTAAGTTACCTATTAATAGTTTGCTTCTGTCAACCTCCTTGGGATAAACACCTGGCTATATGTTTTGAAGAAAGAAATGGTTTTTTTTCTGTACCAATGTAGAAAACAAGGCATGTAATGCAAAATAAGTTCTAATATCACTCACGTTAAAGTGAACGCTCGGAGTCATTACGGTAAACTTAACGTAAAATAACCTTCGTTCCTAATACCAAATTTAAACGAAAACAGAATGAGATTTTCAAAAAATTCCATGGTATTTCAAATTCAAACTCTCACTCTCTATACTATATTCGCTCATTCACTTACTAATACAATAATAATAAATATTTTATTTTTTATTCTCATTATCCACCGGCCACAATAATATATTAACATGACGATGTGCGTAAGTTTTCTCGGTTTATTTGAGCAGGCGCTAAAACAAGGTATACTTCCTTGTCTTAGCGCCGAAAAGAAAGAAAAACGGTACAAAATTTGAGCACACAGTTATTACTACTGTTCATATTCCGTTTTTGCTTTTTATACTAAAGAATAAAAACCTTTTTATATGTCAATCAAGACAGAACAACAAAAGAAAAGATTGATAAAACCTGCATGCACCTTTAAGCAATCTACTAAAAGCAGATTAAAGTTTGATTGCCGTCAGTAAATAAAAAGGCGTTTATATCTTTCATCTAAAGGTGAAAATATTCTTAGGTAAGCGAAATTCAAATGTGCTGTTTTATCGGTACTAACTATAAAAAGAATGTAAAAAGCAACCCTCATTCAAGCTCTGTAAATACGGACACTTAGATTCAGCCATCAAAGTTTTGGGTACTCAGATATCCATTTGAAAAATACACATTTTATATATTAGGGTGTGAACCCACTATTATCAAGCTTTAGTTATGTGTGTGCATTGAATTTTCTCGGTCAATGAACTCATTCATTTCATTTTTTTTTTTTGTAAACATAGGTACACAGGTAAATAATTTTTCAGGTCTTATTGAGAGTATGTAGATCTACTATGTTTTGCCATGAGGCATACGATATTTTTTTGTTTCTTTTTTTAGTGTTTGCAATATGAGTTGCCTTGAAATGTTAATAGACTCACCCTGCCCCTTCACGCATTTTACTATAGAAGATTATTCAACTTCGTAGTAAGAATTAACTTCTTAGAATCATATTTGTATGTAGGTACATAGATTAGTTGCTGTCAATTTACTTCGTCTAATTAAAAATTCGGCTTTAGTATGGAGCCGAGCGGCAAAGTTAGAGCTAACGAGCCGTGTATTTCATGTTCTAACTAAAGAACCTATTGCTGATAATTACTTCCGATCATTGAGACCTAAATATGCGTTGTGTATGTGTAATTCCGCAACCCTGACTGGACACACAGCATCAAAACTGTAATAAACATATTTCCTAACATAGTAGGCTCAAATTGTATTGCATGTGCACCATAACATTGCACTTTACGACACAGTGTGCTACCACCCTTACCGTCTGGCTACATAACATGACAGAATTGGCCATTTGGAAAGGGCGCGTTTATATTGCATCTATGCTAATGGCCTTTATCGCTTCTAAATTTTAAGGTGGTATTATAATAACGGGTGGTAGAAGTAAGGGTTATATCTTAATATACAGTTTAATGTCATATAGAATTGTGGTATTGTTATAAAACTGTAAGCCTGAGGTTATAAGCATATAAGAGTAAGGCACCGTCTATAAAATATTTAAAAAAATCGATGTTGCTTCGTCAAATATAATGTAGAGTGCAGGTCTGAATGTGACGATTCATACTACCCAACCAACAAAATAGACTTATAAAATTCATTCTATAAAGCTTTAAGTGCTATAGTTGTTTTAGAAAAGCACTAATATGTTATTCTTTTAATCTGAGTAATAATGCTATTGGGCCTTATAACGACATAGTAGATTGTAGCACAGGTTATATAAAATCCATACTAATATTATAAAGCTGAAGAGTTTGTTTGTTTGTTTGTTTGTTTGAACGCTAGGATCTCAGGAACTACTGGTTCGATTTCAAAACTTCTTTTACAGTTTTATAGTCCATTTATTGAGGATGGCTATAGGCTATATAACATCACGCTAAGATGAATAGGAGCGGAGTAGCAATGAAGAATGTTTCGAAAACGGGCAATTATTTTTGCCGTCTGAGAGCTTCCGAGGCGTACGCTGCCTAAATGGTTAAAGTTACGTAAAAATTGTGTACTACGAAATTGTTTCTCTTAAAAAGTTCCATAAAAAAGTCCGCGACAGCATATATCTATCTTTTAAGGTTCGCTCACAATAACCTAATTTGTCTTTCTTTTATGGTTAGCTCACAATAATATCAAACTGAAGAGTTTGTTTGTGCTAGGATCTCAGAAACTACTGGTTGCATTACAAAAATAATTTCACAGTTTTTTAGTCCATTTATTTAGGACGGCTAATGGCTATAAAACATCACGCTAAGAAAAATAGGAGCGGAGCAGCCATGAATAATGTTTTAAGAACGGGGAAAATGTATTTCTTTTGAGAGTTTTCATTGCGTACGTTGCGTAACTGGTTAAAGTTACGTAAAAATTGTGTACTACAATGTTTCAGCTTAAAAAATTACAAAAAAAAAGTCCTGAACAGCATATGCCTATCTTTTAAGGTTACTTACAATAACCTTCTTAACACGACGCGTCGGGACGGGAGTAAACGTTTTCTGCAGCAGTAGCCAGTCAACTGAAAGATAATACCGGCCAAGTGCGAGTCGGTCTCGCACATGATGCATAAAACTGATAAAAATAAATGTGACGGGAAACATTGTATCACTTCAACAAAGTTGTGCGGTTCAACTCTAATAGTAATCTTTTGTATTGTAACATCATTGATGGTAATGAATATAAGCGACGCGACGTGAAAAATTATAACACTTTAAATATTAAAACCTACCACACCTTTCTAATAAATATACCTACCTAAGACACGCGACGAGAGCACTGTGACGAGAGTAAATACCTACGACGGGATTATATTACCTACTTAAAATATTAATCTAAACTCTCTTTCTCACTCTCATGTGACGCAAACGAAGTTGCGCGGGTCAGCTAGTATTCTATATAGTAGTCACGCTAGCAGAGGCAGGTCAAAGGTGGCAGGGCGACGTAAAATATCTGGCTTGAATTGGCTCAAAACTAAAAAAAAGACAAGTGGTGAATGTTATGAGCCCATATAGGTATATCATTTCAGCGGTTAGTTTTAATTGTGTGTCATAATCATTTACAACGCAATAATAATTTCGTTCGGGTTAAAGTATAGAAATTAATGTGCCGAATGTATGGCTGTTTGTGATTCTCGTTAATGCTCCTTGTTCACGATAAAACATCGTTGTAAGTTAAATAAAATGTTGTTTTGGTTGTGAATTTATTTGATGAAATTCTGTTCTATTTTCGAAAAAAAGCTCATAGCAAACTAAAACATTTTACTTCGATATTTTTTCATGAAATTTATAGTTGACTGAGTGAGCGTAGCGAATGAAAGTCTCAGTACCTATCGATAGTAATGACGATTTTGCTCTTGGGCGTATGTCTGTTTGTCAGTTTCGGTCTACTAGTAGAGGACGCATTTCTAAACCAATTTGCACCAAACTTGGCACACGTGTTCTTTGATTCAAAATACAACTATTGTCGAGAGCATAATTTTATAAGGGGGAAAATGGGGGAGAAAAGGAGGGATGATTGGTGTCGCGTTATTAATGAACGGATCATGATGATTTTTGACTGAAATATAAAGAATATAATTCCTTACAAATTGTTATAAAAAAACAAACCGGCCAAGTGCGAGTCGGCCTCGCGAACCAATAAACGGTAAAGAATCACGTTTGTTATATGGGAGCCCCCTTAAATATTATTATTATTTTTATTTTAGTATTTGTTGTTGCAGCGGCAACGGGACACATGATCTGTAAAAATTTCAGCTCTCTAGCTATCACCGTTCATGAGATACAGCCTCGTGACGGACAGACAGACCGACAGACAGACAGACCGACAGACAGACGGACAGCGAAGTCTCGTGAATAGGGTCCCGTTTTTTACCCTTTGAGTACGGAACCCTAAAAAAGGCAAGTGGTTATGAATGGTATGAGCCCATATAGGTATGTCATTTGAGCGGTTAGTTTTAATTGTGTGTCGTAACCATTTACAACGCAATAATAATTTCGTTCGGGTTAAAGTATAGAAATTAATGTGCCGAATGTATGGCTGTTTGTGATTCTCGTTAATGCTCCTTGTTCACGCTATAACATCGTTGTATGTTAAATAAAATGTTGTTTTGGTTGTGAATTTATTTGATGAAATTCTGTTTATTTTCTACATTTTACTTCTATATTTTTTCATGAAATTTATAGTTTTAATGAGGAGAGTTAATTACAGTAGACCCGCGGTAATCCGGCCTCTGGCTAATCCAGCACCCCCTGTAATCCGACAGGACATAAGAGTAGCTACCTACTTTTTGACGATCGTCACATAATTGCTAGTGTAAACAATGCAATATTTAGCGGGTTACAATTGAAAAAATATTTTAGATCGCTTCGACCACAATTATTTCATCTATACTAATATTATAAAGAGGAAAGATTTGTTTTTTTGGTTGTTTGTTTGTTTGTTTGTTTGTAACGAATAGGCTCCGGAACTACTGGACCGATTTGAAAAATTCTTTCACTGTTGGAAAGCTACACTCTTTGCGGTGAACATAGGCTATATTTTATTCCCGTATTCCCACGGGAACGGGAACTACGCGGGTGAAACCGCGGGACATCCGCTAGTAATGTATAAAGTTATTAAATACTTTTGGTGTGGTTTAATTTACCTTAATTTGACATCTGTATGATTTGTAGGCAGGTCTACAGTAGTAAGTAAATCTTTATGTTAGGTACTTATATATCTTTGATACATAAGTAGTTATAGTATAGCCCGTTCCCGCTAAGTTTGCCGCTGGCGTAGAGGCTGGTGTAGCGGCGTAGTAGGAGAGGTGGCCGGCAAACTTAGCGCGAATTTAGTAAAAGGAGTATCTTGCTCAAAATAGCATGAGGAGCCCAGGTTTAAAAAAAACAGGTAAGTAGGTACGTTTGTACATAGGTACCTACTTACCTAGTTTACTTTCTAATTAACTCTCCTCATTAAACTATAAATTTCATGAAAAAATATAGAAGTAAAATATTTTTAGTCTGCTGTGAGCTTTTTTATCGAAAGTAGAAAGTAGATGGGGAGCCCAGGTTTAAAAACGCCAGGTAAGTACTTACTTACCGGGATTTTTTTTAAACCTCGGATCCCCATGCTATTTTGAGCAAGATACTCCTTTTACTAAATTAACTGTAGGTACTTAGGAAAGTATTTAGGTACATCAAAATAACATTAAAATTTCTATGTTTATCTACTTATTATTAATTCTGTGGAGTAAATTTTATGTTCTTGTCAAAATTTAAATATACAAAAAATTCAATAGACAACTTTAATTTTACTACATGCCTATACTTAATACATTATTTATTAGTATACTGATTAGGTGTTCTTCTCAGGAGCATGTTTGAACTGGAACTTGCTTTCGTTCATGTTAAATCATGTAAATGACAAGTCAAAACGTGCCTAAAAAAAGACGACGCATATCGACGGTTAAAAGGCGAATTGATTCAAGCGCCACTCTGGGCGATATTGAGTTATATACATCATTGGAATCGTGGAATTTTTCCGCGTCGTTTGAGCCGGGTTTGAGGCTAATCTGAGCACTTTTTTGGCGCTTGACTCCATGACGAATTTGGGTATCTTTTCTACTTATTAGGTATCAAGTGTAGTAGTTTTGGTTGTTTTTTTCAAAGCATGTATATAAACCCATTTAAAAAACACTATTTTTTTTACTATCTGTAGTTTAAACCATTAATCCCTGGATAAATTAAAATGGTTTTGACGTTTGAATTGTTTTTACTTGAACTTAAATAATTTAATTTGGATGTTAATTCATTTTGCTTCAACCAGATTTAATAATGTATGCAACTTAAATCATTTTGCCTTGAACATGTGAATATTATCTCTGTCGCTTGAATTAATCTTACCTGAATAAGTATAATGGAAATATATGACTTGTGCTGATTATCCTTGACCAGTTTTTAGTATTTATGCCATTTAGATCAATTTTCTCTATGCATAAAATAAATATGTGCACGTTCGATTCCTCTATATTAGTTTAATATTTAAACTTATGTCATACTTAAATTAGTTTACTTCTTTCACCTCGCATTAAAAATGGCATTTATATCTCAAGTAACAGAACACAAACCAACGCGGGTAGGTACTTGGACCCACAACACACGTGTCGCGCGTGGTTTCGAGGTCGGTGTAATTTGAGCTATTCCTCCTCGAACATTTACAACTAGGTGAACGGTTTAACTCATTTATCCATGAACAAATGAGAAATAGGTAAGTGACTTCAATCATTTATTCATGAACAGTTGACTTATAGGTAAGTGATTTAAATCATGTATCCATGAACAGTTGACAAATGGGTAAGTGGTTTAAATCATTTATCCTTGATCTGTTAAAGAAACAAGGAACACATAAACTATTTTGTTTTGAATACATAAATCGTCATTGTGTACATGACCCTTTCTGTCCTGATCAAAAAATTATGCAAAATGGCTCAAGTTACAATTTACTTGCTTTAAAAACACCTTTTATCTGTTATAATATTATCATAAATTAGCAAAAAATATACCGCTTTTTAGTTGGGGAGATTTGTACATTTTTATTATATACTTTAGGAACAGTGATTTTTTTTCTTAAAAAATAAACTTTAAAATGCTCTCCTGTAAAGTTCTCAAAATGGCGCTTGAATCAAGTCGCCTTTTAACCGTCGATATAGAATTGTTCAGTTTTTTTTCTGTTATCAGAATGTGTTGATATAGCGGCAACAGAAATGTACCATCTGTGAAAATTTCAACTGTCAAGTTCTATCAGCTCATGTGATACAGCTTGAAATTGGTCCCGATTTAACCTTTTGGGTACAGAACCCCGAAATGTTATTTTTAAACTATTGCGGTTTTCCACACTTATACTTATAGAACTCGGGACTTCACGCGAAATACATTAACTCACATTTTCACACCAACGTTTCGAGCACGTTGCTGCGCCCGTGGTCGCGGGAGTCCAACCGCAGAACCGAGCAGTACCCTGAAAACTGTTTCCCTAGAAAAAAATGTAACCCTCGCTCTTGAAATGAAAATGATGGCTTTTGGTCATATAATATCAGAATAGACACAATCAGTGAAAAAAACCCGCACGTAATCGCAACTAATAAAATTAAAATAAATATTTGTGGATATTTTATTTTCACACAAGGTCATTTAGCCCAAATTAAGCTAGCATAAGCTTGTGCTATCAACGACGTATTATAATTAGACACGTCATGCAGGAACATTACTGCGTTCAAAAACAGCAGATCATTTATAAATTTAAAAAAAAAAATCGGTTGTCTGTAAAGTCGGTTTACTGACGAAAGTTGAACGTGACAACTCAGCCTTAAATGGAACGCCTCAGAGCGAGGTAACACCGTATACGTCATGCTTTTTAGTGCGTGCAGCCGGCTCCATCGAATTATAAGACGTTGTCACGTCAAAATTAATTTAATGAATTATCTATGATAGCATGTAAGGCAATTGCCTGACTTTCTTGTTGCCATTTTTCAGTGTTGGTAACGTATCTATAGTTTTTATTCTTTAGATATATAATTGTGTGCTATGGGATCTAGACGACTGATAGACATATTTATGTATTTCTAAATACTTACCTACATAAGTTATTATACATAGAAAACATCCAAACTCCGAAACAAACATATTTGTGGATCACCCAAATATTTGAACTGACCCGTAAATCGAACCCAGGACCTCAGGCGCGCAAGTCGATAACACTACCGAATGCGCCACCAGTGAAACTAAGTACACGCAATAGGTATTTCAACAAAATCTGGGTAGCTATAGGTAAAATATTATACAGCGGAGAGTAACCTCGCTATAGATGATGTCATACAGGGGTTGGAGGTGACGTCATCCATTTCCCCTCAAAGGGATGTGGCTTGGATGAAGCCCAACGGGATGATTTAAAATACGCAGTTACCAAATTGTTACACAATCTATGTAATTTATGAATCACTTTGTTGTACAAGTTTTGTAATGAGTTTTTACTTATATAATCTGTAATAAAATTACAAACGCTCTTAGGGCGAATTGGACCAAAATCGGAGTGAAACTATAGTCACAGTATAAAGATAAAGAGAACTACTGATCTGTCGGCTGTGCTATAGTAGAGAACATTGAGTAATAATGTACTACATTATAACTCATTGTGTGGTTTTCACTTTTGTTGACTATGTTACTTCTGCCGTAACAAGAATCTGCCGTAACAAGAATCTGTCGTAACCAGAAACTGTCCAAACCAAAATCTGTCCTAAGACGAATGAGGGGAGAATCTATATATATAAAAAACAATGCCACTTTTCGTTGTAATTTTATAACTCAAGAACGGACTCACCTATCCAAACCAAATGTTTAGGCTTTGTTCGGACTATTTAGTAGATGGTTTATGTGAAGTTTGCACAAAATCGGTCGAGTGGTTCTTCATTTATCACGCAAACGAAGTTGCGCGGGTCAGCTAGTAACATATACATTGTAACAGTAAAGGGATTTTCTATTTTACCAACAACTAATAAGCACCATGTAACTATGGTAACCATACTGAAGTACCTAGATATAACTATGGTAACTATTCTGAAGTAGAATACTTCAGTACAAGTTATTCTGTGGTAGTCTTACTCCGATTTTGGTCGAATCCGCCCTACGTTAAATTATAATTGGAGGACTAGTGATGAGAAATAATACTCCAATGATCCTTTACATAGCTATTTCTTCTTCTGTTCTTCGTATAATAATAGATACTACTCCTACATTCCACTTAATGGTATTACGAAATAATAATCCCATGATTGTAGATTCTTTACATTTTTATTTTCACAATCTAACTAATACTTGCACAACTAAGTACTAACTATTAATTAATACAAATATTCTACTTTAACTAATTAGCACTTTACTGAACTCGATCAGGAAACAGAATGTGTTCTTTTTCCAGAATATTCACTTTTTATCGCCTCTCAACAAATCCCACCTCATACTGAACATTTTATGTCAAATCAACTACCCACTATTTTCGAATAATCAATAAATGTTTTATGTACAGGCTAATCATTCTACTATGAGGCGGTGTTGACATCACAAAAATAACTTATTACTACTTAAAACTGAATGGTTTTAGCAAAATCACAACATTCGGCCATCAGACAGCGTGCTATCTCCGGAGCACGCAGTAATCACAACATTCGGACCTGTATATTGAACTAATCACATATTTTTATACATAACGTACATAACAATAATACCTTTATGCGGCTTTTTATAATATGCTAAATCAAAATCTTAAAGTTTAATTAAACCTAAACCTTCTCTATATCTTCTATCTACTCTGTCTATAGTCTATAGGCTTATAATATTAACTCAATCATTATTTATTTTGTAAAACTATAAGTGAGAACTTGAGTCTGGCGAAACGTCAAGAATACAAAACAAAGGCAACAAGTAACCAGTTCACAGAGCAGACCGCCTGCTGAAACTATTTACAAATGTAAAATCTAAAAAGTGATCTCTTTTTTAAAATCCAGCAGAGTCTGCAGATCACTTCCAGGTTTCATTTTCCAGCAAAAGAAATCATTACATGTGTCAGCAATTAGTGTAAAATATATTTAATAGTGGAATACAACTAGTACAAGCGAGTGATTTTTCATAAAAAAAATCATTAGGTATCTAATATTACCATCATAATAATATTACTTAAATAATATTTGTACGTACGTACGTAACGTCTAGTTTCAGGCAACGTGATGAAGCCACAATATACCTATACCTTAACCCTAAGGACACATATAAATATAGTATTTAAGGCAGCTCTTGTGTGTTATATTAACATCTATCCTTACAGGTTTCCCTAATACGATAGTGTTACAATGTGTTTATTATAGGTGACAATTTTAATCAATGAATTGTAACTTAGGTCATAAATACATCAATAGATTAAATTCCGATACTGTAAACTAACTTTAATAAATTGTAATGCAAATAATAATGACTTTAGATAATCATTTTAAATATTAATAAAAATTTCAGATGATAATAACAAAAATATTGGTGTCTTATAATATAATAATAATTTCATTCGTGTAATAATGTCAATAATTAATAATTTCATATCATACTATAATAAATTGTGTCAAACGTTTGCAAACATAAATCTGAAATAGGTACGAATTATGTCAAATAATAATAATAATATAAAGTAATCATGGTATGCGCATAAAATGTGTCAATGCAAAATGTATAAGTATTCTTAAGTCAATCACTGAGATACTCTGAATAATCTAACCATACCAATACCTTCAAATTCGGTTGGTAGCCTGTCGCAAGAGCGTATACCTACCACTGTTTAACTGGGTAACTACCCATAAAGTGTCATTGACCTTATGCAGTCTACTATGATAACAAGAAAGACTTTTTTTTTTATGGTTGATGTACATGTTATAAATTCGCAAGATTTATTGGGAACTTTTTGGTAAGTAAAACCTTCCTATTTCACAAATACAGGATAAAAAACTAGACATATAATTATTATTAGACTACTACTCACTTAGAAATAGTATGGTATTACTTTAGAAATGGTATTTGAATAAAAGAAACTGCAAGGTACGATACCTATATTTCTTGTGTGGTGCAGCCACAAGATTCTGATGAATTTGTTATTCTCATAATGTTATGTACCTACTCTTTTTGCAGAGAGACTCTTGGACGTAATCTAAATTATAGAATATCGCTATTATGGACATTTTGTAAGTTACAAGATTAGGTACTCCGCAGGAGGATACAGGTTAAATTTGAATACACTGTTAAAGTAACTCAAATTTACAATTCCATCTACATCTGTTAATGCCTCATCTTTTGCACAGCAAAAGCTGGTGAACTTAACCTTTAGCTAGTTTTAAATTGAATCAAATTATCTAAAATAAACTACTAGGAGCGGCTAACCCCACAAGTTCCAACTCTCGACCATTTAGTTAAGCATTGGTTTCTATGAGTTTCAATAGTCACGGTAAATTTAAGACTTTAGAAGGTTTTCCTTTTCCATTTTTATCAGAATAAGAATATTAACGATATTTGTTAAAAATATGAAAAAGAAAACTCCTAGTCGAGTCGACTGGCAGACTGCAGTCATCTATCTAAACCAATGGGTATAACTATTTAAAGGGGAAATGCTGCCAGTCTTTGGGTAACATGTCATTATTTAGATTTAGGTTAGTTTAGATAGTTATAATGTAAATAGATAATGTTACATTGGGATTATTTTGGTAAATAAATATGTAGCAAGTCTCATTCTGTCAGATGCTACAATACTTTCTAGGCAGCAGTCCCACGATCTGATAAAATTCTACAAGAAACTCTGATAACGTAAGCTGTTCAGGGTTCTTTTTTTTTTCATTTTGCGAACCAGTCAACTTTTGTTAGAATATAGGATATACATTTAATTCTAGCCTTTACCTCTAACAAAATGGCCCTAAGTGGTCTAAGTGCATATATACTGTTAAAAGGCAGTTTTACCTTTTCTTCAGTCTTAGCGGAATTATAAATATTGCATTAGTAAACCAGTAAGACTGAATCTGTTCTAGCGTAACCATAATAAGCATCAGAATTATACTTAGTTTACTTGGTTCTAAATTATCCCTATAGGGCATAATGTCTTAGTATACTCATTTGACTGGACACTAGTCCATGTTGAAGCGGGCTTAAAAGAAATCAACAACCTGACGCTATTTGTGGTACTAAATCCCTCTTTGTCATAGTGGTACTACAGTATTAGGACTGCTGGTACGTATGTTACAGCCGGTGTACAGCGTAAAAATAAGGCCTAATAGACACCTACGTACCCTTTTTTTTGCTAACAGTTTACCGGGCGTTCTTGTAGTGTAGTTTGTCGACTGAAATACGCAACTAGTATAATCTGATAAACTAAACTAGTCAGAGAATACCACCTAACCCTGGTGAACTGCAACCGTATGCACTTCGGTCAGGCTTCTGAAACTCGCCTACACCTATAGCAATAATTAACGCCCGAACGGAGACTTCTAAACCGCGTATGGCGCACGCAAAATGTTTTGATCTTTACTTAAATTTCTCTGTATATAAATATATATTATTTTTCGATTTGCAGGTATGTTGAGAAATACCTATAAGATAGCACAAAATAGTTATTACTCTCTAGCACTGACTTTAACCAAGATCAAGGAAGTAAAACTTGTGTACGTACTACTAAAAGTTATTCCGAGAATCAGTGTTTCAATCAGGATTATCTACATTAATATTATAAGAAGGAAAGATTCGATTGCCTGTATGGTTGTTTTTTTGCGTTGAATAGTCTCCAAAACCACTGAATCAATTTGAAAAACTCTTCCACTACTGCGAAGGCACACCCTCCCCGAGTAACGTTCCCGTATCTCCACAGGAATGGGACTACGCAGGGAAAACCATGCGGCAACCGCTAGTATTGTCTTCGACCAGTAGAGGTCGTTCAACTAGGTCTTTTTACAAGGATCCAAGTGTAATATTTTGCTTAACTCATACAGTCCACTGCCGTTGTATAGCTCTTTAAATTAAAAAAAAACGGTCTTTATAATAGATATTGCTAGCTGTCTCACAAAGTCTTTTCACAAAACGTCGAAATCAGATAAGAAATCCTAAAATTGTCTACCCATGTACATTGCACGGTATCTCCCGGGATATTTTGAACACCTGATATGATATGATATGATATGGTACAATTGGTCAAAAAGGTCAACGTCTATTACAATTAGAAATTATATTATATTCCCCAACAATAGAGTCCATGCCTAAAATGGTCGCCAGGGATTTTTTAATGTGCGCGACACACTAAAAACACGACGCGACTATGTGTAGATAGAATGTACTGCGTATGGTGGCGCATTGGATATTGATAGTGTGACTCTGGTCATAGAAAACAACACAAATTGATTCTACTCAACACGCGTTGCGTCGCGTTTTAACAATGTGTTTCCGCCTTAAACTTCCGACGTGTATTTGACACGGATAACTCTTGAGGAAACCCACACTATAACACATTATAGATTGTTATGAAGCTAAAAAGTTCAACTAATCCTCAGGCATATCACATTTTTAAAACGTGATACATTATATCTATATCTATATAATTATTATTCCATAAATAATGCACTAGGAGTTCTTATCAATAAGGTACAACTAAAATAAGTTATAAATGACCACAATTCCTTGTCTGGAGGACTCGTGTCGCGGTTGCTCAAGGTCGTTAGCAATTATCCGAATCAAAGTCTTAATTTTACCTGTCGCTCGGCCCGATCCTCACCATTGCCTTCAGTATCGCCGCCACTGGTTAGATTCCGCCTTCTGGCAGTCACACCGCTCCGCCGCGCCGCACTGTATTCCGACACGACAGTTCACCTGTCTTTCTGCTTGGGCGTGAATCTTTCACTTCAGTCACCTGGAATTGTCATTTTAAACGCAGTTACTGCTCTTTCAAGCTAACAATTTCCCATCTATCATCTCATCTAAGGCGTTTATAACGTCCAAGGCGCTTATAACTCGCCTGCTTGGCGTCCCCAAAAAAAATCACTATGCCTTACTATGCACACGGCTAGTTATGAAAAGGGTACAGTTTGTGCCGTAATCTTTCTTGAGCGATTCCGTGATTGGGAAAGCTCACTAAGCCGCTGGTATGGAATCTTAATAACACTATAGGCATAAACAAGGCTGGAGGTGTTAAGTAAATCGAAAAACATCAATACTGTTTCACATACGCTCCATTTACTATTGGGCTGTGGCGTAAATCATAGATTTGCTGTAATTAGTTTATTAGGCGCTATTAAGCGTAGGTATAATGGTTATACTTAGGTCGGTATAAGGGGTGTGTCCTTAATAGTGTCATAGTAGGGATATTTGATGGAAGGAGATATGGTGGGATTTAAGCTATATATAAGCGTGCGCATTAGTAGATTAGAAAAAATCAGGAACTAACTAAATTTTTTTAATTTACTTCATACTGTCGAAGAAATTTTACATCAAAGTAAATTATTATATAAAATATATTTCCACTGAAATAATCAGTGAGTGGCTTAATAGCCCAAGTATTTATCTAAATTTTTATATTTGTGAAAACGGAAGCTCTGGTAAGCATCAATCATCAATTTTATTAAGTAAATTAATTGTGGGTAATTTTTATGTAAAAAAGTATATTTTAAGTAAATTTATTTTATCAGGCAGGCGTTTGTGAAATTTAGAAAAGGGGGTAATGTTCTTTGTATATTAAATGTTTTAAAATGGGGTTAAAAATAATGTAAGGGAAAGTTTAGGGAAATCTATGGTTGAAGAGGGTGTATATAAAATATAATGTTTGTTCTTTTCAGAATGAGCTTCCAAGTCTTTGTTTAAAAACCCTGCCTATACCCGTAAGGCAGCTATTTATGAATAATATATGCGTAGAGCCATATTCTTATATTGTACATATTCCTGAAGGAAGGAAGTCCCATCCCTGAAGGATTCGGATGAGTACCTAGTTTTTAAGTTAGATATAAGTTTTAATATTGTGGAATTGAAATAAAAATAATAATACTCTGTAGTATTTGCATTATTGACTCCAGGACAAATTATATACCCTCACCTAAACTACTGAACCGCCTGGGAACTCCTGGGATCACTCTCGACTTCCCAGAAGCGTGTCATGGCGCCCGAACTTAATTAATTGTCCTGGAGTTGATAGCTTATTTGGGTATTACAGATTTGCTGGGTCTAGTGACTCCTATATAATTAATAATTTTTATTGTAAGGTGTTTCCCGCTAGCAGGTAGCCTCCCCCGAAATTAGTGCTACCTCAAGGATTAGACGCCCTTGGCCTATGCTAGTCTGGATGCCCGAATTTTGAACTTTTTGTTTGCATTTAACATTTTTTGGCTAAACGGGTATTCCGAAATTTGAAAATTTGCTAACATCATTTTTATTAACGTAGCTTGTCCCCAAATTTAATTACAGTTTTTTTATTTTATTTCAAACTGTAATAGTAGAATATCTTTTATTATATAAATGTTGGCTTATAGTCATATTCATATTTTGTATTGTTCATCGTAAGGAAACAATTCTACCCTCATTGTTTTTGACAATTCCTTGTAATAAATTTAACGCAAAAAATATACCCACATTAATAAAATTGTTACGAACCTTATTGTAGAAGTAAAATTGTTGTTAATGTTTTAAAGATACATGAATGCAAAACATTCACGGTAGGTTTTGTTTTGTATAATTTGTGTATTGTTTCAGGAAAATCTGAATGATATTGTAGTTCTATGTGAATAGAGAAAGTGATTTGTGTATTAAAAATTGTGAGGATTCGGTGCTTACCAGAGCCGTTTAATATGGATATCAATAAAATTAGGTATTTCTTGCTCAATAAAAATGAATTAACTTATGAAGTAGTTATTCGCGGTGGTGAGCCGGCTTCTACGGTTATTGGGTTAAGAAAACAGATAAATTCAGTAATATTGTCCGTACCAGCTTCAGATATTGAGTTTTCGGGGATTGATGCAGAAGAGGATTTAGGAGGGGTTCTGATATCGCTTAAGGAACTTAAATCTAGAGTAAATTTGATGGAAGACAAGTCAGATACTGTTACTTTTGATCGTTCGTGGGCATTATACAGTCATTTGTTTTTACGAGTTCAGCGTTTGGATAAGTCTAATTCAAAACTTAAAGATAAGATTGCTGCTGTATCTAGTAATTTAGCCGAGATTTTTGGCAAATTAAAGTGTATGTATAGTGGAAAGGAAGGTAGTAGTTCTGAGAATGAAAAGACGGATGTATGTGAGGGTAATGTTCCTGCACCGGTACATTGTGATAGATCCCATTTCAGTGACTTGCAACGCATTAAATATAATGGTAGAACTAATGTTCAAGCTTTTCTGCAAAGAATTGAGGAATTTAGGTCGGCTAGGAACATATCGCAGGCTAAGATTTTGCAATATGCCACCGAGATCTTTACGGACGAAGCACTTCATTGGTTTAGGAACATAAGGCAATCTGTGACTTCATGGGAGGAATTATCAGAGTTGTTAGTAGAGGATTTTACTCATTCTGATTATGATTATCGGTTATTGGCTGAAATTAGGGCTAGATTACAGGGGGATAACGAAAGCATTACAATATTTTTTGCAAAGATGTCAGGAATGTTCGCTAGATTGACGGAGAAGGTCTCAGAACAAGAACAGCTTAAAATATTGCTTCGTAATATGAAACCATGTTATGCTAGTACCTTAGCCGCGAACAAAGATGCTTTGAAGTCTATAATAGCATTAAAAGATGCCTGTAAAAGTTACGAAAGGATTCACTCGTTTACAGCCCATTCGCGGGATCCTTCAAAGTTGTCGTCTGATTTGTTAGCACCGGATTTAGCTTACAATAATTGTGAAAATGTTAACAGTAAAACTTCAAAATTCAATAATAAAAATCAATTTAATGGATCTAGTTTTTCAAAAAATTCAAATATTAATTTTCATAAATTCCACTCCAATGTTCCAAATAATTTTAACAAGAATAGGTCTGAGTCTTACGTTACGGCAGTAGGTTCACCAATGCAAAGAGATAATTTAAAATTTTGTCCGCGATGTAAATCCTCGAGTCACTCGCTTAAGGAATGTAGGCGTTCAGATGTACTATGTTTTAGATGTGGTAGAAAAGGAGTTAAGTTTCCACAGTGTTCTAATTGTCAATCACAGATTATGTCAGGTTCAAAAAACTAACTACAAAGGATTGCTGTGTAGTAGAAAAGTCGAAGGAAATTATTAGTCATTATAAATTTGATAGGCTAGATTGGGAGGATTGGCTTTCCACAATTCGTACTTTTTTCTCAAGTTATCATATCACAGCAATCCATGATAAAATACCGTCTAATGATGTGCGACCTTATGCTAAGGTGAAGATTAGCGATATGTTTTATTGCGGGTTATTGGACTCTGGTAGTACGGCTACTATTTTAGGAAATAACTCGCATATTAAGTTATTAGAATCAGGTCAAATAATGTACACCGATGATTTGATAAATTTTTCTGCAGCTGGGGGTCAGTTGTTGAAAGCCATTGGTTATTTTAATTTGAGTATACATTTTGAAAATCAATGTCACATTCTAAAAGCATTCATTGTACCTTCTATTACTGACACATTAATTCTAGGTATAGATTTTTGGAAAAAATTCAATTTATTTCCAAAATTTTGTAAGTCCATTACTTGGTCGAGCTGTCAACAACAAGATAATAAGTTATGTACAGTCGCGACCGAAAGTGGCAATTTATTATCGTATAGTAATTTAACATCGGATCAGCGCGTGGCGGCCGATAACATAATACAGCAATTTCGATTGATTTCTACAGAGGTCCGTGGTTTGGGCTGTACCTCGTTAATAGAACACCGAATTGATACGGGCGACGCGTTACCAATAAGACAAAGATATTATCGTATGTCGCCAGAAAAACAACGTATTTTATCCGAACAGTTAGACGAAATGTTAGAATTAGGAGTGGTTGAAAAATGTGACAGTCCTTGGTCATCTCCGGTTCTACTGATTCCGAAAAAGGATGGATCCCTTAGGTTTTGTTTAGATAGCCGTAAATTAAATTCTGTAACTAAAAAGGATGCGTACAAGCTTCCCTATATGTCAGAAATACTTGATAATTTAAAAAATGCTAGATATTTAAGTAGTATTGATTTGTCGAAGGCATTTTGGCAGATAAAAATTGCTGAATGTGACAAGAATAAAACAGCCTTTTATATCCCTCAACGAGGAACCTATTGCTTCAAAAAACTTCCTTTTGGACTCACTTCCGGTTCTGCGTCATGTCAAAGGCTGGTAGACAGCTTATTTTATAGTCCTGAGTTTGAAAATTCAGTTTTTGCATATATAGATGACATAGTCATTTGTTCTGAGTCATTTGAAGGCCATATTTCATTATTGTTAAAAGTGCTTAATAAATTGAAAATAGCAAATTTATCTATTAATTTTGAGAAGTCTGTGTTTTTTAGGGATCAACTTAAATACTTAGGTTATATAGTTAATAAAAAGGGGTTACATGTCGACCCAGATAAGGTTCAAACAATAGTTAAATACCCCACCCCAACAAATAAAAAAGAGCTAAAGCGTTTCTTGGGTGTAGTTTCTTGGTATCGCAAATTTGTGCCTAGGTTTAGTTCAATAGCAGGTCCACTTAACCGACTCACATCAACAAAGACATCTCATAATAAAAGATTTGTTTGGTCAAGTGAGGCGGATACAGCTTTCCATATTTTAAAAAATTGTTTGGTTACGGCTCCTATTTTAAGGTGTCCTGATTTTGATTTACCTTTTGAAATTCATGCAGATGCTAGTAACTATGGCGTAGGCGGAGTACTGACACAGACTATAAATGGTGTAGAACACCCAATTGCATATTACAGTCGTTCTCTGTCAGGGGCGGAGAAGAATTTCAGTACCACCGAAAGGGAAACCTTGGCAGTATTATCGGCAGTGGAACATTGGCGTTGTTACATAGATAACGGGAAAAGATTCACGGTTTACACCGATCATTCGGCGCTGAAATGGTTCCTTAACCTGAATAATCCAACGGGTAGGTTAGCACGGTGGAGTATTCGATTGTCGTCATTTAATTTTGATATTAAACATAGAAGGGGGGTAGATAATGTGATACCTGATGCATTGTCTCGTCAAGGTAACATAACCGCTATTAACAAAAATTATATAAATTCTTTAAACACTCAGGATGAGTGGTACTTAAATATATTTAACGGTTGTCAAAGTACACCTCTATCTTACCCAAATTATATCGTTAAACAAGGATTGTTATATCGTTATATGAAGTCTTCACTTACACTGTATAAAGAGTTTGAATGGAAGCAGGTAATACCTTCAGAACAACGTGAAAAAATTATTTCGGAAAATCATGCGGAACCAACAGCCGGTCATTTTGGTATTTTTAAAACTTACAAAAGGTTAACATTACGGTACTATTGGCCGGGCATGCATTCAGACGTGGTTAGGTTTATTTCTTTATGCGAGGTTTGCTTGGCTCAGAAAGCACAAAATCACTCTACTTTGGGTGAAATGGGAAGACCAAAGAAGTGTACCAGACCATTTCAAGTCCTCAGCATAGACTTAGTCGGTCCGTTAACGACTACACGTCTCCAAAACGCCTATATCTTGGTAGTATCGTGTTGTTTTAGTAAATACTGTTTATTGTTCCCAATTAAACGAGCATCGGCCGAAATAATTACTAGATTATTAGAGGAAAAGGTTTTTCTAGTTCATGGCATTCCATCTACAATTATAATGGACAATGGGAAGCAGTTCGTTAGTGTCACGCTTAAACGTATGCTAGAAAAATATAAAATTCCTAAATTGCATTACACACCCTATTATTCGCCACAGGTTAATATGGTGGAACGGTACAACAAGACAATAGTAACCGCCATTTCTTCCTTTATTAATGACGATCAGAGAGGTTGGAATTTAATTTTGCCAAAGATACAATTTGCGATAAACAGCGCAGTAAACGAAGTTACAGGATTCACTGCAAATTTTTTGACCTTCGGCAGAGAATTAGTTAGCTGTGGTTCTCATTATATTGATTGTGAAGGCAATGACAGTATAGTTTTTCAACCCCGAGACGAATATGCGGAGAACCGTGGTGCATTGTCTTTAATTTTTGACAAAGTTCAATCACGTTTGATACAGGCACATAGTAGAAACAGTGAGCATTATAATTTACGCAAAAGACAGGCAGAATTTAACGTAGGTGATATAATATGGAAACGAACATTTTATTTAAGCGATAAAGATAAACATTTTTCGAAGAAATTAGCTCCTAAATATTTAAAGTGTAAAATTATAGGAAAACGATCTCCTTTAGTTTATGAGCTTGCTAATGAATTTGGCAAAAACATTGGAACGTGGCATATAAAAGATTTTAAACTTAATAATTACAGAGAATAGATAATTATCATCTTCAAAAAATAATTCCAAAAATTAACCTCATAACTAAAAATATTTTCTAAGTAGATCGTAGTATCATTTTATTTTTCTCATAAGTATGGGTAGTTGTGAATATCATGTGAATATCGTTAGGGTTCTTACAGACTGCATTTCATATCATAATTCCATAAGCGTAAGGACAGGATACGGTTTTGATGAATAATGTTGAGATTTAGTGTAAAATAAAGCTAAATTCTCTTGTATATAAGAATTGCGTCATCATGTGATTGTATTGATGACACAAGTGTGCATGAGTGTTGTATGAGCGTGAAATGTATGAGATGTATGAATGTATGAAAGGGATGAATATGAGAGTATGAAAGGCACATTATTCAAAGGAATGGGTGAGTCCGGTGAATTATGAAAGTTTGAAATAGTCAGTTGGTACTTTGCATATACAAAAAAAAAAAAATTCTCTCCCCTATTCTAAAACAAAATTAACGTCATTTTTTTTAGATTTAATCAAGTTAAATTAAAGTAAGTAAGACAAGAATAACAATGTCAGGTCAGTTATTTAAAAATGAACGTTGATTTAATTTAGGATGTTGTCGCGGACAGTCAAACATACACGAGAAATTTAAGTCAGTGTGTAAGAGACCTTATGAATAATTGTGAAAATTTATGAGGGTACCTCGAAATATTGTTAAGCTTGAGGTCACATTGTGAATTCATTGTCATGTTATGTGAAAGTTGTGTACGTGCCGTGAATTTATAAAATTACAAAGTATTAAGAATTACAAAGTTATGAAAGTTTTATGCACATGCATTATGTTAATAGTGATGCATACGTTTTGAAAACGTTATTACATATTGGATTTGGATTTCAGTGAAATGTTAAGGTTGGTAAATGTGATTTTTTTTTCTGGGTTGTTTGTATATTTTTGGTTAGAATTCTGGTAGGATGATTCTGTAGGTGTATTCAGTGCTATATTTCTGTTTCTTGGTTTTTTTTGTAGTAAATACTGCCACTCGGAAGCGGTAAGCTTGCCCTCGCAGATTTACGTGGTACTATAGGAAGCTCTTAAAGGCTTGCTTATCATATGCAAATATATTGCATTCAGTTATATAGACATATACAATGTTATTACATCGTTGCATATGTTGTTATATAAATTTTCTTCTCTGAGACGGTTATAGAAATCTCAGTCTTCAATTTAAGCCATATTCTATATTACATTCAGGCGGTTCGTATTACCTGGATTTCTTAATATTAAGCCTTAAATACGTCTTTTCTTCTATCTATCTTGTGAACACCATCAGAGTTACTCTATTGGAATATTTAAATTATTTATTTTGGGAGACATTATCTAAGTAATACAGTTGTTATAGATTGATTGTTATATACTAATTCAATTTTTTTAAATTGAATTAGTATTCTTAAATTTTGTCTATAGGGACAAAATTTTCTCTTGGGGAGGGGATATTGTGGCGTAAATCATAGATTTGCTGTAATTAGTTTATTAGGCGCTATTAAGCGTAGGTATAATGGTTATACTTAGGTCGGTATAAGGGGTGTGTCCTTAATAGTGTCATAGTAGGGATATTTGATGGAAGGAGATATGGTGGGATTTAAGCTATATATAAGCGTGCGCATTAGTAGATTAGAAAAAATCAGGAACTAACTAAATTTTTTTAATTTACTTCATACTGTCGAAGAAATTTTACATCAAAGTAAATTATTATATAAAATATATTTCCACTGAAATAATCAGTGAGTGGCTTAATAGCCCAAGTATTTATCTAAATTTTTATATTTGTGAAAACGGAAGCTCTGGTAAGCATCAATCATCAATTTTATTAAGTAAATTAATTGTGGGTAATTTTTATGTAAAAAAGTATATTTTAAGTAAATTTATTTTATCAGGCAGGCGTTTGTGAAATTTAGAAAAGGGGGTAATGTTCTTTGTATATTAAATGTTTTAAAATGGGGTTAAAAATAATGTAAGGGAAAGTTTAGGGAAATCTATGGTTGAAGAGGGTGTATATAAAATATAATGTTTGTTCTTTTCAGAATGAGCTTCCAAGTCTTTGTTTAAAAACCCTGCCTATACCCGTAAGGCAGCTATTTATGAATAATATATGCGTAGAGCCATATTCTTATATTGTACATATTCCTGAAGGAAGGAAGTCCCATCCCTGAAGGATTCGGATGAGTACCTAGTTTTTAAGTTAGATATAAGTTTTAATATTGTGGAATTGAAATAAAAATAATAATACTCTGTAGTATTTGCATTATTGACTCCAGGACAAATTATATACCCTCACCTAAACTACTGAACCGCCTGGGAACTCCTGGGATCACTCTCGACTTCCCAGAAGCGTGTCAGGGCAACAAAATTTGTTATGCATTCCTGTGTGTGTAATCTAAACGCTCCACACATACCAATCCAAGTAAGCCTAATGTCAGCCAAAATCATTGAAAAAACTTCTATATTGTTATGATCGCCACCATAATAGCAGCACAACAATATGACTGCATAAAGCACAGATGATAATATGAATAATTCTCACTATACTCGCCTGGTTGAAATTGACAGCACACCTATACGGTTGCATACTAGCTGCACACTAACACGGCTCCAGGTAGCATCGCTTCATGACTAAACAGATCAATCTCAACATACTTACATGATTGTGCACTGGCAGTCTACTTACATAGCTTATAGAAATCATTTGCCGCACCTACATGATTGCAATTCAACAGCACACCTACATGGCTATGAAACTAACTCTCAACATACCTACATGGTTGCGCTTTTACAGCTCACCTACATGACTGCAGACAGCACTCCTGCACGACTATGGAAATAACTCACATCATACCTGCATGGTTGCGCTTCTGCAGCGCACCTACATGGCTGTAGACAGCACACCTGCACGGCTATGAAAATAACTCACATCATACCTGCATGGTTGCGCTTCTACAGCACACCTACATGACTGTAGACAGCACACCTGCACGGCTATGGAAATAACTCACATCATACCTGCATGGTTGCGCTTCTACAGCACACCTACACGACTGTAGACAGCACACCTGCACGGCTATGGAAATAACTCACATCATACCTGCATGGTTGCGCTTCTACAGCACACCTACACGACTGTAGACAGCACACCTGCACGGCTATGGAAATAACTCACATCATACCTGCATGGTTGCGCTTCTGCAGCACACCTACATGACTGCAGACAGCACACCTGCACGGCTATGGAAATAACTCACATCATACCTGCATGGTTGCGCTTCTGCAGCACACCTACATGACTGCAGACAGCACTCCTGCACGACTATGGAAATAACTCACATCATACCTGCATGGTTGCGCTTCTGCAGCGCACCTACATGGCTGTAGACAGCACACCTGCACGGCTATGAAAATAACTCACATCATACTTGCATGGTTGCGCTTCTGCAGCACACCTACATGACTGCAGACAGCACACCTGCACGGCTATGGCACTAACTCACATCATACCTGCATGGTTGCGCTTCTACAGCACACCTACATGACTGTAGACAGCACACCTGCACGGCTATGAAAATAACTCACATCATACCTGCATGGTTGCACTTCTACAGCACACCTACACGACTGTAGACAGCACACCTGCACGGATATGGAAATAACTCACAAAATATCTGCATGGTTGTGCTTCCACAGCGCACCCACATGGCTGCAAACAGCACACCTGCACGGCTAATGGAACTGAGTCTCAACATGCCTGCATGGTTTCACCTTACAGCTCACCTGAATGGCTGCGAACAACACACCTTGCCCGGCTATGGGACTAACACACATAATACCTGCATGGTTGGATAATCACTTGCAACGCTCAGGGTTTCACAGCAGCATTCATACTTAAATTAATAAAATAATGTCTAAATTTGTCATAGTACGTCTCGTTGATTGGAGATCCACGCACTAAATACAGTCTTTGCCCTTGAGAAGTCGTTAAGTATCTTAACCACATACTTTTAAAAATAAATAGCAAAGACTGCAAGTCTAGTCGGTCTTAACACAAAATATACATATTACACATAATAAAATTGATCTATGTAACTACAATAAGAACGGTGCGTACCTATCGTATTTGGTCACATGTATTTGTCCTATGTAAAAATAAATTTTACCGTACCGGTAGAGGGTATTCACAAAATAAATCAAAATAACTAACTGTAATTATGTCCAAAATTTCTAATAGGACGTCTTATTAACTGAGGATCCACGAATTAAAATGAAGTCCTAGCCCTTGAGAAGTGGTTATGTAACTTAAATATGTACCTACTTTTGTTTCAAGGTAACTAATAGGTAGGTACATATGGGCATAATGGCGGGTATTACCACAATAAAAATATAGCTCTAAGCAACTACAATAAAACGATAAGGACCTTTTTGTCACATTTCTGTGTTCGATCTAAAACAAATGTATTCACCGTTCCTTTAGAGAATATTTCCTAAAACCCTTACCGGAGTTAAATAAAAACGTAGTTAAATGGACACCGCAGCCAATAGAGTTATGTAACCCCAGTTTGCAGCAATTCGTTAAAGTCAAATACCTTCTTGACTACAGTAGAAGTTGCTACGAATATAATACACGCTAATAGGAATAATCACGAACCATGATTAGAATTCGAATAAACTTATACTTACAGTTTTAACTTGTCACGGCTTGGCTCGCAGGTTACCACTTCTGACTTGATGAGAAATAATACTCCAATGATCCTTTACATAGCTATTTATTCATCTGTTCTTCGTATAATAATAGATACTACTCCTACATTCCACTTAATGGTATTACGAAATAATAATCCTATGATTGTAGATTCTTTACATTTTTATTTTCACAATCTAACTAATACTTGCACAACTAAGTACTAACTGTTAATTAATACAAATATTCTACTTTAACTAATTAGCACTTTACTGAACTCGATCAGGAAACAGAATGTGTTCTTTTTCCAGAATATTCACTTTTTATCGCCTCTCAACAAATCCCACCTCATACTGAACATTTTATGTCAAATCAACTACCCACTATTTTCGAATAATCAATAAATGTTTTATGTACAGGCTAATCATTCTACTATGAGGCGGTGTTGACATCACAAAAATAACTTATTACTACTTAAAACTGAATGGTTTTAGCAAAATCACAACACTAGGTAGGTAACGTCACTACGTTACCTACCTAATTTCGTTCAAAAATATTCCATAACGAAATGTTTTATTTCAATTGGAGGTATTTGAGTCTTATGTAATTTAACCGTTACGCTAGGTATTCCTTCCATTTTCCCTTCTTAGTATTTCACCATCAACCGAGCTTCAAGTCATTTTATAGAGTCCTAGAGTTTATTTTTCTGATAATGTCATGAAACTATGACTTCAGAATTAAGATGTAGGTATAGTACAATCCTTCCCGATCTGACAATAATGTAAACATGTCATGTTTTGACAATCGTTGTCTAAGACAGATGAGTAGAAAAATATAGTATGACAAATCATTGAATTATTAACTATCCTGATTTATAATGATATTTTTTTAATTTAAATGAAAATAAACTATCATAAAGAAGTCCTTTGGTGTCGAAATGATTGTAAGAACATTGTATGACTCCTGGATACTGGAATATAATCAGGGTGAATACTCAGTTGCAAGTAACTATGGTATATCCATAGTTACTTGGATCAAATGTGTTTGTTTACATTTTTGCGCAAAGCTATTGAAATACAGTATACCTATCTAGTCTTTAGTCCGTGATAAATAAACACATTATAGTCCGTTCACTTTAATTTTGCCGCTGTCGTAGAGGCTGGTGTAGAGGCGAAGTATTTAGATAACTGATAAAATCAATTTATTATTAATTAAAGGTTTCGGTACCTTCACTTTCCTCGACGTTTCGACAGGGTTACACCTATCGTGGTCCCGAGGCGACTGGTGCATGTAGGCTGGAGATTCTGCTATGCGGCGGGAGTTTTCGAAGTACCCCCGAGATCGTCGATTTGTGGAAACACACGGCACACAACACTGACCGTATCCGCGGACGCGTTCACTATTTTATTTCGCGACTTTAAGGCACCAATCACCGGATTCCACGCTGTTGAGAGCTTATATCCGTCTTCCCTGTTGAAAGTCTTGTGCTTCTTTATTTCAACTGCTTCCCGAACCATCCTAGGGTAGTAATGTCGGTCGGTAGACAGGATCTTCGGATTGTGAAGCTCGATCCAGTGATTAGCTCCTTCATTCAGTAAGTGCTCGGCTATAGCTGACCTATTTGTTTGGAGGTTCTTAACTGCAGATATGTGCTCCTTGACCCTATCGGCAATGGTTCTCTTTGTTTGGCCGATGTATGAGCTTCCACAACTGCAGTCAAGTCGCGAAATAAAATAGTGAACGCGTCCGCGGATACGGTCAGTGTTGTGTGCCGTGTGTTTCCACAAATCGACGATCTCGGGGGTACTTCGAAAACTCCCGCCGCATAGCAGAATCTCCAGCCTACATGCACCAGTCGCCTCGGGACCACGATAGGTGTAACCCTGTCGAAACGTCGAGGAAAGTGAAGGTACCGAAACCTTTAATTAATAATAAATTGTGCCACGCGAAATCCCGTTTTGTATAAAAATATGTGTTCAACGCGTGTTAGTTTAAAACAAATGATAAAATCAAGTTTTGTATTTCTAAACTCATACCTACCTACATAATTATATTCATAAATACATATAGACACGGCTTTATCCCCGATGGGGTAGTCAGAGGCATAGTATACTCCCTCATTTTACCTCATAGTTTTATGTCCCACGTAATAGGTGGTGAGTCTATTGCCGTGTTCTAATTAGACACCAACATAATAATGCACTGAATCATGCAAACACAACAAAAAACAAATATTTTCAGATCACAAAACTGATATCTGTGACAAAAACCTTAGTCCCAACCGGGATTCGAACCCGACGGGCAGCATCGCCATGACTGCACCAGAGAGTCTAGAACACATAAAAAGATTTTCAAAGCAAAAAGTGTTGATTTCAAATAGTAAAAATAAATTATTGCTATAAGTAAAAAAAAATTCAATAAAAAATACAACCGACTTCTAAGAAATCCTGAAAAATAAAATTTACCTACTTAGCACAAAGTAATATGTATTTTGATTTATCAGATTTTTTATTCAATATCATATTGAAGTCGGCGCCAAGTAAATTCATAGGTTTAGGGAGGTATTACTCATGGCACCAACTTCAATATTATATTGAATAAAATCTGATAAATCAACTACATATTACTTTGCGCTAGGTAAATTTTATTTTTCAGGATTTCTTAGAAGTAGGTTGTATTTTTTATTGAAATTTTTTTTTTCATTATTTTAAGTGACGGGTGAACGGGAAATATATATCTATCTAGGTGAAAGTTCTCATCAATACAAATTAATCAAGCCCCAACATAAGGTAGCTGCTGTAAATCGTTAAGGAATTCCCTCGAATCTCTTTTGGTTCCATCATCAGATCGACTCCAGACCTTTATTAATGGTGAATTAAAAAGTTAACAAACGCACTAATTGTGCCTATAAATTTTCCGTAGTTGCCCTCGATTTCTCCAGGATCCCATCATCAGATCCTAACCTGGTTATAATGGGACCACCTCAGAAGTAAACCCCATTCAACAAAAAAAAATTGAAATCCGTCTATAATTGACGGTGAACATACATAAAACATTGAGACCTTTCTTTTTTTTTTGAAGTTGGATCTATCAATCTACATAGGTGTAAAGTTCTCATCAATACAAATCAATCAAGCCCAAACACAAGGTAACTGCTGTAAATTGTTTAGGAATGCCCTCGACTGTCTTTCGACTCTATCGTCGGATCGACGCCAGACCTTCATTAAAGTGTAGAACATTTAAAGCACTTAATTAAAAAGTTAACAAGCACACTAATTGTCCCTACAATTTTCGGTGGTTGCCCTCGTTTTCTCCTAGATCCCTTCATCAGATCCTGACCTGGTGAAAATGGGACCACCTCAGAAGTAACCCCTATTCTACAAAAAAAAATTTTCGAAATCCGTCTATAATTGACGGAATTATCGCTTGACATACATAAAAAAAAATACATACAGACGAATTGAGAACCTCCTCCTTTTTTTGAAGTCGGTTAAAAAGCTAAGTCGTTGACAACTACGGACGTACTAAAATATGTAGTACCTACTTCGACGACTTTACAGGAGTTCAATCAGGCAGATTAAAGGTTCTTTGAGAGGATAAAGTAAGATATAGGTATAACTATTAACTATTTCTCGTGTATGTGTGTGTATCAACTATCAATGTACTTATACAAAGATTATGACTAATTTTATGAGGATTGACAAGCTTGTTAGAGCTCAGCTAGCTAAGTGTTCTGTAAGCATGAATATTTATTAAGTACTAGCCGATGCCCGCAGCTTCGCCTGCGTGATATTAACATATCTCTGTAGGCTCCAAATTTCAGCCAGATCCGTTCAGACATTACAGCGTGAAAGAGTAACAAACATCTACACTCACAAACATTCGCATTTATAATAATACATACTTTAATAAGATTATAATAAGATTTCTGATTAACAAATTTATAATGCATAATAATATGAGCTAAGTAAATTTATTTATTAAATACATTTCTTAATTCAATGGCTAAACTACTACTTGACATAACTTCTCTTCTGAGCAATTGACATCGTAACTAGTTCCTTCTTCAAGAAAGAAAGAAAGAAAGAAAAATAAATTTATTTCACATAGGCATATACAGATGCTCTTGTAAAACGTCCAGAATATAAATCAAAATCTACCACCAGTTCACAACGCGACCCACCTGAGAAGAACTGGCAAGAAACTCAGCGGACTCAGGTAGTCCCAGCCTACGATGTTTGGACAAACCGAAATACTGTAGGCTTTGTCCTCCTAATACATATGGTCCATCTATGGGTCCAACCTAGGCCTGGTAACGTAATAACAACGTAAATTTCATCAGCTGAGCGTTCATGTTCATTGTAATGACTCTTTTTAGTCCTGTCGAATGTAGTGCCTATTCTAGACACTACATTCGACAGGACTGAAATTGATGAAACAGATTCGTAAAGGTCATTACCGTATTTTACAAAGACTTTGTGAGTCTGTTTCCTGACAGAATGCAGTCTGGCACTATATGTAAAATAAAGTTCATGCCTTTCATGACCAGTCGCTTAGGGCTGCTGACAATCTTTGTCGTAAGTATTGAGCGTAGATGGTAACATGCGGTGTTATTGTATTGACCAGTGGATACTACCTGAAGCGTGGTCTTTCATTTTTTCTGGCTAGCCATCTTAGAATTTTCTTCTTCTTTTCACAAATGTATTTTTGTCACATAAAATTTGAATAAATTAGCAATAATACTTCCATAAAGCATATTTGGTTAATATTATACCAAAATAGCGTTTTTTAATTAACTTTATGGCTATGTAGTTACATCATCCTGTTTGAAGTTTGAAATATAACATAAATGAAAACGTCAATTGTATTGAACTTTCACAAATAATGTGTCAAAATAAAAAGTAATTTAAGTATAAAATAAGAGTATTTAAGGAGTATTGATATCAACTCCGGAGAAAATCAGCCCCAAAATAATTTTCATTCCCTTTTTCGCTCGTTATAGTATGATATTCAATAAAATACGAAACACGTCTTCCATCAATTATGTTAATAATGCTATATGCCAAATTTTAAGTAGATCGGACCAAGAAATCACTGTGTCCCATACAAACTTTACCCTCCTTTTTTATACCTTTGGAGGTGGAATTTGCAAAAATGTTAAAATTACTTTTTTCAAATTGTAACAAACAACGCTCATGCTTAGTTTCATCATCGTACCATAAACCGTTTAAGCAATAATTGATAATAACTTTGGGTCTAGGGATCGAACCGCAAAATTAAGTTTGGTTTGAATTCTATATACTTTTCCGGGATAAAAAGTACCCAGTGTGGTGCTCAGGCTATTAAAGAATAATTATATCAAGTTTCGTCGTAATCGAACCGGTAGTTTTTGCGTGATGCCTGAACAAACAGACAGACAGACAGACAAAAAATTTTTTAATCACATTTTTGGGTTCAGTGTCGGTCTAGTAACACCCCCTGCTATTTATTTTTTTGATATTTTGAATGTACAGAATTTTCACTTCTACAGATTTATTATAAGTATAGAAAAATAAGTATAAAATAAGAGTATTTAAGGAGTATTGATATCAACTCCGGAGAAAATCAGCCCCAAAATAATTTTCATTCCCTTTTTCGCTCGTTATAGTATGATATTCAATAAAATACGAAACACGTCTTCCATCAATTATGTTAATAATGCTATATGCCAAATTTTAAGTAGATCGGACAAAGGAATCACGGTGTCCCATACAAACTTTACCCTCCTTTTTTATACCGTTGGAGGTGGAATTTGCAAAAATGTTAAAATTACTTTTTTCAAATTGTAACAAACAACGCTCATGCTTAGTTTCATCATCGTACCATTAACCGTTTAAGCAATAATGGATAATAACTTTGGGTCTAGGGATCGAACCGCAAAATTAAGTTTGGTTTGAATTCTATATACTTTTCCGGGATAAAAAGTACACAGTGTGGTGCCCAGGCTATTAAAGAATAATTATAACAAGTTTCATCGTAATCGAACCGGTAGTTTTTGCGTGATGCCTGAACAAACAAACAGACAGACAGACAGACAGACAGACAGACAGACAAAAAATTTTTTAATCACATTTTTGGGTTCGGTGTCGGTCTAGTAACACCCCCTGCTATTTATTTTTTTGATATTTTGAATGTACAGAATTTTCACTTCTACAGATTTATTATAAGTATAGATAAGATACTTAATAAATATTAATGCTTAGGCCCTTCGTACACTAGGCTACGCAAATCTTCGATACTAATGTTGTCAACTTATGTCGCGAATATTTGGTAGCGCACGAACCGTACACACGAGATATCTCAAGACGCAATTTTGTCTATTCTGCCACTGTAGACATAGCGACAACACGTCTCAGACTAATTTAATTTACGAAATGTCTGACACAAGTGACGAAACTGTGATTTTGGCTTACTATCTTTACTAAAAGCAAAGAAATCGTCGTAATAGGAAATACTGCGTTCAACCATATAAAAAAAAATGTAAAGTGTAGACTGTTTGTAGCTACAAAAAAATTACAGCAAACAGATACTTGTCCAGTTTAACCCTTCCAAGACACAAGCGTGTATATTCACTGCTAAGAAAACCCCATTTACTGTACCGCCATAATTCCAGGGCACATCTCTCACTATCTCTGAAAGCATTGGGATCCTTGGCGTTGACATTTCCAGAGAGGTTCAATTCCGGAGTCATTTGGTGGACGAGGCTAAGCCGGCGTCCAAGAAGCTCGGTGTGCTCAGCAGAGCGCGGCGGTACTTTACTGCAGCGCAAACACTGCTTCTGTATAAGTCGCAAGTGCGGCCGCACATGGAGTACTGCTGTCACCTCTGGGCGGGGGCACCAGAATATCAGCCTCGTCCATTTGACTCGGTGCAAAGGCGAGCCGTGAGAGTTGTCAACGATCCTATGCTTACAGGTGAAGTGGAACCTCTTCGCGACAGGAGAGACTTTGCCTCCTTATGCGTGTTCTACCGCCTGTACAATGGTGTGTGTCCTGAGGACTTATTTGATATGATGCCCACAGTTACGTTCTATCATCGCACCGCTCGCCACAGACAGGGATTTCATCCTCACACTCTACGTCCGGAGCGTTCGAGCACGGTTAGATCCGATAGGGGCTTTCTTCCACGCACGCTTAGGTTGTGGAATGATCTCCCTGCCTCGGTTTTTCCAAACGCCTAAAGTATGGGGTTCTTCAAAAGGGGTCTTAGAAGGTTTTTACAGGGTCGGCAGCGCGAGAGTCGCTCCTTTCGTGTTGCAAACATTCATAGGCTGCGGTGACCACCGGTCCTGGTGGGCCGTATGCTTGTCTGCCACCTTAGTGGTATAAAAAAATACTAAATTCAAATTGAATATTTATGTCAATTGTTCTGCCATCTTGGAAATCGCAGCGACATTAGTAGCAACGATCTCGACCGGCAGGTAGCGCGCGACTGGCGTCGGCGACGAATGAACAAAATGTCGGCGACGCATGTCTGTGTACGAACCTCTTTGAATTTGTATTGCGGTAGTCGCTTAGAGACCAAAATCTTTGGGTATCGAAGATTTGCGTAGCCTAGTGTACGAAGGGCCTTACAGAACACTAACACAGTAAAAATCCCACTTTGTTCTATATACATATAAATTTTAGATAGATACCTATATTGTCAGAAAACGTGACTTGCTAGGACAAAACGGATGTTATTTTCGGATTCAGCACACCCAAAAACATAAGGATCACAAACAGTTCTTTGATGATTTTAAGACTTATAAATGTCTCATCCAACCAACTTTTCATACATCGAATAGGCTTCCGGAGCCTATTCGATGCAAACAAACAAACAATCAAATCTTTCCTCTTTATTAGATAAAAACAATACATTTACATATTGTACATACAATAAAATCAGAATAAATAGAATTTACAGATAGTACCTACAATACAATACAATTAGGAAACAATAAAATAATATTCAATGTTTACAACAGGCAATGTCAGAGGTCAGATATTTTTTATAAATAACACAATAAGCCTATACAGAATAATACAATGAATAAAATTATAAATTTAAATAATACTACTACTTAAATGTCAAATTCAGAATCCATAACATATTCGTCATCTTACTAATATTATAAAGGTGAAAGTTCGTGAGTTGTTTTTTTTTTTTTTACCTGAGGGATAATCCTCAGAGGATGTTATGCCGGACTCTTACCGACTAAAAAACCTCACGCAACGCCCAACAGCCTGTGGTTGGGAGCCCCGGGTAAGCCCTCGGAAGGACGTCCCGGGACTCACAACAGACCAACAGATACATTATAATCTTGAATAACAAACACATAGGCTACTTTTTATCCCGGGAATAAGTTCCTACGGGAAGCGGTAACGGGAACAAATTTTACGCGGGCGAAGCTGCGGGCATCAGCTAGTTAATAATAAATACCAATGAATCAATTACATCTGCCTACGACAGTTCATCGCTGGACACAGATCTCTTCATATTTAATTTTACTTCACAACACCTGGTCCGTCCTGGGACATCCTTCCGAGGGCTTACCCGGGCCTCCCAACCATAGGCTGTTGGGCGTGACGTGAGGTTTTTTAGTCGGTAGGAGTCCGGCATAACATCTATGAGGATTTTCCCTCACGTTAAAAAACACACGGTTCTGCGCCTTTTGAATCCAGAATCGCAGGGGGTAACCCTGCGATTCTTTAAAAAATCGTCGGTCTATCTGGCGGAGGGTTGTTCTAACCTACATTTACCAAGTCGTGGTCTCTACACCGGAACTTGTTTGCTCCATCAGTGATCGGTTATAATAATAATATTATTACACTTTGTGACATTTATTCGAGCGATACCGTGCTTCGGAAGGCACGTTAAGCTGTTGGTCCCGGTTGCCAGTAAAATGGCAGGCGTTAAACCAAGTTGAAGGCCTTTTTAGGTGGCTTGTGAAGCAGGCAGTCACAACCTGCGCCTATCCATCTCAACACGGTAATACGGCTCACTCATCAACTATTACGTGCGACCAATTTTATATAAGAACTAGCTGACCCTCGCAACTTCGTTTACGTCACATAAGGTATACGAAAAAGGAGTGGCACTTCTTCATGAGACTCATCAAGCAGCGTGTGAAACGGCCCTGTTTGCTTAATCATAAAAGAGCTTAAAGATTAATTCTATTCTAAAACAATTCAGTTCACGCCTTCGGCGCGTACTGAATTATTTTACAATAGCCTTAATCATTAAGCTCTTTTATGATTAAGCCAACACGCCCGTTTAGATTTACCCTCACATTCAAAATAACCCTTGAATTCTAGGTTTACCGAAAGTTGAGATGCCCCTAATTTCTGAACTACAAAACCTTCAATTTTGAAAATAGTGTGGAATAATGCTTAAAGTACTCCCTTTCAGAAACCAAAAAAATACTTGAATACGGACCACGCAGTGAAAAATTATAGCTATAAAACTGTTTTGCCTTTCATCCCCTCTCCTGAAGAAACCGCGCAAAATATCGCAATTAAAAGTATCCTAGAACCTTCCTCGGATCATAAGCTTAGATTGTGCCAAGTATCATTCAAATCGATTCATTAGTTTTGGCGTGATACTTATTCGGGATACAGACAGACAGACAGAATGACAGACAGCCATGAAAATTTTTAATTACATTTTCGGCTTCAGTATCGATTATAGAACGCCCTACGATTAAAATTTTGAAAATATCTTCCATGTACAGACTCTCGACCCTCAACAGTTTTATTATAAGTATAGATAGATATTACAATAAAATAATCCGAAGCAATGCAAACCAAACGAAATATCTAACATCTACCGAATACTAGATCCATTGGCAGTGCAGCTGAGCTTCCTATTTTGAACTGTTTAATTTCAGTAAGATCTTTCTAGTGTATTTGACTTTCTGTCTAGCTTCGCCTTTACAGTCCGTACTTGGAAGCCAATTCCGTCGGATAGGAGTACTCGCAACGAAACTTCTTTTCCTACTATGAACATACACGCTGAGTTGGCTTCCCATTACATAAATGAGGATTTGGTCATCGGATTTTATTTTTAACCCCTCATACGAAAAGGAGGTTCGTGTTAGTTTGACCTGTGTGCGGGTGTCTGGAATTTTCGAAATAAAATGGACTTATTTAGATGCTTTTTGTTATTGAGAGCTGATTTTTTTATACTCTACTAGCGGATGTCACGCGTATTCACCCACGTAGTTTCCGTTCCCGTGGAAATACGGGAATAAAATATAGCCTATGTTCACCGCAAAGAGTGTGGCTTCCCAGCAGTGAAATAATTTTTCAAATCGGTCCAGTAGTTTAGGAGCCTATTCGATGCAAACAAACAAACAATCAAATCTTTCCTCTTTATAATCTTACATACATACATACATATACTCACGCCTTTATCCCCGAAGGGGTAGGCAGAGGCCTATACCGGCCCACATTTCATCGTGTACAATTCGGTCCCACGTAACAGGTGGTGAGCCCATCGCCGTGTTGAAATGGACCGCCGACGTCAGAGCCTCGTCCGTTGTTCAGCAGGTGCACGAGCTTGCACGTGAGGTTGACTTGGGCCCGGAGGTGTTGGTAGGGCCCCACTACACCCCACTACACCCTTTATAATCTTACTTCTTACTAATATTATAAATGCGAAAGTTTGTGAGTGTGGATGTTTGTTACTCTTTCACGCTCAAACCTCTGAACGGATCGGGCTGAAATTTGGTACAGACACACATTATAGTCTGGAATAACACATAGGCTACTTTTTATCCCGGGAAAAAGTTCCCGCGGGAACAAATTTTACGCGGGCGAAGTTGCGGGCATCAGCTAGTATTATTATTATAGATTTAGCTCGCCAAATTGACGCCGCCATAGCCTGGTGGCTGGCGCCAGCCGTGTAAGCAGTTTGTAGGGAAACGTGTGGTAAGCCGGTCACACACAAAATACGTAAATCTATTAATTTATACTTACCTTTATTTTTAATTGAAACAGGTGTTCCCAAAAACAACAGGTGACTTGAAGCACGTCGAACTTGTACAGGGCCACATAAACTCATTAATTTAATACCGTTCCTACTAATATCCTACTAATATTATAAATTAATGTGAAAGTTTGTGAAGATGTCGGATGTTTGGATGTTTGTTACTCAATCACGCTCTAACAGCAAGACGGATTGGGCTGAAATTTGGTACAGGGATAGCATAAAGTCTGGAATAACACCATAGGCTACTTTTCATTCCAGGAATATGTTCCCAGTGGAAGCGGGAACGGGTACCGAATTTCACGCGGGCAATATTTCTTGAATACAACAGTGTTCCTTCCTTGATTGGAACTATCATGTAAACAAATAAATGGTTTAAAAAACCCCAGAAAAACACGCTTTTATAAATGCACGTAAAAACCAAAAATAAATTATGGATCGTTCCAGTTGCCTCTATTTCGGGGCTGAAGTGTAAACTATGTGCTTTTAATTATAATATTTGATTGTAAAGGCGTGGGGCGCTGGAACAGGTAAGTAAGACTTTCCTGGCGAAAGGTGCATGATTTCTTGTCAGATTAAGGCCATACCCAGGGCTAACGACCTTGAGCATATGGGCGATATGACTCGTCAACATAGAGTAGCGCAACTACAGAGACATCAGAGTAAAAGAACTACGGAAGAAGAAGAAAAATAGTAGCGGAAATGCGTTCCTCGCTTCACCAAATAAACAAGAAGCTGTGAGACGGTCTCACCCGACTGCCCCTCTCTAAAACGTTTATTGTGAGAGTTCAATCCGATTGACGTTGTCATTTTTGTTTTATTTCAAACTTTGAACAGTTGATCCACGTGACCTAGTGACGTAGTTTAATGCAACAGAGCCACAGACTCAAACAAAGTCTCGCCATAAGCCCCTCTGCACTCTATTTTATAGAGAGAGGCGAAAATAAATTAAAAAACAAAGGAACGTTTGTATTTCAATTTTCCTTAGTTTTTAAGTGTAGTTAAAATACACTGCAAAAATGTGATTGATTATTACGTAAAAATTAAATGTGACGAATTCACAAAGACGAATGTTCATAATAATATATATTCATTGTTTTACTTAAATTATTACAAATCCAGACAAGAAGGGTCTTCCACTCGCTTAAAATTTTTGTTACTTTTGGAACAAAATTTCATTTCATTAACCGACTTCAAAAAAAGGAGGAGGTTCTCAATTCGTCTGTGTGTATTTTTTTTATGTATGTGAAGCGATATTTCCGTCAATTATTTTAGTTAAAGACGGATTTCAATTTTTTTTGTTGAATAGTGTTTACTTCTGAGGTGGTCCCATTTTCACCAGGTCAAGATCCGATGAAGGGATCCAGGAGAAATCGAGGGCAACCACTGAAAATTGTAGGGACAACTAGTGCGCATGTTAACTTTTTAATTAAGTGCTTTAATGTTCTACACTTTAATGAAGGTCTGGCGTCGATCTGATGATAGAGTCGAAAGACAGTCGAGGGCATTCCTTAACAATTTACAGCAGTTACCTTGTGTTTGGGCTTGATTGATTTGTATTGATGAGAACTTTACACCTAGATTGATAGATCAGACTTAAAAAAAAAGAAAGTTCTCAATGTTTTATGTATGTTCACCGATATTTCCGTTAATTATAGAGAGATTTAATTTTTTTTTTTTGTTGAATATGGTTTACTTCTGAGGTGGTCCCATTTTTACCAGGTTATGATCTGATTATGGGATCCTGGATAAATCGAGGGCAAGCACCGATAATTATAGGGACAACTAGTGCGTTTGTTAACTTTTTAATTCAGTGCTTTAATGTACTACAGTTAATGAAGGTTTGGAGTCAATCCGATGATGGAACCAAAAGACAGTCGAGGGAATTCCTTGACGATTTACAGAGCAGCTACCTTGTGTTGGGGCTTAATTGATTTGTATTAATGAGAACTTTCACCTAGATAGATATATTTTTCGGTTCACTGGTCACTTAAAATATTGAAAAAAAATTTTTCAATAAAAATTACAACCGACTTCGAACAAATCCTGAAAAATAAAATTTACTTAGCACGAAGTAATATGTATTTTGATTTATCAGATTTTATTCAATATAATATTGAAGTTGGTGCCATGAATAATACCTACCTAAACCTATGAATTTACTTGGCGCCGACTTCTATATGATATTGAATAAAAAATCTGATAAATGAAAATACATGTTTCTCTGTGCTAAGTAAATTTTATTTTTCAGGATTTGTTCGAAGTCGGTTGTATTTTTTATTGAAAATTTTTTTTTTATTATAACAAACAAAAATAGTCGTAAACGCAGTCGCGAGGGTCAGCTAGTTATGTATAAATAAGAAGCGCTCGTGGCACCGCGGACTCAGTGTTCTGTAAACGATCACTGTAGTAAGCTCAATCACTATGGCCAGTCCTTGGATGGGTGACCATCCATGTGACCACTTTGTGACAGTTATTTGTTCGTGTGGTTTCCGTGTTTCGGAAGGCACGTTAAGCAACGGCTTAACGTGCCTTCCGAAACTTACGGGCAACCAAGACCAACGGGTCTTGGTTGCCCGTAAAATGGCAGTCATTAAGCCAAGTAGAAGGCCTTTTTGGCGGCTTGAATAATTTCAACAGCAGGCAGTCACAACCTGCGCCTGTCTATCTCAACACTGTTACGTGGGACAAAATCTAAAAAGGTGAAATGTGGGGACATAATAATATGCCTCTGCCTACCCCTTTGGGGTTATCCCCGAAGGGGTAGGCAGATACATACATAAATATATACATAAATATGTATGTATGTAACTAGATGTCCCTCACAACTTCGTTTACGACGCTTAAGGTGTATGAAAGGGGAGGTATTTCTTCATCAGACTCAGCAAGTGGTGAGTGAAACTGCCCTGTTTGCTTTATCATAAAAGAACGTGGACTGCGTGGAGCGTGGACTGAATGTTTAAGAATCTATTCTAAAATAATTTATTTCAGTCCACGCCTTTAAGCTCTTATATGATAAAGCCAACACGCTGGTTTAGATTTACACTTATACTTAGATTCAAAGGAACTCTTGAATTCTAGGTTTTGAGAAGTTGAGATGTCTCTAAATCCTGAACTTCCTCGGATCAATTTTCATTCAAATCAGTAGTTTCGGCGTGATACGTATTCGGAATACAGACGGACATGAAAATTTTAAATTTCATTTTGGCTTAAATAGGTATCGATTAGAGAACGCGTTCTTTTTTTTTAAATAGCTTCCATGTTCAGACTCTCGACCCTCAACAGTTTTAATATTATGTATAGATATAGACTAGCAAGAAACTCGGCGGGCTATTCTTTTTAGTGCTCTGCTTACTGTAATATAGACTTAAATAATCATAATAAATTGTTTGAGAATCCAACAGAGCCAGCAGATCATTTCCAGACTTACTTGTCTAGCAAATAATTGAATACAATTTTTGGTCCCGAGCAGGATTCGAACCTGCGTCATCTGGTTTGCCGGACCAGACAGCCTCACCATTGGACCAACGAGACACTGCTCTCGACCGTCAATTCTTTCACTTTATTACCTTAATAACCAAGTTGCCGGTAGATGGTGCCTACGTCACCCCAAGACGTAATAAGCTGAAAAAATTGACGGTTAAAATAAATAAATAAATATATTCACGGACATTTCGCACAACGCTATAATTATAATCCCAAAGTAAGCTAGGAATGACCTGCTTGTGTTATGGGTATAAGACCACGGATAATAATACTTATATACTTTTTACATACATACATATTATACATAGAAACACCCAGACTCTTGAGACAAACATTTATGGGTCACACAAATATTTGTCTTCGGTGAGAATCAAACCCACGACCTCCAGCGCCGCAGGCGGTATCACTTCCGACTGCGCCACAGAGGCAGTCAAGTTGAGAGCAGTGTCTCAAAAAAAGCAGTGTGTTTATAATAACTGTAATATAAGTATTTTCATCAGTTGTCTATATCCCTTAGCACAAAGTTATAATAGCTTAAGTTGTGTGGGAATGTCCACGAATATTTCTTTATTTATTTATTTTGAAATGATTAAGTACCGCTTACAATATTAACATGACTACCTTTCGAAGTAATTTAATAAAACAATACATAAAATAAGTTCATATGCATTATATTCTCATGTAATGCAGTATGCATTGTGTAACTCGGGTTCTGTCTGTTACACGCATTACTCTGTACATGAATGAAAATGTAATATTTTACGAGAATATTTTGCAGACCAGAGCGACACACGTCCGTCTAGCAACACGACTCCCCCCGCACTAGATTTTCGGGCGAGCACATAGTTTACACTTCAGCCCCGAAATAGAGGCAACTTGAACGATCCATAATTTATTTTTGGTTTTTACGTGCATTTATAAAAGCGTGTTTTTCTAGGGTTTTTTAAACCATTTATTTATTTTATGCTTTTTAGTCACAACATTTACACCTTTACTAGCTGTTCCCTGCAGCTTCATCCGCGTAAAAGTCGTTATCGCGTAAAATCATTACCCTCCTTTTGCGCAGTCAGTTAAAGAGTAGCCTATGTCCTTGCCTTGAACTCAATCTATCTTTATACCAAATTTCATCAAAATCGGTTCAGTATTTTAGGCGTGAAAACGTAACAGACAGACAGACAGAGATACTTTCGCATTTATAATACTAGGAGGGATTTCTGTATTACAAGGTGTTTTGTCTGAGTTCGACTAATGTGAAAATATTTCATTAGTATTCTAACCGCTATTGACCGCGTGCAACCCGAGTTGCCAAGCGCCCGGTCGGTCGATTGCTTTGGCAACCATGGCGGCACAAATTTTTCGCTTGGTTCTCCTCGCACATTTTCGATATCTATGGCTGTATGGCTCGCGGGTAGAGATGAAAATGACCAAAGTGACTGAATTTGACTGACTGTCATTTACGGTCAAATTGGTCAAAAACGGTCATTTATTGTCAAAAAGGGTCATAAACAGTCACTTTGATTTTGAGTGCTTTTTGATATTTATTTTGAACTAGCTGACTTTCGCAACTTCGTTTACGTCACATAATGTGCACGAAAGGAGTGGTACCTAATTCTTCATCAGACTTGTCAAGCACCGTGTGAAACGGCCCTGTTTGCTTAATTGTAAAAGAGCTTAAAGATTAAGGCTATTCTAAAACCATTCAGTCCACGCCTTCAGGCATTCAATTTAATAATTAAGCTCTTTTATGATTAAACCAACACGCCCGTTTAGATTTACCCTCTCATTCAAAGGAACCCTTGAATTCTAGGTTCGGCGAAAGTTGAGATGCCTCTAATTTCTGAACTACAAACCCCTCAATCTTGAAATTTGGGTCGAATAATCCTTAAAGTACCTACTCCCTTTTCAATACTAAAAAAATATGTGAAATTGGATTACGCGTTGAGAAATTACAGCTGAAAAACGATTTTAACTTTCATCCCCTCTCCCGCAGGAACCGCGCAAAATATCGGGATCAAAAGTATCCTAGAACCTTCCTCGGAAAATAAGCTCGGAATGTATCAAGTCAAGTATCATTCAAATTGGTTTAGTAGTTTCGGCGTGATACTTATTCGGGATACAGACAGGCAGACAGACAGACAGACATAAAAAGTTTAAATTACATTTTCGGCTTCAGTATCGATTAGAGAACGCCTTACAATTAAAATTTTCAAAATATCTTCCATGTACAGACTCTTGACCCTGAACAGTTTTATTATACACTAGCTGAGCCCGCAACTTCGTTTACGTCACATAAGGTGTATGAAAGGAAAGGTATTTCTTCATCAGAGTCATCAAGCAGCGTCTGAAACAGCCCTGTTTGCTTAATCATAAAAGAGCTTAATGATTAAGTCTATTTTAAAACAATTCAGTCCGCGCCGAAGGCGTGGACTGAATTGTTTAAAAATATATATTTAAAAATATATATTTTTAAATTTATAATAATTGCTTAAAAATAGTCTTAATCATTAAGCTCTTTTATGATTAAGCCAACACGCCAGTTTAGGTTCACTCACATTCAAAGAAACCCCTACAATTAAAATTTTCAAAATATCTGATTCTTAAAAGTGTTATAACTCTTTTATTTCTAAACCGAATAACATTAAACAAACGCTAACTGTGTTAACTGGAGCAAACCTCAACACAATAAAAAAACCGCATTGCAATCGGTTGAGCGGTTACTGAGATTAGCGTGCACTGCACAACCGTACAGACAAACAGATATACAGACATACAGACAAACAGACAAAACTTCTAAAAATCATTGTTTTGGGTTCTATTGCGTTCATAAAGCCCCCCTATAATAATTTTTCTTATTTATCTTCCATGTACAGACAGCGACCTGTTACGATTTTATTATATGTATTGATATTGATATAGATTATACTGAAATGGTGCCCCCTGTTGGAAAAAATTGGCATATTTAGTCACTTTAATAGTTAGAATTAATAGTAAGTTTAAGTCAAATTGACTGAATTTGACAATAAATGACCGGTCAAATACGGTTTTTGACAATCGTGACCGGTCAGATTCAGTCATTTTACATCTCTACTCGCGGGTCTAAGTCTTTCTGTATAAATTATTGTGTAGAATTGGTTATGGTACGGAATGAGATAGCTTGCCGAGTGAATGTAATGAAAAAAAAAGTCGAAATCACGATTTGATCGCTGTCATTATTTATTGTTTGTTTGGCGCCGTTCCTAGAAAGTATTAATACGATTAATTTTTGAATATTTTCGTTTATTCTGTTTCAAATATTGTTCTTTTGCATTTAAAAGTATCCTGTCATGTTGTTTAACAGCTGTGATAAATATTTTCAGTGTAATTCGAAGTTAAATTTGTAAAATTTGATAAAATAACACGCGAAGGTCACCATTATTTTTTGTTGTTGTTTTTGTTGTGCAGTGCTCGTATTTAACCGATATTTGTTGAGATTTTCTCAATAGAAACTATAATCTTTTGTCAAAATACCATTTAACATATGAATAATTTATGTGAAAATCAATAATGAAAATGGGGGTTTTTTTTTTTTTAATAATTTAAGATTACATAGCCTCGATATCCCCAAAATAAACAAAAAATAAACAAATAAATAGGCAGTAATATTTTATTTTATTTTCGGAGATTTTATATCTACAGTTTATTATTTTTTTGGTGAAAGTGAATTGTTGATATGTATATTTTGTAAATAAAATAATTTATGTCAGAAAACTGTTTTTTATTTTGAATTACATGGTAAAATCTGAGAGCACACATAAATCACGCCTTCGGCGCGGACTGAATTGTTTAAAAATATATATTTAAAAATATATATTTTTAAATTTATAATAATTGCTTAAAAATAGTCTTAATCATTAAGCTCTTTTATGATTAAGCCAACACGCCAGTTTAGGTTCACTCACATTCAAAGAAACCCCTACAATTAAAATTTTCAAAATATCTGATTCTTAAAAGTGTTATAACTCTTTTATTTCTAAACCGAATAACATTAAACAAACGCTAACTGTGTTAACTGGAGCAAACCTCAACACAATAAAAAAACCGCATTGCAATCGGTTGAGCGGTTACTGAGATTAGCGTGCACTGCACAACCGTACAGACAAACAGATATACAGACATACAGACAAACAGACAAAACTTCTAAAAATCATTGTTTTGGGTTCTATTGCGTTCATAAAGCCCCCCTATAATAATTTTTCTTATTTATCTTCCATGTACAGACAGCGACCTGTTACGATTTTATTATATGTATTGATATTGATATAGATTATACTGAAATGGTGCCCCCTGTTGGAAAAAATTGGCATATTTAGTCACTTTAATAGTTAGAATTAATAGTAAGTTTAAGTCAAATTGACTGAATTTGACAATAAATGACCGGTCAAATACGGTTTTTGACAATCGTGACCGGTCAGATTCAGTCATTTTACATCTCTACTCGCGGGTCTAAGTCTTTCTGTATAAATTATTGTGTAGAATTGGTTATGGTACGGAATGAGATAGCTTGCCGAGTGAATGTAATGAAAAAAAAAGTCGAAATCACGATTTGATCGCTGTCATTATTTATTGTTTGTTTGGCGCCGTTCCTAGAAAGTATTAATACGATTAATTTTTGAATATTTTCGTTTATTCTGTTTCAAATATTGTTCTTTTGCATTTAAAAGTATCCTGTCATGTTGTTTAACAGCTGTGATAAATATTTTCAGTGTAATTCGAAGTTAAATTTGTAAAATTTGATAAAATAACACGCGAAGGTCACCATTATTTTTTGTTGTTGTTTTTGTTGTGCAGTGCTCGTATTTAACCGATATTTGTTGAGATTTTCTCAATAGAAACTATAATCTTTTGTCAAAATACCATTTAACATATGAATAATTTATGTGAAAATCAATAATGAAAATGGGGGTTTTTTTTTTTTTAATAATTTAAGATTACATAGCCTCGATATCCCCAAAATAAACAAAAAATAAACAAATAAATAGGCAGTAATATTTTATTTTATTTTCGGAGATTTTATATCTACAGTTTATTATTTTTTTGGTGAAAGTGAATTGTTGATATGTATATTTTGTAAATAAAATAATTTATGTCAGAAAACTGTTTTTTATTTTGAATTACATGGTAAAATCTGAGAGTACTCCTTCATTTTCCCCATCCTAATTTTCGGCCAAATATCATAAATCCATTACACATGGGGTGTTCTCGGATTTAGTGTAGTTATTTTCGTCAGTTATCCAGCATGATGCAACAGTAAGTATTTATGTAGTACGACTCCTGTAAAAGAAATAAGGATATATTGTGTGACGTCCGGCGTGCAGCCGCCGTTCCCGCCGGTAGCGTGGGCACCGCCTATGGATACGCCGGCGTGACCACGCCACCGGCGGGATTGAGCGGGTAGGCATCATATCAAACAATTCTTCAGAGCACAAACCGTTGTACAGGTGGTAGAACACACACAGAGAAGCAAAGTCTCTCCTGTCACTAAGAGGTTCCACACCACCTGCAAGTATGGGATCGCTGACAACTCTCATAGCTCGCCTTTGCACCGAGTCAAATGGACGAAGCTGGTATTCGGGTGCCCCCGCCCAGAGGTGACAGCAGTACTCCATATGCGGACGCACTTGCGACTTATAGAGAAGCAGTCCCCCACAATCACTATCTCCGCGGAGGGATACCGCTCGATAGCCTTGTCGGTTGATTGTTTCAGGTGGTCAAAAAGGCGAACTGTCTCCGTATCAACGCTATGGGACCTGTAAATGCACGCGTAGATCCGAGTGTGGCCCCCATGATCCACGCGCGCCCATAATGTAGACAGGTCCCTATCTTCCAGGTCACTGAGACGGCGACAGCAGATATCCTCCCGAACGAACATGCATACCCCAGCTTGACGCCTGAAATTAGCCTCAAGCTTATAGCCAGGGTACATCAAGTAAGATGTGTCCTTCGGGCATATCTTAGTCTCCGTCAGGAAAAATAAGTACGGCCTCGCAGATTCCAGATGGCGGTGGATCACGTTGATGTTTGAGTGCATTCCTCTAATGTTGCAAAAGTCCACATTTAGTGTGGACGACGACGAAACCGCTGTGGAAACCTTTTTTCTCTTTAAACCTTTTGCCATGATGTTATGTGTAAGGGGATAAAAGAAGGTAGGGGGTGCCTGTGTGTCGGTGACGCAAGAGACTAAGCGAGGCTCTAATTCCCCAAAGGCAGGCACAGGTAGTGCGGTAGATTGGCACGGCGTACGGAAGGGCCCCCGGTCCCCCCCCCCCCCCCAATACAGTAGCCGCGTCCACTCCGGTATCCTCCTCCGGCACGACCACAGCACCAGGGACTTTACACAGGCTGCTGGTTCAGCCACAGATTAAATAATAGTTACTACGTAACAGATACATCACTCCCATACTTAACCTCAAAAATATTAGCTATAACGTATCGCTACAGTGGAAAACATTCTCTACGACGTATTCCGAGAGTCGAGATTAGTACACACATCGTACGATTGCGTCATCGAGTGACAACTATTGATAACATTAGGGTTGTAAGCACGGAACAAAAATACATATATGTAACTATAAAAAGCAATAAACACAGTGTCTGAAAAAATGTTTATTATATTTTATAACTTCTTCTTTACATAAGAATTAGATTATAACTAGATCAGCTAGTTATAATCTAATTCTTATGTAAAGAAGAAGAAGTTATAAAATATAATAAACATTTTTTCAGACACTGTGTTTGGCTCGCAACTTAGCCCGCGTAAAAGTCTGTTCCTTTTCCCGCTTCCAATGGGAACTTATTCCCGGGATAAAAAGTAACCTATGTGTTATTTCAGATTACAATCTATCCCTGTATCAAATTTCAGCCAGATCCGTTAAGCCGTTAGAGCGTGAAAGAGTAACAAACATTCACAGATCTACACATCCGCACTCAAACATTTTCGCATTTAATTTTAGAATATTAGTGATAAGTAAGATAAAAAAAGCAAGACTAAATAAAGCAAAATATTATTTTATGCGGGAAATGTTCATTGGCTGAGCGCACTTCGCTCGGTCTGGCGTGTAGCAGCCCTCTGCCGATCGGCCACGTTAGTTCTGCTACATAATACTTAGGAGTAGGTGCTTATAACACGACTTGTGGCGAGTGACGGAGGCCTGGTACAGCCTCCTGGGGCGGAGATTACGTAATCCCCAGGTTCGGGTCCCGTACAGCCTGCGGGCGGTCAGCGGTCAACCGTTTCACCGGGTCTCCCTGACCGCCGTACCAATATTCCGCGCCTATGCTAGCCAATGGAGACATATGAGCCTCTGGTCTCACCGCCACCGGCACAAAGTCACCCCAATGAGCACTGGAACCCTGCTAACCGACGGAGAACATAACCCAGCTCGAAGCCAGGTTACTATTACCGCGGTCTTCTGCAGGGTGGAGGTCAGTACCTCCACCCTGCAGAAGACCGCGGTAATAGCCCCAGGCGGGCTGCTCACCGAACGGAATTCCGTTATGCTCTTCCTCCTAATGTAGGCTCCTTCGTTAATCCCTAGGATATTAGATCTTAGAGACCGAATTGAAGAAGCCAAACACTGTGCCCTCAGGGTATTACGTTAGCTTCATGAGAAGTAACGCGTATCTCCTAAACTCCGAGGGGCAAAAATATATTTAGTTTGAGGTAGATGTACGGTTTTGTGTAACATCTGGACTCAAATTGTAGTTCGTCGCTATTTATATGTCAGGATACTGGAAATTATGATGACGCTTTATCTATAAGTGACAAGGTTTCTTCTTAATGACAATTTCTCATAATAGGAAACAGGAATTAGCCGGGTCTATGGGGGCTTATTTCGCGTCCGACATTAAGAGATACAAGGTTGCAGACTGGAACTGGATGCGGAAGACGGAGAACCGTAGGTTGTGGCATAAATTGGGAGAGGCCTACGTCCAGCGAACTGCCATAGACCGATTTGATTGATTGATAAAATATATCGTCTGCTTACTGGTAAAACATAATAAATGCATTTTTTATCTAAAATGACTTATGTATGCATATACATGTAATTTTCGATGCTCTATCTACTGGCAAAACAAAATAACTGCTAGGACCATTTAATACAAAGATACCTTAGTTAACAATATGATAAACAACAATGAAATAGTAATAATCATTCAGATAAACAGAGGTAAATCACCTTAACATCGAATTAAAACTAAACAGCACAAGTAAATGACAATATATCACTTTATGATTTTTTCGATGTAGAAAGATGTAGTATTTACGTTCCCATGAACTTTAAGCTAAAATAAGATAAAGTCATTTATTTACGGTCATATTTACATAATGTATTTAAATTCCTACAAGTAAAATGAGATAAATGCAGAGTTTTACCCAAATTACTGAGCATTTATGGCAAATAAAGGTATCTATTATATCTGTTTCTTTCAATTACAGGTAAAACCAGTTAAGTGCATGACCTAGGACAATAATAACTGATTTATTGCCTGATTTTCTGAAGAATGTGTTGCTGTAATTTAAATGAGATACAGTTGAATATTTTATTTATCATTTGGCATTAAAGAATTTAAAAAAAAAATATTTTAATGATAGTTTTAAATCGATGAAACTTTCAAAGCTTATTATCTCAGTTCAAGGAAATGTGCACTTAACATATTTTACCAGTAAGCAGACGATATAATACTAGCTGATGCGCACGGCTTCGCCCGCGTGAAATTTGGTCCTTGTTCCCGTTTCCCGTGGGAACATTTTCCCGGGATAAAAAGTAGCCTATGTGTTATTCCCGACTATACTCTATCCGTGTACCAAATTTCAGCCAGATACATGCAGCTATTAGAGCGTGATTGAGTAACAAACATCCAAACAACCAAACATCTTCACAAACTTTCACATTTATAATATTAGTAAGATAGTAGGATTTCCCACAAAGTCCCACCGGAGACAAATATTTGTGTGACCCATAAATGTTTGTCTCAAGAGTCTGGGACCTGGGTGTTTCTATGTATAATATGTATGTATTTAAAAGTATATAAAGTATTAATATCCGTGGTCTGATACCCATAACACAAGCAGGTTATTCCTAGCTTACTTTGGGATCAGATAGCGTTGTGTGAGATGTCCGTGAATATAATTTTTTATTTTAATTTAATATTGCAAATTATGATTACGTTTCATCTTTTATTAACAAGGTATTCACTAAACCACAATTTCTCTATTAGGGCAAGAGGTGATTGACCCTTAAATAACGAGCAGGTGCAGCCATGGTCGGCGCCTAGGAATGGTCATAGGCACAGGAATTACCTTTTAAGAATATACCAGGTATCTTGACTACAGACATCGTGTTGTTTTAGTTAGTTTGAGACTGACATGAAAGGATACAAGAAAATCATAATCATTTATTTTATTTTTAACCGACTTCCAAAAAAGGAGGAGGTTCTCAATTCGTCTGTATTTTTTTAAATATTTGTTACCGGCAAATCGCTTGAACGAGTTAACCGAGTTCTTTTTTTTTTGAAAGCTGGTGCTTCCTAAGTGGTCAAAAATGGAGGAAGTCAGAATCTGATGCTGGAGGATTCGAAGGATTTCTTCGATTTCTCCAGGAGGAGAAATCGAAGAAATCCTTCGAATAGAGGGAATTCCTTAACGATTGACAGCAGTTACCTTGGGTTTGGGCTTGATTAATTTCTATTGGGGAGAACATTACCCCTTGACAGATATATTTTCAGTTTACCCGTCACTAAAAATAATGAAAAAAAAAATTAACAAAACAAAACCGACTTCAAACAAAAACTAAAAAATGTAAAATAAAATTAACTTAAACCTTTAGTTTGACTTGGCACCAATTTCAGTATTACATTTAATAATATCTGATAAATCTAATTATACTATAGTGGAATCCAACAGACCTAAATAATATAGTAAACAAAGAAATTGGATCTCGACTACTCCATAATTACTTACATTTAATTATCAATCCTGATCATAGTCGTTTCAAGGAACTCTAGTTAGATTTATGCGGACATTTCGACACTAATAAACCTTTAGATTATAGAATAATTTCATGAAAAATACTCGGATGGTAACAATTTAAGACTGTCATTTTTGCTTGTCATTAAATTATTTTTTCTCAGACTTGTTTGTCTTTGCCATAGTGTTGTAAAACTGTTGTACTGGCCAATTGATTTTAAAAGGAGGTCATTGTTTTATCAATCTGTCAGTTCGAAAAAATGTACTTACTTTAATAATATAACTTATTGACCCAGAGAGCTAAGAGTGCGAGTCTTTGCCCCTTTTCACACGTACCGGTTGCCGGGTGCCGGGTAGGGGGGGTGTATGGCCGTGTACTATAGCTTTCACACGTACCGGCGTGATTTGCCCGGCAACCGCTTGCATTCGCCGTCGGTTACCCGGCACCGGCTACCCGGCAACTAAATAAACAGGTTTCTGTCAAACTGGTCGCTTAGACTGACTTCCCTGACGATGCGAGGCAAGTCCGTCTGAAGTCCTTATTATCTGATTGGTGATAGTTATGGAGTCGTGCAGATTATAATGGAACGACTTCAATCAATGACAATCTGATTAATACTTTGTGGATTGAATATAGGTAAGGTATAGATTTAATTTTATGGCCATTCAAATGTCTTGAGAGGTAAGTCCGGCACAATTATGAACTCAGGTGTTCTAAACATTTTATATTTAATTTTACCCTACTGCGCGACACAAAAGAAGGGTTATTGTGTCGGCGGGTTTGAATAGCAGGCTGAATGAATTGATACACAAATAAAATTAGGAAAACTTAATAAAACGTTATGTTGTAGTATAAGACACAGCAATGAGGTACTTAGTATTAGATATAGATACATTCCTAAATACTTATATGGTTAGAAACATTTCAAAACTTGGTTTCGAATGTGGCCGAAGGGTAAGGTATTATCCTTGATATGAAGCATTCCTACGATTTGTATATTTGACTAGCTGGTCCGCGCAACTTCGTTTGCGTCACGTCACTTATGAGAGTTATGAGTGAAAAAAAGGTAGGTAGTATTAATATTTTCAGTTTTCAGATCTAAAAACCCCACATTAGAAATCTCTCAAGATGTCTTAGTCTGCTTCTGTAAGAACGGCGAGCAGCCAACGAGGCGTCTACACTTTTTATCATCCCTAAAGTAATTTATTATTGTAAATAAATGATTATACTATTAAATGTTCAAAAAGTTTCTTTTTTTTTAAAGATCCTTTAATTATTGCACATAATATCGCGTAGTTATTGGCTTCGCTGCGCGCGCACAAATACTTGAATGTACGGATTAGCCAAAGGAAGCATCTTACATTGTGCTAAATGACTTCGGTTAGCATCTGGTTTTGTGGTGCATGCTTGTATTCGACATTGGCAGAGAGATATACCTACTATTGATACTATTGATATATTATTGATATATTACCTATTCGTTTACTTATTCTTATATCAATTTGAAATATGTTTCATTTTCTTTTTGTACTTAATTTTTAATTTACTGTGGAAAGTAAAGTTTTGTAGCACATAATTATTCCATAGAATGTGAACTTGATATCTGTAAACCGCGTTTTGTATTTTTTTGCTTTCTTTTTTGTTGATTGAGTTGAGGTTTTGTTTCGTTTGACAGATTGACATTATCTTTGCTTTTAAATTGTAATTTTATTGCTCAAAGAAAGAGACGAAGGTGGTGAAAGCTATTGAGCCAACTGTTATGTTTAAACTTTTTATTTTATATATTTTTTATTATTTCTTTCTCATTTTTGATGTAAATGTATAAGTTATGTACCTGAGATATCAAAACTATTGAGATGAGACCACTCCTATATGCTAAACATTTTTTTTTTTGTTTACGTCTGATACCTAACTATTTTGTAAGGCCAATATTTTAGTTTAGATTTAGAATAACTGTCGTCATCATGTCCCACAACTGGCCTCCTCTGAAAACCAGTGCTGATTTCACGCTAGCCGTGAGACAGTAATAAGCTGAGAGGGGGCCATGTTCTGCAAAGGTGGCGGGTTCTACAATAATTTATGTTGCGACCATTCCATACCATATGTATCTAACTTGTCACTTTTTGTGGAATAAAACACATTTTTGTTGTTTGTTTTTTTTGAAATATATATTAATATACCGAATTTCATGATTTGATGAATTTGGCGATTAATATACCGAAGTAAATGAATGTACGGTGAACTAGATATAACTCAATGATTATGTACATACATAGAATCAGTATAGTTACAGCACTATGATCATAGACAACTTTTGTCAAAACATGACATGTTTACATGATTGCTGAGCTGTCCAGAAAAAGACTATACCTATTACCTTGTGCTAAGTCAATTTTATTTTACATTTTTTAGTTTTTGTTTGAAGTCGTTTTTTTTTTGTTATTTTTTTTTTTCAAGTAGTACTTAATTTAGTTAGATACTAGTCGTGTATAGGTACAGGTATTGCCACATTTTGTGATTTATGAGGAAATTATGTGTGTTTATCGTTGCCTCCCCAGAGCCAGGCCCAGGACCGCGTATTTTGGGACAGGTCTACGTCCAGTAGTGGACTGCCGTAGGCTGGTTTTCATTGATTGATTTATTGATGTGTGTCTGACTCCTCTATTAAGTCCCATTTGTAATAAAGTGCTTATAGGCTCTAATACTTTAGGTCTTAGTACTTTCTGTAGCCGTACCTAGTCGACTTAATATTTTAATCCGCAATATAAATTTACTTTCACGCAATCATTTCTAAGAAGTGATATTGCTAATGCAGTTATTTGATTACAATGTCTTGTCGAGGTATCTTATCAATTTAAATATTAGTTTCATTTTCTATTCTATAAGTAAGTAATGATATTCCAATTTTACCAACATTCTAAAATGTTTAACATTGCAATGGCGATACAGTCGACTCTCGTTAATTCGAAACTCGAGGTACTCTTAAAATATTTCGAATTATCGAGTGTTTGAAATATGAAATGGTTCGAAATTTGTGAGAGAAAATAAATAAAACTTCGAATTATTAAGTGGTAATCAATTATTAATTATTATCTGCTATTCTATAACAACTTCAAAAGTTTAGAGGTACATTAGTGTACAGACATGTATTCATTATGTAAATTAATTAATCTTGCAACATCACTTTTCTTCTCACCTTCCTCTACTTTTTCGATTAACTTCTTCTTTTCAGCAATCAAACAGTCAAGTCAAACATTTATACTTTTTAGGGCTCATTACTAACACAAACTTTTAAAGCTGTATACCAACGAAAGAGTAACAGTAACTGAATGATAACTAAACAGCCAATTCGTTAGAAGTGTGTGTCGAATAGTCAAACTTAGTAATCACAACAAAAACAAAGGCTCATGTACGTTGCTACAAGTTTGAACTTGTCGCAAAATGTACTTACATATTATAATCTTTCCCCCTCCTTCTCTCTGCAACTTTGAATTATCGAGTGTTGGACGCCGATGAGTTCGAATTAACGCGTCGTTTTGTTATATAGCAATGATTTTTTCGTTCGAATTACCAAGTGTATAAAATTGTATTGATTTAGTTCGAAATATAAAGAGATTTTGTAGGGAACTCATGATAGCTTTGAATTATAGCGAGGTTCGAATTATCGCAGGTTTGAATTAACGAGAGTCGACTGTATTTGAAAATGCTGTGAGTTTGTGTCTATTCATGGCGCCGTGACTCTTGAATGGGCAAACCGATTTTGATGCAGTTTTTTAGGGCTCTTACCTACCTTTTTTATGAGACTTTGTTGTCAGTCTATCTGTCGGTCTGCCATGAGGCTGTAGCTCAGGAACTGTGATTGCTAGAGAGCTGAAATTTTCAAAGATGAAAGGCATGACAACAAATACTAAAATCAGAAAAATGGGACCCCCATACAATGTTTTGGTAAGGAACCCTATGTGATGAGCGCTAGTCCGACTTTCCCTTGGCCGGTTATTCAACTATGGATATTATAGGATCAAATGTGTTTGTTAACATTTTTGCGCAAAGCTATTGAAATACAGTATAGCATATTTCGGATTGTTCGGCATGTCTTATCAAAATCCATTAATATTACGCTGACTTGTGTCAACTTACAACCAACGTTGTAGTTTCTATAATATTATGTTATTTGCAAACAAAGAGACGGCTGCGCCTCATCATTTATTTTTATAGATTTTAATTTGTCAACAGGTTCATAATCTTCCTCAACAGTACTATCATTTTATCTTTAGATTATCATTTTTATCTAAGATTATCATTATATGTTAATAATAATTACTTGTATGTCTACTTCCTTATTACCTGACCGTGTGTACATCTTTTTCGGCTTCCGGTAACCACTAGTTAATTAGAGAGAAAGACTAATAGATTACAAAATGTAAATTCGGCAGGTGTTTCGCTGGGCTAATAAAATAAAGTGCAACTTGATAAAGGTATATAAAACATCACTTATCTTGAGCCATAAAATCCAACTAGCTACACATATGTTCACTTTAGATGCCCGATATCCTGTAGAGAGCTTATATAAAAAATGGAATCCACAGAAAGAATTGTATGAATGAAGTAGGCAACTATTGTTGTCTACCTACTTCATTCATGTTGATTGAGTTTTACCACTATAAAGAACCACTTTTATTGAACTACTAGCTGTTCCCCGTGGCTTCGTCCAAGTAGAAGTCGTTATCGCATAAAATCATTACACTCAATTTGCGTAGTCGGTTAAAATTAGCCTATATATTATGTCCTTTCCAGGGACTCAAACTATCTTTATACTAATTTCATCTGAATCGCTTCAGCGGTTTAGGCGTGAAAGTTTAACAAACAGACAGAGTTACTTTTGTATTTATAATATTAGTAGGAATAGTGAAAAGTACATACATGGTCATCAGATAGAAGGTGGTCATCGTAGCCTATGGAGGTTTGCAACACCAGAGAACAGTTACTAGAGTAGAGTTAGTTACACTCATCCCGTTGATCCTATTATTGTGTTGAAACGAACTTGGACAAACTGTTGAAGTTGTTCAGGCCTTCCAATCTGTTGGAAATTACTAAATCGTTACTCATACACGGGACAAACAGTTAACGGGGGTCTCTAACCCCTCTTCGAGTACTTTAGACTACTTTTATTCCGGAAAATATTTTGTTACTCACGGAAAGACTAGTTTGTAGGAAATTCAAATATCACGCGAGTGAAATCTTTTTTTTTATTCTCTCTTGAATAGATCAGCTGTTGGACCAGGTGGTAACAAATTCTTATTAGCTAATTAGATACCACATAGATAAAATAGATATTTTGAGCCCCCCCTGGGCGAGGCCGCAGTGGCGGCCGTAGGTCTGTTGGGAGTCACGGGACATCCTTCCTGAGGGCTTACCCGGGGCTCTCAACCATAGGCTGTTGGGCGTTACGTGAGGTTTTTTAGTCGGTAAGAGTCCGGCATAGCATCCTACGAGGATTTTCCCTCACATCAAAAAAAAAAACTAGATATTTTGAACAAGAGTCCCGCTATAAAATGAACACCTATGACGTAATGGAGTATGATATTGCAACGGCGCGGGTTACGCTAGGGTCTGTACAATCTGTACATGGCGTCTTAGTACGAAAACCTTATAAAAACTATAATTTTAGAAGTAGAGTATTATGCTTATACTAGAGCCTTGCTTACTACAGATAGATCCGAACTTCAAAATATACTTACCTAAAGATATTTCTAGTACAGTTCAAACGACCCAGCACTACATGGCAAACCAGTTCTCCAGGATATTTATGTAAATGGTATAACTAATGTCCCTAACTAGAAACCTTAGCAAGTTATCTCCAAGCCTGGTTTTCCGACACGAACGATACTAAGTACGAATGATGATAGGGTGTGGTCTAAGCTAATGCTTTCAGGGTTGCGCTTTTCCCCCGCTTTCACGCTTTGCGCTTATGCACTAGCTGTAAGTGTAGCATGTAGCCTAGGCCATCCATGTAGGTCCCTCTGACCTACATGGAAGCAGAACGGTTTTGGGAGTGAGTGCAAGTCATGTAGATCCCCAAGGCAAGTCAGAGAGATTATCCTTCACGCGGTGCCACCCGTTATCGGTCTAATTCCTTCAGAAATAGACGTAACAGAAATCCCTGGCGAAGTGTCCACAGGACATCAGTGGCTGTGCTCTGTGGCGCGACTCACACTAAAACATGTGAGGGTCGTTTTAGGTGGGCAAGGGGCTGGGGGGGGCTTGGGGGGATTTAGGCAAAACGGGGGGGGGGAGGGGAGGCCACCCGCATACAAATCTGGTCTGCCCGCAGGGTATCTGTGGCTGTGCTCTGCGGCGAGACTCACACTAAAATATGTGAGGGTCGGATCAGATGGGGGGGTGGGGTTGCGGAGGGAGGGGAGGCCACCCGCGTGTTTGTGCCGTGCGTGGAGACCCGTAAGGGGGGATGAAGGGATCCTGGATTGCTGAGACTGCAGTGTTGCGTCAACACGCGTCTTTGGCCCTGATTTCTTCCGAAACGGGAGGTTCTCACCTAGCCAGTGATTACCAATCGGCTGCGTCATCCGTAAGAGGATGGCATTGGCTAGGGTTTCGGTTGGGGTGGCGGGCAGGGGGTGGTGCGCGTAGGTCGTGATTTTGCTGGTTGCGGCGTCTCTCGCATCATTCTCCTCGCTTTGTCGTCCTTTCCGGACCCTATATCTACCGTGGCAGCCTTGGCGACTGTAGATGGTGTACATCCAGCGTCCCCAGTTTGCGGGCTCCATGGAGGGTGAGCGCACCACGGTGGATGAATTCAAGCTGTTGTCAAGCATGGACTCTAAACGCAGCAACAAACCCCCTGGGCATGACGAAAGTCATGTCAACTCAGCCTGTGGAACATCCGAGGCATTTAATGTCGATGCACTGAAGAATGCCATCGACAACGCTGAGTGTTCGGCCCGCCGCGACTCTGGCTCCTGGAGCCACGTCGTCAGGAAGGGTAGAACACCCCGTCAAAAAGCCCGCGACAAGTTGCGCCTCATAGAGCACGACAAGTCGACAGGGCGTTCCCGCAAGCGGAAACGCGGACGTGGTAACGGAAGGAGGCCCGACACCAATGGAGGGACTAGCTCCCAGGTGGACTGCAGCCGCCGTGCGATGACAGAAGGCGAAAGCCAGAAGTCAAACACGGCTGGAGGGTCTAGCACCCAAAGCAGCCACAGCCATGGTGAAGGTGCCACCGCCGACCAGAAACCCGCATCCACTACTTCTCAAGGCAGGAAGTTTGCTGGGAGACCGTCTGAAAAGACTGGACCACTCTCGCACTCCTCGTCGAAAGATAGGCCCTCGGAAGGCGACGCTCATGGCAGGAAGTTCGCAGGGAGACCGTCTGTAAAGACTGGACCGCTCTCGCACTCCTCGCCGAAAAATGGGCCATCGGATGGCGACGCTCGGAAGGGAAGGCCCGACAAGAGGGGTCGCCCGAACGAAACCGCATCCCCGAAGGAACCAGTCAAGAGGGCGAAGGTTAACACCAGCCTTCCACCTGGAACATCATACGCCGACGCTGCGGCCAACGACGAACTCCGCGTCGCAATCACCACCGAACCCTCCCGCGACCTCACCGAGGACGAGGCCGAGGGCATCAGGAAGGCGATTAGGGCTGGACTGCGAGCGGCGATCACAGGGAAGGAGAAATTCATCCCGGCTTTGGAGCAAGCCGACCTTCAGCGACGGGACGCTGAAGCTATGGTGCGAAAGCCGAGAAGAAGTGGACTGGCTCCGTTCCACCATCGAACCCATCAGCTCGCCGGTACCCGGGCGGGACCCGACTCGTCGTCAAAAGACAGTCGGACATCCCGAAGCGAGTGAAAGCGGGGATTTTCATCCCAGAGAAGGAGGATATCAACGTCATCAGATCCTTCCTGGTGAGCCAAAACCGATGGTACAATGTAAACGAGTGGCACATCTACTCGGATCAGGAGCAGGAAGAGGGCGTCTTCCTCATGCTCGGGATTCCTATGTACGACGTCGAGAAGATCAAGGCCAGAGGACAAAGGATTGCCTACGAGCTGGGCAGCCTTTACCTCAAGTTTATAGGATCCTCCGTCGCGCAGGAAGAGACGAAGAAGACGACCGAAGCCGCCCAACCACCAGTAGATACCAACGTGGACAAGGCCGGACCATCGGGCATCAAGTCGCTCGCCACTCAGGGGAGAAGCGAAAGCGCCCCCGCCGGACGAGGTGCCGCCGCAAGGCCGGAAACCCCTGGCGCATCGTCGAGCGACGAGAAGAAGAAGGAAGAGGGGATGGAGACCATCAACAATGATGACCTCCCAGCCGCCACCACCTCATCCCAATAATTCCCAGGCTTGCACTATACCGATAGTGCAAGCAAACCTCCAGCACAAGCGGCTCGCAGCGGCTGCCCTGCGCAGACACCTGGAGGTAAATAAGTCGACCATAGCCGCTATCCAGGAGCCGTGGATAGCGAAAAACAAGATCTGTGGTCTCTCCAACATTGGGGGTAAGTTACTCCTAGGTACTACAGTGAGCGGGCCTCGTACTTGTGTTTATATGCCTAACAATATCCCTGCCACTTTACTAAATGAGTTCTGTTCTAGAGACCTAACTGCTGTTAGACTCAAGAACACCTCCGCTGTTGACAGCACAACATCCATGACCGGTGACATCATACTAGCGTCCTCCTACCAGCCCGGAGAAGACGCAGTGCCCAACGACGAACTGGTCAAGTTGACGAGATATTGCGAAGATGAGGGCCTGGAGCTCATCGTGTGCGCAGACTCCAATGCGCATCACCACATCTGGGGAAGCGCAGACACAAATAGTAGAGGTGAGTCATTTTTCAACTTCCTAATATCCACACAGCTAAACGTATTAAATGTGGGCTCCGAACCGACCTTCAATACTCGTAGGGCCCACACACTCATAGATATTACTTTAGCATCTAACCTAGCATCAAATCTGATAAAAAACTGGAGACTATCAGAAGAACCATCATGCTCCGACCACAGAAGAATCATGTTCGACTTGGACTGGAGCAAAATTCCCACGGCCCCAAGACGTAACCCACGTAAAACGGACCGGCAAAAATACAAAATTCTAGTAGGTCTAAACATAGGAGATGCACACTCAGAGGTAAGTTACTCAGGCACCGCCGACATAGAACAACATGTCCGGAAGGTGACAGACACACTCACCACTTGCTATGAGGAAACGTGCCCCCTAACCGTCCCTGACAATCGAACAAAATCGGGAGAAAAATGGTGGAGTAAGGACCTCGAACGGTTGAGAACCAAGGTAAGAAAACGCTTCAACCGAGCCAAAAACACCAGAACAGAGTCTGACTGGGACGCCTATAAGCTAGCACAAGCAAAGTTCAAAAAGCGTATCAGTCAGAGAAAAAAAGAGGCGTGGAAACGCTTCTGCTCCAATATTGAATCCAATAGTCACGCACTAAGAGTCAAAAAACTTCTATCTCAGGACACGGATAAGTCTATTGGATCTCTAAAAAAGGTAGACAACACCTACACAAAATCTGACTCCGAAACGTGTGAGGTCTTACTACAGACACACTTCCCAGGTTGTCAAATCCAACCAGATATCAACTGGGAAGACACAGAAGGCGCCATCGAATCCGAGCCGGACTGGCCCACAGCTAGGGCCATAGTATCCGATAACAAGGTAAGATGGGCAATCGAAAGCTTCCAACCATATAAATCACCGGGACTAGACGGTATATTCCCCGGACTTATGTTATGGTGTATAGAGGCTATCACTACGCACCTGACAAAGATCTTCACGGGATGCATCGCGTTCAGGTACGTGCCAAAGTCATGGAGAGAAGTCAAAGTACTCTTCATACCTAAACCAGGTAAAAGTGACTACACTCATCCTAAGTCCTTCAGACCAATAAGCCTCACTTCATTCCTATTAAAGACTCTAGAGAGGCTATGCGAGAGAGAAATAAGGGAGAAAGTACTCCGACAAATACCAATGCACACAAAGCAGCACGCTTACTGCTCCGGAAAATCCACCGAATCAGCACTGCATGAGGTAGTATCGTACATAGAAGACTCCCTAGAGAGTAAATCATCAACACTGGGCGTCTTTATAGACATCGAAGGTGCCTTCGACAAGACGACCTTTGTAAGTATCGAAAGAGCCCTGCAAAAGCATAAAGTACACCCCACTGTGGTAAGTTGGATAGTGAATATGCTACGACACAGGGCTATACAAATTACAGTGAACTCCACATCTAGAGGGATCGCAGCCAAAGGATGTCCGCAGGGGGGGGTTCTATCTCCGCTCCTGTGGAACCTCGTGGTGAACGAGCTCATAGATGTACTCAATAGAGAGAGATACTTCACTGTAGGTTACGCTGACGACCTCACCATACTGGTAAGTGGCAAGTTCCTAGGTACAATAACAAACCTGATGGACAACGCCTTGAGGATCGTCGAAAAATGGTGCATCAGACATGATCTCACGGTAAATCCGACGAAAACAGAAATGGTTCTGTTCACCAACAAACGCCAAATAGATAATCTGAAACTCCCACAGCTCTTTGGCACAAAACTTTCCTTAGCAAATGAAGTCAAGTACCTGGGGGTCACACTGGACAGCAAACTGCTATGGAATAAGCACCTCACACAAAAAATCAGTAAGGCCACCATTGCATTCTGGCAATGCAAACGAATGATCGGTAAGAAGTGGGGACTCTCACCGAAAATCATACATTGGCTCTACACCACAGTCATAAGACCACAGGTAACGTATGGCGCAATAGTTTGGTGGCCCAGGGCCGAACTAGCTTCAGCCATAGATAAAATGCAGCAGTTCCAGAGAGCGGCGTGTTGCGCCATCACGGGATGCTTTCGCAACACACCCACAGCAGCGATGGAGGCAATGCTCTGCTTACCGCCTCTGGACCTGTTCGTTCACCAGGAAGCGGCCGCCGCGGCGGCACGACTTCAGGCGTCAAAACAATGGACGCGCTCAAGGGTAGGTCATAGGCGCATACTAGAGGACGCAATAGAGTATGAACCTCTCGTGGAAGCCCCTAACGACAGGATACCGAAAACATACGTGTTTGACCGTAAGTACAATATATCGCTGGCAGAGTCCGCCAAGGACCACTCCGGTATAAGAGAACTCAGAGTGTACACGGATGGATCCAAAACAGACCACGGATCAGGAGCAGGCACCTACTCCCCGGAGCTCAACATACACTCATCAATACCTTTAGGGTCTCATTCGTCAATCTTCCAATGTGAGTGCATAGGTTTAATTAACGCAGCCAATGCAATCGACTCCAGGAAAATTGAGCACAACCACATCAGGCTCCTCTCCGATAGCGCAGCAGTGCTAAAAGCTCTGAGGAGCTCCACAATCGACTCTGGGCTGGTGCTTCAATGCCACCAGGGGCTACAAAAGCTGGCCCTAACACACAAGGTAAGCCTTCAGTGGATAAAAGGTCACAGCGGATCGAGCGGCAATGATGCAGCTGACGAACTGGCCAGATTGGGTTCCAGCACCACACCGGTGGGACCAAGCCCGATTATACCAATACCATTCTACCAGGTAAGGGCATGGCTGAGACAACGCACGAAAGAGCGGCATGAAAAGAGATGGGCACAAACAGTAAGTTGCAGGCAATCAAGGGAAGCTCTACCGAGACCCAGGCCAAAACTAGCTAGAACGTTGCTACATCTGAATAAAGGTGATCTACGAACCATGGTAGGCACAATAACAGGTCATTGCACAGTAAATAAGCACTTGAATGTCTTAGGTATCACGGACAGCACGCTGTGCAGAGCGTGCCTGTTAAAAGAAGAAACCATAGCTCACGCAATCTTGGAGTGCGAGAGCCTGGTTACATACAGAGTCAACATACTTGGCAGCCCCACAACACTCCGGGAGGCGTGTGAGGACCCGAAGAGGATCCTGCGCTTCTGGTCGGAGCTGGGTTGGCTGGAGTGACAGCCAACACTCACGCACAATGGGTCCACTGGCGGACCTAAGTGCGGAAAATGGGAGCCCAAGAAGACTGAAGACTGAAGACGAATGATGATAGTCAGCAAACGCCTTGAATTTGTGAGAAATGTGCGCGTAATGAAAGCAAATTCTAGGGCTTGCCAGAACTGTCTCGGTGGCGTAGTGCTAAGTGTATACGACTTTCGTGCTAAGGTTTTGGGTTCGAATCAGGTTGGAACAAATATTTGTGTGATGCTCAAATGTTTGTTTCGGGGTTTTCTATATATAATAATGTATCTGGGTATAGTTGTTGTTGTTAAATTTTCAGACTTAATTTGGCAAACACATTTTCTACTTGCATTTGTATGTAGGTATGTCGAAATTTACAAGTATGTTTATCAGTTTTCGAGATCCGATAGTACAAGATGATTTTATTTAGCTAAATTTAAATATTTATTTATTTAAATAACTATAACTTTCAGAGGTTGCTGAACGTTCATTCACTTTCGCTTCACCAAAATTGCAAGTTTAAAGTACAAATAAACAATGTTCACACGCACCGCGAGAACATTGAACACCTAAAAGTTCGCTACAAGAGATTTTCACGTCCACTTCAACTGACAAACGGTGGAGACTCCAAGAAACTTGTTAGAAAACTAAAAAGAACTCGTTGCAAAGATGTTAAGAGAGTGCCGATTGCGATACAAGTATTCAACAGAAGTCCCACTTTGTGATGTCCTTTCAATACATAATCGATATCACACTTTTCTAAATAAAAAATAATATTATCTTGGACAATTTCTTGAATCGCTTAGCATTCAAGGTAGGTATATATACTTTTAGTTAGTTATACTTTTATTTGCTATTTTTCCCTAGCTAGCTTTAGCTGCTTGCTATTATCACATAATTAAAAAAAAAACCATTGTTGTACATTGGGTAACGCAAGTTTTTAAGGTAGGGTAAAAACGGGACTCTATAATATTTCGCTGTCCTGTTTCTCTGTCTCATGAACTGTGTGTGATAGATAGAGAGTTGACATTTTCATGGAAGATGTAGTTTTGATGCAGCTACAGCAAGAAATACTAGGAATAGAAACTATTTTTCAAACTTGAGGGACACTGTCAATCGTCTGAAAAAGAGAATGGCCTCAATTCGCTAAATGTTGTCCATCAGGCGCAGGTCAACTACTTTCTTTTTCATTCTCGTAGAACTTCTGAAAGTTAAACTACTTTGTGTCCCATCGAGGCTCAAGCCCAGTCTGCGACAGCCACTCGATTTAATTTACATCTCCGAACCAATTGTTCCCAACTCCCAGAGTTCGTCGAACGGGCGCCGTATCTGATTTATTTTCCAACAAAACGGATTTTAGTACCTTAGTATCAGAACTTTACAGAGTAGTTAGTTATGAGAGATATTACTAAAAGTTGGTAGTTTATGATGAATAATGAGCGCCTCGCCTCACCTTTCGATTTGGTAGGTACAATGGTGCTTGTGGCTACACGTCACGGTATAATACTCATGAAGTCCGTAAATTGATAGAACTGACTGATTTGTATGTGCTTCCACTTTATTAATAAGAAAGTTTTACCATTGAACTGTCATTTACGAGTATACTCAATGTTAACGTGGCAGTATAAGAATAGAATAAGAATAAGAATAAATTTATTTCCAACTAATTTACAAAAATTTCTTAATCACTTACATACCTGCAAGTACACTCGAGAGCAATGAATCCGGGTCACTTAAAGAATCCTAAAAATCTCGGAAACTAAAAATGCTAGGTTAATGCAATAAATTGTATTTAATAGACAATGTAATACTCCTTAAATGAAGGTATTAAAACTTCTTAGTTATTGTAAAGTTATATCATAAAAAAATCAAATTTGAAAAAGGGCCACTTTCGAAGATGGAACTACGAAATTACAGCATTTGGTGTTGCTTTTGTTTGTAATCTGTCATTTATGTGGGTACATAAACCATGTTGATAGTGCTCTATATTCATTAATCAAGCTGAAATTATGTCGCTTACGCCTGAAGAATGCACCAGAATACTTACAATGCTGGAAACCGGCCGGAGTCAGCGCGATACAGCCAGGACTGTCGGTGTGTCGCTGTCAACAGTACAAAGAGTTCTCCGACGTCACAGGCAGAACCAGGTGTACCACAGCACGAGAAGACCGATACTTGGTGAACACCATGCTTCGAAATCGCTTTCTCACAGGAACTGAACTCACCAATCAGTTTCGACGCCTCGGAGGAAGTAACCCAAGTGCATGGACAGTAAGACGTCGGCTTGCTGAATCTAACTTAAAACCCCTTAGACCTGCAAACGGCCCTAAACTGGAGCGTGGGCATCGTATTTCGAGACTAAGGTATGCCCAGAGCCACGTAAATTGGAGTATTGAAGATTGGTCAAAAGTTATGTTCTCCGACGAATCAAAATTTATGCTCTACAAGCACGATGGAAGACACAGAGTGTATCGAAGACCAGGGGAAAGATTCAAGCAAGCATGCATCGAAGAAAAAGTAGCCTACGGTGGTGGGTCTGTACTTGTGTGGGCCGGAATTTCTTCAATCACGCTTCGTGAGCTCAAAATTGCTCTCACAGAGGAATGGGAGAATATTCCCCAAAATCGTATAAGGAACTTGGTGTACAGCATGCCAAACCGCGTAAACGCAGTAATGGAAGCACGAGGAGGCAATACGAAGTATTAAAATTCAAGAAAATCGTAATAAAGTTCAAAAATTTCATGTTTCCTATTTTTGTTTTAAGGAGAGATCGGCAGTTTTTTCTTTATGTAATTTTGTGTTAATAAAATGTATGGTGACTCATATTTTTTTTACTTTCATTTAAGGAGTATTACATTGTCTATTAAATACAATTTATTGCATTAACCTATCATTTTTAGTTTCCGAGATTTTTAACATTCTTTAAGTGACCCGGATTCATTGCTCTCGAGTGTACTTAAAATTATAGTATCTGTTATTGGCAGCCTTGTTGAACCTTAACCAGGATATCTATTGCCTAAGTAAACACATCGACAGACTGATGCTCTCTGTACTGACTGATAGTGACGGGTGTGACCCGGGCGCAGGCGCTTATTATAACATTGAGAGGCTGAGAGGTCAGAGTGTAGTCACTTTAACCACTTGACATTTTCTCCGGTACACTGAGAAACTTCACGCACAGGTCAATTTATCGTGTTATTTCTAGAATGTGATAAAGGGAGGTTTTCGCTTAGGATAATAAAGCATATAGCTTTAATATTATTTACTAAGAGAGTGTTATACTATTATTATATTAGAGTAGCATACATGAAGCGCTCTTAGCTTAGCCCTTGGTACTCAATGTTCTGTATAAAAGGTTTTGAAATTCACACAACTTGTACTACCTACATCATGGATTTAGGGACTTTTTCGCGTACACATCTCATTTTGCTCACCTCTCGACGTTTCAGCAGTCTACTCGTGACCACGGCTGTTGCAACATAGCCGAAACGTCGAAAGGTGAGCAAAGTTAGTATTCTGTAAACAATATCTGTGGTAAGTAACTATTCTATTCTCTGGCTGGTTCTGAGACAGTTGAGCACTTTGTGATATATCTATTTTCTAGCGTTTCGTGCTTTGGAAGGCACGGTAAGCCGTAGTCCCAAATCCCAATTTTCAGTAGCAGATCAAATTGATGGCCATATAAGGGCAATCGGGGGTTAAAAAAATTTCAACAGCGGGTAGTCACAATCTGCTGCACCTTAAAATTTTAGTAGATAGGGATACCTATTTTTAAACGAACATCTGTTTAATTTTTCTGCACCCTAGGTAACTCCACTAATTTACTGAATGCGAACCAGAAAATTAAACGCTGTGCAAAAAAACCAATTCATTAACTTAACATTTCCTAATTCAAAAAACTAAAATATACCTATTACGCAAAACAAGATGACCTCTTTTAATTTGATTTATTTAGTGTGCATTATTAGTGTGCAAGTCAGTAATGTTGGTTTAGCTTTTTAACATTTTGTTCAGAAAGAAGGGAATAGGTATACAGATATCGATTAAAATACATGCCATTTTAATTTAGCACAAAATTACTAAAATGGCTGCTAATGGGTTCGTATTATATAGGCAATAGGCAAAACTCGTGGGGGGCTGATAATAACCTAAAAATGCGTCAATTTCATTACAATAAACAACGAAACTGTATACTCGAAACAATTGTCCACATCTACACTACACAATCACAAATTAAATCATTGTCTTCCTAAGTCATTATTAAAATCTTTCGTGATCGATAACTCTACCATTATACCGAAGTCTCACGATATAGTCTGTTAAAAAGGTAAAGGCTATACGCTGAGATGGCCTGACATGATACGACTTGAAAATATTATTATGGAAAACCATTTGACACAGAACAACAAACGTTATTCTACCAATTTCATTATAAATCAGACAATAGATGATCTAGTCAGATAATCAAAGTTATTTTTATTTCCTTTGATTAGGTAAGTACCTATATCATCTAAAATCGCTAAGTATATGCGTGATATAATCCTTTCCTATTGGCATTCGTCTTAGCATGATGTATCTACCTACACTAATATTATAAAGAGGAAAAATTTATATTTTTATGTGCGTGTTCTATGTTTGTAATGAATAAACTTAAAAACTATTGTGCCGACTTCAAAATGTCTTCCTCCATTGAAAAGCTACATTCACCCAGAGTAACATAGGCTATATTTTATTCCCATATTCCCACGGGAACCGCGTGACGTCTGCTATATAGTCTTAATATAAATTCAAACATCGCTCTCAACCATCATCTATCAATTTTATCTTTTAACCATTCTTTAAATACGTTTTTCCGTAATATTCCGTTTTACTGTGACACGTACAAATCAATTATACAAAAATATTACGAGACAATTAATAAAACAGAAGTCAAAAATTGTGCATGAATCGCCTAGCATTCTGGAATTCTAGCACAAATTTCAAACAACCCTTCTACCACACTTTACAACCACTTTCATCTTTACAGACTGTTGTTACCTTGGTATTGGTGATAATTAGGGAATGCAATACCGGGATACCGGGATCCCGAAATACCGGGATCCCGCAGTATTTTTGCGGGACTAGTCCCGCACGTAAATCGTGCGGGATCCCGCGGGATTAGCGGGACTGTGCAAGGGTAAACGCCATGTGTTGTTCAGTAAGCGGAAGCGCGCAAACTGATTTGGTTTGAGTGAGTTTTTGTAATTGTGACGTAATATATAACCTAATAACGTACTTATTTGTTTTTAGTGATTTAATCAGGGATATTTGACTTTTCTTGTACTATAAACAGTTAGAAAAGTATTCAATTATCTCGTACATTGCTTGCTGGCTATCTGACATGTAAAGTTAGGAGTCGTGTGGCAGACAAGAAAAGAGAAGTTTTAATGTAATGCCAAAACTACCCATTTTATCTGCTTCTAATAATTTGCAGTAGGTATTTTATTACTTATATGTATATGCGTTTAATAATCTCAATACATAAGTAATATTTCATATTTATTTTTCCTTGTGGCCCCGCGTATTCAGTGTTCTGTAAAAGATCACTGCAGTAAGTTACAGTTAGTATGGCCGGTAATTAGATAGGTGAACACTTTGAGGCATTAATTGAGCGTTGCCGTGCTTCGGAAGGCACGTTAAGCCGTTGGTCCTGTTTGCCGGTAAAATGGGTTGAAGGCCCGGCTTGAAAAATTTCAACAGCAAGCAGTCGCAACCTGCACTTCTTCATTTCAAGACTGCAATACGGCTCACCACATATTCCGTGGTACGAAATCTTGAAAGGTGAAATGTGGGTATACTGGATGTTTCTTTTAGGGTGTCAAGCCGCCACTAGCTGGTAGCAGGGTTCCATACCTATCGATTTAACCCCATGTATGTTCTACGATTTTTTGTAGTTTTCGAGAAATAATTTTTTTTTTCGTTATTTTTCCACGTGGCTTTAAATAATTACAACTTCTTTTTGGTTCGACTTTTCTTGGATATTTTTTTATTCTTATAATGCCTATTGATTGCAGTATTATGGACCAAATAATCTCCTTCCTAACTTTGATACAATATGTAAAAAATTTAATCGATAATAAAAAAATAGGGAATTATGCAGAACATTATATCTCGAAAACTACAAAAAATCGTAGAACATACATGGGGGTTAAATATATAGGTATGGAACCCTGCTACCAGCTAGTGGCGGCTTGACACCCTAAAAGAAACACCGTGTATAATATGCCTCTGCCTACCCCTTCGGCGATTAAGGCGTGACTATATTTCAGCATGTATGATACATAATTCTATTCTTTTCGCAATGACTTTCAGAAATATGCGGGATCCCGCAAATACCGGGATCCCGCGGGACTGAGATCTCTCAGTCCCGCAAATACCGGGATTACAATATCGTTGCGGGATTGCATTCCCTAGTGATAATCCTAATAATTGTAAACGTTTGTGAAGATGTGGATGTTTTTTTTGTTTAACGTGAGGGAAAATCCTAATGGATGTTATGCCGGACTCCTACCGACTAAAAAACCTCACGTTACGCCCAACAGCCTATGGTTGGGAGCCCCGGGGAAGCCCTCGGAAGGATGTCCCAGGACTCCCAACAGACCTACGACCGCCACTGCGGCCTCGCCCAGGGGGTAGTTCGCGTCTTTGGCTTTGGGGGGTTTCGGGTGTGATACCGCTTCTAAGGGGGGGGGGGGGGGGGGCTTGCGTGAGTTGCTCACGACACGCTGCTGTTTGGATGTTTGTTACTCAATCATGATCTAACTGCTGAAGGGATCGGTCTGAAATTGGGTAGGTACAGGGATATTATAGTCTGCTGGGATAACAAACTTTTCATCTGGGGAATAAGTTCCCATGGGAAGCAAGTTCAAGAGCATCATCTAGATTAATATAAATAACTAACTCGTACAGTGATATTGAATAATGAATTTCATATAAGAATATATTAGAAATGATTGGCCAATTGCAGCACCCAACATTCATAGACCGGCAGACACTTACATGAACGCTACGCCCACTGTAAAAATATCGTCAGTAATTTGCTGAGTAACCAGTCATGTCGCACTAATACGTAGTTAGTATGCACACTGAATACTTACGACAACTAGTACAAGTACGTGTGATTCAAGTATCTACAACCCTGCGACCTTACCACAAACGGGCTTAAGGCAATAAGGTTGTCGAACCCATCAATCTACCAGTCAAGACTATTAACACTTAAGTTCACATAATATACAGCATACCAAATGATTAAGAACGTCTATCCTCTATCTAAAGTACTACATAATATAAGTATAGTTCGTCGCTCCAGCCTGTCGTTTTAATACGCGACACACGATTTTGTCTGCTTACAATCTTCATGCATCGGTCCAATCCAAAGCTGTAGTTAGGCTACGGATTTTCCTGCACGATCTTGACGTATATGTAGATCTATAGGATAAAACTTGGCTAGCTTCGAGCTGTTTATATAAGCAACGACAAACTTGCTAAATCCTTTAGTCAAGTCCTTCATCTTGCCTTTGGGCGCATCATATTCTTATCAAGCCTGCTCTATTGTAAATATTGTTTGAGCAAACTGCTTTGCATATTTAAATATATTTGAAAATGATTATCTCTATAATATTTGATAGCATAATTCATTTTTATAGTAAAATTCATCTTTAATATTTCTTTTTCTTTTAATTTTTGGGTTCTACTTATTTTCTTTTCATTATACTGATGAAGAAAGAGTTCTAAATTACGAAGGCACTTCAAAAATTGCAAATAGAACTTTAGGAATAACTTTAGGAATAAAAAACATAAAGGATTCACAGAATAGAAAGGTATCTTAACGAGCTACGCCTTAGAGAATTGATTTCAAGAACTTCACCTATTCGTAATAAATTTTGAGCCAACAAAGAATCCGTTGAGTTTCGGTTTTGGTTTCGAACGTTCACAATAAACAACGGCCCATAAACTACGCTGCCTGACACGAATATTTCTTATTTTTCTTCGAAACATCTCGAAATGATATTGCCCTAGCGAGCCGTAAATACCGCTCTACTAATTAGGGGCCACGTTCTAGGCGGTTCCTGAACGTATGACATCATGTTGCCGCGATTTTCGACAAGGCTCCTTTGTCCCCAAACCTGACAGATCGGGCGTAAATCACGTCGAATGACAGCTACTGCGGCAACTCCAATCTCAGAAAATATTATTTTTTTAAACTCTGTTGCTCTTTGTCCCCGAAGATTGGTTGCGTCACTACCCATCTTGCATACCGTTGACGACAATGTGCTGAATGATGAAATGGTTTCACGGCTACATTTGTTTGAACAGACTAAAGATAAATAACCATTCGTGAGAGCCGGTCGAAAGGCGGTTTGATAAAAGGAATACGATTGTTGATCGCTCGCATGTAATGTTATTTACAGCTATTGAAATTCGTCGTCAATCAGCATAATTATAGTGAAATATGAGCTGATTGTTACGACGAAGTATCGAGTTCATATTTCAAACTGGTGGAGAGAAATCAAAGCCGAAGTAATAAAAACAGAGCGGTGTGTTCGCACCGCGTGTTATTTATAAATTGAACTCCAAGTAACGCTTAAACTAATCGCGATGATGATGTTAAGTTACAAGTGGAAATAATTACAACGCCTTGAGTTGTCTGCAACAAAGACGGGACGTGTCTTGGGGCGGTGGTGTCAAGAACAGGAATAGAACGATGGAGCCCCCGACTGAGCGTGAAGTCGAGGTGTTTCCAATTTACAAACGGCGACATGTCTAATGCGCGACAAGATTTACAATCAGTATTAATTTAAAAACATCTCCGATGACGTTATAAGCTATATTTGAAAAAGTAATTTAAATCCCCTCTACAGCTTCATCTGTATGCAATATGCTGTGAAGTATCTTGTATTGCAATCACTGAAAAAAATTAGTACGAGTTGCAAACTAGCGTCTAAAAAACGCATAACTCTCCGCCAGACAAATCACGTATCCAAATCACAATGAAGACGTTTAATTAGTTTGAAACACGCGATCTTTGGGTCTCGGAATACTGTTACTCAGTTGTAAAAGAAAAATGGTCCATCACCGATGGTCGTAAAGTGGCTGCAATGAAAAAACCGTAAAACAACAGAGTGCTGAGTCGAAAATATGATTTTTGTGGGTTGGTACCTTAAAAATAAAGTCTGCAGATGCAATTTTACTCCTTTATGCGTTTAAAGCTTTGAACACAAAAACCGGCCAAGTGCGATTCAAACTCGCGCCAGGAGAGTTCTGTACCAAAAAACGCCATAAAAACACATTTGTGGTATGCAATGGGAGCCCCACATTTTTTTTATTTTAGTATTTGTTTTGTTCCTGTAGAAGCAACAGAAATACATCATCTGTGAAAACTTCAAACAGTTCACTAGCTATCATTCTTTTTGAGATACAGCCTCTTGACGACAGACAGACAGACAGACGGCGAGGTCTTATGAATAGGGTACGGAACCCTAAAAAGCGTTATATAATAATTGCCAATGCTATGTTGTTGATGTGCATGGCGGTTAGTGGTCTGTGTACCCGGAATGCCGACCACGAGAAACACCGTTTTATAGTATCGTTGTGAACAAAGTATTTTATCGATCTTGGGCTTAATTATTTACTTGTGTAACGGGGTCCAGACTAAATTTATTTATTTTATTTAACAATTATGTACACACATGTATTATACAGAGATGTAATTAGGAAAAAAGTATAATGGCACTGTTTATTTGTACAAGAAATCTCCTCCAGCGGGCCGAGGAGAGCCGCCGATGACAACGATAAAATATTGAAAAAGATAGAGGTGTATGAAAAAAGACTAGATACATGTGATTATACATACTTGAAAACCAAATACATACATACATAGATACACATTATGCATAACTTTTAATTGCTAATGTCGTCATACCTACATAAGGATTACGGATAAATGACGACATTAGCAATTAAAAGTGGTAGACAGGTAGTGTTAGTGGACTTTTTTCTTGAAACTCGCAACCGTACTAACATTTCTAATATTTAGTGGCAGTTTGTCTAACAGCTCCTCTGTGGCTGTGGCATCTAAGTAGAAAGCATCAGCGTAGTCTATAATGGGCTAAATAAGAGTCTGAGCAAGAGTGAATCTTCAAGGGCAGGAGAGTCTGGAATCATTTCGGAGAGTGGAGGTGAAGTGTACCTTCTTGCTGACTTCGTTGACATGAGCTCTCCAGGATAGATTTCAATCTATTATCTTTTTATTCCTCATTGTAAATTGTGTGGTTAACTATGTATGAACAAATGTTTCTTTTCGTAACTTATTAATAAGTTGGAAAAGAGTTATAAAGACTGACAGTACTTTCAATCAAATTTGCCATATAAATAGTGTTCCAAGCTTCCATAATCACATTTCATTAGGTTTTTTTGTGAAATTAGCTTTATTTGAAAGTAATTGAGAGTGAGAGAGAGAATTAATGAAACTTATTAAAACTTAAAATTATTATTATTTGAATGAATCTTTTTCAATCGTAATTAATGCATCGCGTATTTAAAATAAAGTAGGTAGGGTTTAATCCCCGACCAATTTTCTGCTATTGACTAAAACAATTGTTTATTCTGTTACATACTGTATTTACAAAATAAATGTATTTATATTTAACCACTTAGGGGCTAAGGGAACACTTTCGCAAAACGATCCATTGCGTAGAGAAGGAAAACTCGAAATGAAACCCGGTCGTCAGTAAAATGACAATCGTTAAGTCAAGTTGAAGACCTTATGGGCGGCTTGATAAATTTCAACTGCGGGTCGTCACGACGTGCGCCTGTCCATTTCAACACGGCAATAGGCTCACCACCTATTACATGGAACATAAAACTATAATGTTAAATGTGGGCGTATACTATGTCTCTGCTTACCCCCTTCATTTGTATGTATTTAGCATAAATTGGGTGCAATGGGATCTAATAAAATTGCTGACTAACAGATCATGGCATAGAGAAAAAGAGTACTAACTCTACCCAAACTGCTTGAAAGCAAGCTTTGAATATTAAACACACACAATAAGGTCAATCACCAGCAATCAGTCCAGCAGCAGACTGTGTTATGCTGCATTGATTGATTGATTGTATAAAATAAACATAAACACATCTTTCATCATTGAAAAGCTTTCATAGATAGGAATATTTAATATACACTAAGCTAACCCAATTTCGAAGTTAGAAAACTTCATAAGTCCGATATTGGCTTCCTTTTAAAAGACCTTTTTGATGTCACATCAAAAGGAAAATGGATGCCTTTTCCGGTTCAATACCTGCCGTCATTGTCATCGCCTTAGATCATCGTACACATCGACTTTCTCATTGTGATCTACCCTCATAACGTTATGAATGAACAAATTTCTTTATTCACACACGAATTCTTTTTCTAATTCAATCTCCTGATCCTCCTCTTCGTTTATTTATTCGTTTCAAAGTAATTCACTCAAGAAAGCAATAGGTTTTTTTTTCTTATTAAAATAGTCAAAGAGGGAAGTCCTTTGGGACCCTATCGCATTGTTAGTCCACCTGTATTTCATTTAGGTAAGTCCAAAATAAGTAAATCTTATTATGTTCTTGAATCGGCATCTGGTTACTTGAGGGACGGAGTTCATTTAATATTTATGAATGATATACAATGAGGTCTAAAGTTTCCGTTTCTTTCATAAAGTTTATAAACTAATACATCTTAGAGAGTCCATTATGTATTAATTTATCGTCTTTGTTCGTATGGGGATCTACTCTGATATAGGTTAGCCACTGCGCAAATTATTTTATCTCTGACTAGCGGACGTCACGTAGTACACGTAGTTCCCGTTCCCGTGGGAATACGGGAATAAAATATTGCCTATGTTCACCGAAAAGAGTGTAGCTTCCCAACAATAAAAGATTTTTTTAAATCAGTCCTGTAGTTCCGGAGCCTATTCGTTACAAACAAAAAAAAAAACAATTGTTTCCTCTTTATAATATTATTATTATAGATTATAGATAATTCAAGTTATTTTTTACCGTCTAAACCAAACCAAAATAAAGCCCCATGGCATTGTGCCCAAAAAACTAGCAGCATTCCCCCTTTGAATAGCAATACCTATTCGCTGAGAAAGAAACCTGCCAACCCCATGGGTCACCAGTCGAGGCTACTAAGCGCTTTTTCAAATTCTTAAAAAATCTATGCGCATTGGGACCCCGTGGACTTAGGGTCTCGACACCGAATGGAATAAAACAATAGGATGAGTCTAAAACCCTTATATTTATTTTTTTAATATTTTTTAGTTCTTTTAGGTTTGAGATTTCTAGGTATGTCTGGACATCTAGAACCCTATCCTATATGAAGATAGGTATAAACCATAAACAACCGACTTCAAATTCCTCCATAAACAGTTTTCAAATAAAAAACAAAAATATTTTTACGATGTCTGATTAAGAACAATTGGCGCCAGGCCCGAATTGACTTGAGCTCCTTTTTTGCACCATAAAGGTCGGCAGTGGTTACCATAATTATCCAAAGTAAACATACGTACAGTTTTTTCGATTCAAGCATTACATCAGGTAATGGTTTGAGTAAGGATATATTTTTTGTAAAGGAGTATTTCATAATACATAAAACTATGCAAATTGGTATACAGGCGTGGTTAATCACGCTGCGATTAAAGTAACTACACAAATTCGTTTTGCAAATCAAAAAGTATCTAATCGCTTACCTTACACCCATAAAGCAGATCCCTGATTTGGAGAGAAACCAAGGTCAGAGACTCAGAGTAACTGTACCTATAATCATTTATATTTAAAGTTACTATGAAGATGATGATAATAGTTATTGGTTAGAAGTTTCAACTGTCACGGCTCCATATAGGAACGCGGATTGCCGCGAATTTGTAAGCTTTTTATCTAAATCATACACAAACTTTCGCATTTTTAATAATAAATGCGAAAGTTTGTGAGTATTACTCATGGATTAAGCAAATTAATTTATCTCTGACCAGTCAGGTTTTTGTAGGCTCGAGATTTCTAAGCATACTTGAAAATCGAGAACTGACTGATGTTTTGTACAGGATACATTCTAGTCTTTTTTTTTTTTGATGTGAGGGAAAATCCTCGTAGGATGCTATGCCGGACTCTTACCGACTAAAAAACCTCACGTAACGTCCAACAGCCTATGGTTAAGAGCCCCGGGTAAGCCCTCAGGAAGGATGTCCCGTGAAAGGATAGATTCTAGTCTACAATAACATGTAGGTTTTTATCTCGTGAAGGCAGCACAGTCATATTGTTCGTTTACATATATGATTAAAACATCCTAACCAGTTGCTGTCCGCGAACAGATTACGGACCCCTCGCTCGTATGCTCAAGCTCACATAGATTTTTAAACAGAGGCGGAATGAAGGGGCTCTTTTATTCGTCCTGTTAAGTACACGTTTACGACAAACTCGTAAAACACGGATCACTGAAAATTTTTGATATGTAACTTTTCTATTCAAATGTGCTCTTTACGAGCCGGCCCCATTATAATTTTACTGACGTCATATTTTTTCCTGTCATACTGATTATTAACGGTGGTTCAAAAGGATTTCTAATAAAAAAATTGTTATATCTTTTTAATCACTTGCCATTTTTATTATTCTACTTGTGGTGGTACCTTTAGATTTATTCACCGTGGCGCTATAAAAATCTCGTTGCCGATATACAAAATTACAGGATGTTGTGTTGGTGAAGCTAACATGGGGGTAGAATTCATAATACTGTATGGAAGTATGGATGACTTAACTAGGCGGCCTAGTCTACTTTAGTCTGCATGGACACTTGCAACTCCTTAGGCTAAGATGACGGAGGAGTTACGCTCGCACTGCTGACCCTGCAAAAACCTTCTGTGACTTCTTACCCATACTGAATGTCTGAAAAAGTGTAAGTGTATAGCATTCCTTTGCCTTCAAGACGTGAAAGGTAGGCACGTCCATCAACACGTTGTGCCTCCACGTAGACCTGCTTCTGCTAGGGCGATAGCTAGCTGGGACTCACGTTTCCGGGTTCACGGTCATGCCGTAAAAGAGGCCAGGGCATCTTCTACGGCATGTATGAGTAGGTATTATACTTTTGCCGTCTCTTTTGCAAGCAACCGAGTAACTTCGCCGTCTATTTTGCAAGCAACCGAGTAACTACGGCGTCTTTTTTGCAAGCAACCGAGTAACTTATCTAAAACTTTAGCAAATATGCTCACGCAAGAAATACACTGACTTCGGCTGCTGGCAGTGTACACAAGTAGGTACGTAACTACTTATAGACCGCCCATATATCGGTATCAACTATGTAAGTACGTTTGATATCATAATTGATACAAAATATTTCGAATAAAGCTCCTTTGTTTCTTTTATCGGAGTGGGTTAACGTTCTCACGGTACAAGCCACATGTTTTTCATTGCGTATTATTTTTGTTCTTATTTGACAGTCCTTGTGACATCATGCGACTATAAATTGGAGCAATTTTTGAATCAACTCGTGTTGGCAATAAAATTGGAACTGTTTATTTTTGTTTTTTAAACTCATTATAGTCATCTGTTAGTGCAGTCATTTTACGACGTTCGGTATTTTATATACAAACTTCCAAAAGACTTTTATTATTGTTTATTGTAATGTCTTAAAACTTCAAAACAGAATAAAATAATACATAAGCTTGCAATTTGGAAACAGTAAATTAACACTTGTAAGCGGATTTATAATCGTGCATGCTGACAAATACTTGTAGTTTATGGGGTGAGTGCAAAATATGTAAATATAAGTATTTAAATTCCAATTTAATATAGATACTTTTAGAGACAACGATATTTATAACTTATACCAGTGGCGTTTCGAACGCATTACAATTGCAATACCCATAGCTTATAGTCACAACTGGACTTTAATAAGTATGACGAATAGGTCTTGACATATTTCTCTTAAAATTTTTAATACTAATCAATAAAAAGCGCAGTAGGATTAAAAAAAACTCTAAGAGAAAGCTAGAAGTCATCACCACACTGATACTGTCAATGAGATTAGATTCAATAAATCCTAAATCATTTCTTTTCCTCTGTTATGTACTGAAAGTTGTCATACACGTCCACAGATATCAGAAAAGAGATTCCTTTTTTTCTGATTTCTGTGTACACGTCAAAAAAAGGTTAGTCATATGCCAGCAAGTCTTAGTGACGACAGTGGAACAATAAAATGAAGTGTCGAACTGTCGATACAACTTAACATGTGCTCCAAACTGCTACAACAAGTGGTTCTTTATTACCGATATAACTGGACATGCATTTTGTCGTACTCTTTTTTAATAAAGGAACCTGGCACAGTCACTTGATCGAGCGCATAAACAAAGCCGATATAGTATCAATGTACCACACTTAACACGCCGAACACGTAATACATATGGCACCTAATTTGCTACACACATTATACCGAGACCGCGACAACGACTCGCTTTAGTGCTTCATGTAATAAAAAAAATAAAGACCAATAAACAGATAGCTAAATAGTTAATATCATTTCAGAGAAATGTATTAAGGCTAGGTCAATTATCGTCTACAATGTGTGTCTCTGTCGGACCAAGAGTTATGCAACCGACTTGAAACTTTAGCAGTGAAATTGTTCCGAGAAACGTGCTTTGTAGAAAAACATCGGAGGTTTTATTGATTCGAACACGATATGGGAACATAGTCTGGATTCGGAGCATAACTTTGGTCGCTTAGCGAATTTAATTCGTTGATTAATCTTGATTATAATTTGTTTTGCGTTCCAACACACGGAGTTTATTGACATTAGTAGGGCTTCGCTTTCTATTCGTTCACAACGGATGAATCACGCGCATAATTAACATTTTACTTGTCTGACCTATTGTGTTTAGAAAATATATGATTTATGTGAGCAAAATGTTAATCACCATTGTCTGTTTCTAGAAACTATTACATTTCCTACAATAACAATAATATTTTGTGTTTACCTAGTTCATATAAAATACGTCTCCAGTTAATTATATCCTCATTTTTGCACGCAGCTGTCATTTTTCTCGTTGCAATGTAAGTTTAAATGTCATACCTACCTTGTTTTATAACCTGCAGATGCAACAACGGAATACGAAAACCACAATAAAGGATCGCGCACATCGAGGTGAAACGTAGCAGGGCGGAGCAGAGCAGACGGCATCATAAACGAAAACTGGTTGCTGAGTAGGTACGTGAGTGGCGTGCTCCTGGTGGGGCAAAGTGGAAGTACGAAGTAGAGAAGAAGCAAACGGGTAGGCCATTCTGAGTATAGATACATACGTATTTATTTAGTACTAGCAGTTTTCCGCGACTTCGACCGCGTATAAGTCGTTTATCGCGTAAAATTATAACCCTCCTCTTGCGCAGTCGGTTAAAAAGTAGCCTATGTCCTTCCCAGGGCCTCGAACTATCTCTATACCAAATTTCATCCCAACCGCTCCAGCTGTTTAGGCGTGAAAGCGTAACAGACAGACAGACAGAGTTACTTTCGTATTTATAATATTAGTAGGGATTCCGCTCTCCAGAATCCCGACTACGTGGTATTCAATGGCAATCCTGTTCCTCATAGTTAAAGGATCACCAGGCGCAGCGGGGAGGGACGAGCTACATATTGTGAGATTGTATGAAAGCTTGATAAGCAAATTTAGCATAGGCTCCAACCCGCTGCAGAAGCCGTCCTAATGTGCTTGGACCTTAATACGACCATCAAATTGCAACTCCAGTTTCCTTGCAAAGTGACCAATAAGTAGGTATGAGGTAGGGAATGTGTTTAGCGAAACCAGTTAAACAGGACTTGATATTACCGTAGTATGTTTTTATGCATCGAACTTTTTTAACCAAACAAGGAGCTCAATATAATATAGGGACAGCCAGTCATGTCGTTATAGTGCCGATGTGTAAACAAATTGTGAACACAAAGGCAACAATAACATGAATAACACATACAATTTGTAAGGATAGAGCTTTATGGATGTATGAACTTCAGTAAGTACTCAATGTACCACGTTCTTGGACGGCTGAAAACGAACGATTACACACACATTTTTACATTTTTGAAAACACCGCAGCTGTGCCGAATATTTCGCGGTGAACTCGAACGCCCATTATTCCGCACCATAAATAATCCACTATACAAAAACGCTAACCCTTCATTGCCTCTTCCTTTTACGACTCAAAGGAAAGAAATAAAATATGTGCGAGCCAAAACAAAGGGTATAAAACCAAAATGACAGGGCCACACGCTTTTCAAGGAGACGGCAACAAAGCAGAAAAGGCTATAATTTCGCATTATATAATACTCGGAAGGAGTCGTCCGACGGGATTCGTATGCAGCCAGCGTGGTTTAAAAATAACTCAAGGTTAGCTCGCAGATCGAGGGTCCCATTGTGACATCAAGGTCCACCGGTTTTGTAGGATACCTATAGCGAATATGTGTACGTGGATGCGCTGACGCTGCGTAGGTTGCGTTATCCGAAGGAATTCAGTGTTTTGACTGTCTTGGTAAATACAGTATCATTTTACTTTGAATGGGTTTATTCATTGTTTAGTAGAGTTTGTTGTTAGTCAAATAATCATTTTGTACAATTGATTAGCCGTAGCTATTAGTAGATTTTTTGTTCAGTATGATTTTTTGTGCATTACGCTACGGCCATCGACCAATGTGACCAGATTTGACTAGACATCCAGACCAGACGATAATAACTACGCGACATGATCCGGTTATATTTAAGATTTATTATGCTTAATATTTGTTTATTCATTTTTTATCATATCTAAGTATACATACATAGGTATTACGACAGACTTCAAAACATAATACTTACTTACATATACAGTTTATTTTTTATCTTTATGGGTATGAATATTTTTTATGTAAAGGAGCATCGTGTGATTTTGGTCAGTTCGGTTCCTCCGACGAAATTATATAATAATTTTGTACGTGTGGAGGCACCGCACGTACACAAAATACGAGATTTTTTTTACTCTCTGCAAATCTCGCGGCTCGAAATTTTGATGTATTTATGTTTGTACGTAATAAACAGTCATCATCATCACTGCTGGGCATAGGCCTCCCCCAAGGATCGCCATAACGTTCGGTACTGCGATGCGCGCATCTAGCAGATTCTTTCAGTAGCTTTATTATGTCATCTTTATTTTGGGTTGAGATAGCGTTGTGTGAAAATAATGTCCGTGAATATTAAATATTTATTTATTTATCTGTCCATCTTTCGGGAGGTTTTCGCACCCTGCGTTTTCCAGTAATACACAGTAAGTACTTTGCTACTTATAAATACCTACTTACCAATTTATTATAACTCTATGTGTACCTCTCGGAGGATTTTATTGCTGGTTCAGGTCTTGGCCACGAATTATAAAGAAAGATACTGCTATCAATGTTCTGCCACACTAAGAAATAGGTATCACACCTTTTGTTGATACGAGTAGGTATAACTTATTTTAATACCTGCTCATCTTTATTAATAATTAAAAATAAAGAAACAGTGAACACATTGTTATATGCAATAAATACGTGACCTCATTGCCCTTAACAACTTAATACGGTGCACAAAAAAACTTTTAAGTAGTCTCCCTTTGCAGATTACCCAACCGTGACAAGTGAAGGCAACCCATTGTCTTACATCGGCCCTTCAAAATAACATGCATGTTGTTGTCTATAGGTATATCGTTTCTTTATTACATTGTACCTTATTTAGGTACACAAAGGGTCAAGCCAATTTCGTTGGTTAAAACGCTTGTAGTTTTCAATCTACAGGGAAATGCACTTTCCTTAATAATCCACTATTTCGTCAGAAGCGACCTCCATGTAGTTTCTTTTTTATACTAGGTAACAGTACTACCTAATTGAAAGTGGTCCCTGTAGTCTGCAACACCAGAGGCCAGAGGCGTAGGACACGCGATGCCAACCCTATTGTCCGTTTTGATACAGACAGCCACAGTTTTTTCAACATCTACAACAAGACTTTTTGCATCAAGAGCTGCTGAAGCGCAGTTGATTTTGCGGGATACACCTGGCCACCTACACCTAATACTGAATACTAGTTAGGTACATTTTTGCTATGATACGTACTTACTCCCCAAGTGAGAAACAGTTCAAACAATTGACTTTACTGTCGAGTATTTACGAGTATGAAGTAGATACTACTGTCATAGTAGAAATAGCTACTACTGTTCTCACCTTTGGGATGACCCCGCGAGGTACTTACTAGACGCGCTTGTCATGAGGTGACGAGAGGCCTCGAACCATTAGCGCAGCGAAGAACCATATCGTCCTTGGCTGCCTACTACCGAATGTATCACGGCGAATGTTCTGAAGAGCTCTTAACCTGATCCCACCATTTCCGTTCCGATCCGGAACAACGCGTGCCGGGCAGAGATACCACTCATACACAGTGGAGAGATTCTTCGCCAGAACTGCTCGTTCCTCTGTCGAACTATAAAAACCTGGAACGACCTGCCCGCACACGTGTTTCCCTCATCTTGCAATTCACGTGCCACGGCTTTCCATCAAGCTCTTCAAATCTTTATCAATCACCACATTCCTAAAGTGGTTCGCATTAGTGTACCACAACCTCCAAAAGAGTTGTCACAGGGTTTAGTTTCTAGGTTTATTTCTTTACGCCAAGATCTCGTCGGAGTCAGCAGGTTGGCTTGGGCTACGAAAATTTCGGTGGGCAAACTTTCTATTTAGTATTCCGCATCTAAAGAGACTGAGACTCCGATGTTTGTCTGTCTGTAGGTGACCAAGCTGTATCTCTTGAACCGTGATAGCTAGACCTTAAATTATGCTGTGGCTAGACGATTGACATTTTCACATATCAATAATCGGCATAATATCGGCTGCGTGAGTGTTGCAAACGTTCATAGGCTGCGGTGACCACCGGTCCTTCTGGTGGGCCGTATGCTTGTCTGCCACCTCAGTGCCATAAAAGCACTATATCAAGCACGTATTTCTGTTTGTTATTTGGAAGTTCTCTTTAATTATTTTGTTGTTAATAATATTATTTTTTGTTAAGTATATTATTTAATAGCAAAAAATACTAAGAAACAGACTTAAAAATTAGGGAAGCTCCCAAGCAAACAAACCTAATTCTTTTGCAGTTTTTTGGTACGCAATGCGACTCGCACTTGGTCAGTTTTATACGATACTCAAAGTACCTAGTAGTAACAATATTTTACCCCATATAATTATACTCATTGTACTTAGTCCTGTGCATGTTCTATTAAAGTAAAAAAGAACTAAGACCTTGAATTCCCCTGCAGGTGCAGTGAAGCGTACACCTGCCAACATCACGCAGCTTATACACTGACCTATAAAAGCAATAATTAAATAATTTATACCCGACAACTATTCCTTATGTGGGTCAAACACAAATGGCGTTTCAAGGGACGATAAAACAACGGGACCTTTAATTAATTTGGGTAACAAACTGCTTATCTATCTACTAATTAAATAATGAATAAACAGTTAAAAGACGGAAAAATATGTTATCTGATTTACGCAATATCTTCGGGAACTTTATAGATATAGGGTTCCGTGAACAAGGCCGACAATAAAAAACTAAACATACATAGGTATTGCTTAGGTACGCCATTTTAGGTTTTTTTTTTTTTGCGTGTGGAAATCCTACATGGATGCTATGCCGGACTCCTACCGACTAAAACCACACGATGCCCTACAACTGTCTACGGCCGGGAGTCCCGGGTAAGCCCTCGGAAGGATGTCCCAGACGCCATTTTAGGTATGCGGACTCGGACTCTGGTCTTTAATTCTAGATAGGGTATGAAAGCAAGTAGTAATAAATCGGCATGTATTCTGTGTATCTGTTAAATTAGCGGATTTGATTGATACAAAAACAAAAAATTAAAAAAAGAATATTATTTTGTTCATCTCACCATCTCACTGAACGATTCGGCGGGAAACTTTCAGACAAGCGTTACATTGTGTTTTAATAATTTTTCAAAACTAGTGTAATTTTGAGTGTTTATGTGTAATTTATGGTGGATTATTAAACATAAAGGTTCGACAACGTGCAAAAGTGTTGGAAAGTGATAAAGCGCAGTGAAACGCGAGTTTTTAGGTTTGTCGACGAATTCCACATCAAGCCCTAGTAAGGTACCACCGCCTTACTAGAGTAGAACTTAGTCCAAACTTGGACGTACATGAATACGCTGCTCTTAAGAAGAATCATAACATGAAAAATGAAAATGATTTATATTTTCACAACAATGAAATTTACTTGACTTTGGCATACTCTCAAACCGAGAAAGTCCAAGAACAAGAAGAAAAAAAAAAAAAAAATCTCACTGAACTTATTCAATGCATCATGATTCTATGACACTAGCTCGTTTCATAGGTAGGCAGTATTTATTTATAAAAAAGTATATCCCGTTCGCTTTAAGTTCGCCGGTGGCGTAAAGGCTGATGTAGAGGCGTTGTATGGGAGGCAACCTGCAAACTTAGACCGAGCGGGTAGTATGTTCTATTATGGCCATTCTATCTTTGCTCCACGAATATCTCCTTAAAAAAATGGACCATTACGCAATGTCATTTTAAATATCTATAACCAAATTTGAAAATAGAATTATTGCAAGGAATGTTTCATGTTTTTTAATAATATTTTAACGGAACCAAGACATTAAGGAGTTACCAACCTTTTTAAAAATACTGACCGCAAACAATTATTAGGATGGTTGCCGAGTGTATAAATACTTACTTGGCCAACTTTCTCGTGTTTAATATTTTTATGAAGTTGCGGGTTCGCTTCACTGCACGACAGGAAATGGGGGTTCGCTGGAAAATTTTACAAATGCCATTACCTTACGAAATTTGTATTATCTCTGAAATTATCTGCTCAGAATTATTAAGAAATAACATTCCCTGGAAAATTTCGTGGAAAAGATACACCTACTTGCCTACCTACAGTCTCTATGATCATTGCTGCGTGATTTTATGTGTTGTAAGATTTTTGTTAGCCCAGAAAGTACAATACATACAACAACCAGAAAATAATGTTTATGATAATTGATAATACATCGCTGCCTTAGTAGCTACTCACTAGCGAGAAGATTACGGAGGGCAAGTGAGAATGTCAGTTGCAGTTGTAACCGGGAATAACACTTAAATTACCTACCATTTCTTTAGATGTAAGTTCATAATGAAACAACTAGGTGGTTGTATGTAATTAAATAAGATTATTGAAGTACACAGTAGACTAGTACTAGGTACCTACCTAGTACTAGTCTACTGTGTACTTCAATAATCTTACGTGGTAGGTACCTACCTAGGTACCTACCACGTCCTGGTATCCTTACGAGGGCTTACTCGGGGCTACCAACCGAAGGCTGTTAGGTTGGATACGTGTGGTTTTTAGTCGGTAGGAGTCTGGCATAGCATCCCTGTTGGATTTTGCTCACGTTAAAAAAAAGATACCTACCACTGTACATGTACACAGATACAATTTCATTTGTTTTCTGTGTACCTGCTATGGCAACTAGCTTACCGTTATTATTTCTGGTGGAACTGAAAGTAAAACATAAAAGAAAATTTTCCAGTTTTTGATTTGGCTGTTCTTTAACAACGATATTGTGTGACCTCCCATCAAAAAAAAAATGAGAGGTCTGTAGCTTGTAATTCGGTAAAATGCCTTTAGGGTATGTGTCCGATCTCGACCGCAAGCAGCATGCAGTCGCTGCAATGCCGCGACCACACCACTGGTCCCCATACATTCTGTATAGATTTGTTTTAGAATACATTCCGAACTCAGGTACGATTCAGAGGTCAGAGGTTTTTCGGATGCTTATTAACAACCACACAAATAGGTAACCACACAATAGGAAGCTTTTAAAAATTTCCATTGTTTAGAAAAAAACCACGTCACCTAAGTATTTACCAGAAATCGGTAGATTATTGATATTTCATTCAAACATTAATGTAGAATAGAAGCCAGATGTGGGTACTATACTTCTCCATATTTACACACGCAATTATTGATAAATAAATAAAATTTCAATGGCTATTCAGAGGTCACACAGATGGTGGGTCTTCAGACAAAAGCATCGTAATAATATTGCTGAAACTCGTTTATTTGAGACGTAGTTCCTTTACAAACATATTTGTCCTTTCACGGAAATTATAGTCCCGCAGACAAAGGCTGTATGCCAACGTAATAGAGCATACAATTGTATAAATAACTATTATGTTTATGCAGTAGTATGATTGTATCGGCGTAATTCGGCTGGTGTTTCGATACACGTGTTCCGGCGAGTTCCCCTCACAATCAAATGCACCTATCACCTGGCTCCTAGGAACAGAAGAAATATAAAATTGGGTCACACGTTGCGCCACTAGTTTCTTTATTCCCTCTTGAGTGCTCTCTCGGTCCCTCCAGCCTTGGACCGGTTCCACGGAACAAGGCGATTTTGTTCCTTTGGCCCTTTCATACGAGACCCCTTTTAACACACGTGCGCGCTTTGAGAATCTTCATATTCGATTCACATGAATGACAGATTTCAATTCATAAATCTTATATAGGTTTTAAGACAATAATTCTGTTCATTATTATTATTGTGCTTCAGAAAGTTTTCAATGAATACTTTATTAAGAAGTTAAGAACTATTCCCACTATTACTCCTAGTAAGAATACTAGGAATAAAGAGAATGAATTAAGACTGGCAAACGAATCTCCTTTGTGAATTATGTCGATCGTCGACTACGTATTGAAAGGCATAATATTATCATTCCACAATTGGTTTTTTTCCACTTGGTGGTGAGCCTAGAGCCTATTCGTCGTGTTGAAATTGACAGGCACAAGGTGTGTCTACCAGAATTAGATAAATGACTAAGTAATCCTAATAATGATTGTGGCAGAGGACGAGGTACAAAGAAAAAGAACCCTAGCAATAAATTAAAACTTCAATTCTTGTTTAATTGCCAGCTACGTCAAAATGTCTCCGCCATGATAGAAAGTTATGACCAGTAGTCGACGCAGAGATTACTACTTACCTAGCTCTATTAATAGTTCTAATAGTAAAGTACTACATTCACTAAGTATACAAGTCTGGCTTAACAAGTTACCCATACCACAGGTTTGTATAGAAAATTATTAAGGTGCCCATTAAAATTGCTCAACCTATAACGAGACGGCTAACTTATCAATAGACAAAGCTTGTAAGTAAACAATAGGTATTGTTAAGCTGTTTAGGGGTGTGAACACGAATTCATAATCAGTTCAGTGACTATACTTGTATGGTCTCTAGGTAACGTTTCTTTTCTAATATCGTCATTTTTTAAAGCAATGTTTTACTTTATTTCTGTTTATTATACACTAGCTAATGACACGCGGTTTCACCCGCGTAGTTCCCGTTCCCGTGGGAATACGGGAATAAAATATAGCCTATGTTCACCGCAAAGAGTGTAGCTTCCCAACAGTCAAAGAATTTTTTAAATCGGTACAGTAGTTCCGGAGCCTATTCGTTACAAACAAACAAACAAAAAAACAAAAATACAAAAAAGCAAAAATACAAATCTTTCCTCTTTATAATATTAGTATACTCGTAGATAGAACGTTATTCTAAGTGCTGATTTTTTATCACTCTCATATTATGACTTGAATTCGATTTTAATTGACTGAGATTATACTTATACTACATAGTCAATTAGTCATGTATGAATATTAGACGATGTTATCAGACGTTGGGTGTGGTTTCTTCCGCTATTATATTTAGCCCTTAGTTATTAAACTACAAAACGTTGTCCATGTCCGTCTCATCACAGTTATTGCTAGGTACTAAGAGTATCAAATCAGCCTATAGCAGTCCACTGCTGGACGCAGGCCTCTCCCAATTTGCACCACAGTACGCGGTCCTGTGCCTTTCGCATCCAGTCCCAGCCTGCGACCTTTACCAGGTCGTCGGTCCATCTGGCGGGTGGATGTCCTACTCTACGCTTACGGGCTAACCGAGTCTCGGTCTCCACTCTAGAACTGATTTGCTCCATCGGCCGTCGGTTCTTCTACAGATGTGGCCAGCTCTTTGCCACTTTAATGTGCTTATTCTGCGAGCTATGTCAATCACTCTGGTTCTCTGCCGAATAACCTTATTTTGGAGTCTATCCCTCAGAGATACACCACGCATGGCTCGTTTATAGCTTGCTGTGCAACTTTGAGGGCATGGACTAGCCGCACCGTAAGTGTCCACGTCTCAGCACCATATGTCATAACTGGTAAGACGCACTGGTTGTGGAGTTTCGTCTTCAGGCACTGCGGTATAGGCGAATTGAAGACTCGACGTAGCTGAACGCTGCCCAACCCAAGCGGATCCTTCTAGCGATTTCCTTGTCCAGGTTGCCCTTGTCTAACGTGATAACGTGCCCAACATATGTATACTCCTGGACAACCTCAAGCATCGTTCTTTCGACGTAGATTGGTCCCGGTGTAACGTGCTCATTGAACATGAACTTGGTTTTCTCCAAGTTCATGCCGAGACCAACACGTCGAGATGCACCGCTTAGGCTGTGCAACATTCCGCCCAATTATTCCAGCGTCTCCGTTACTATGACGATGTCGTCGGTAAATCGAAGGTGCGAGATTCGCACAGGTACTATAGCGAACCAAAATATTGAAACATTCGATTCGATAAATTCATAACCAAATTCAGATGATCTTTGGACAATACTCCGCTTGACACTTCAATGATTAGGCAGTTGACAAAAGAATAAGCACGTCAGTTGGCAAGCCTGAGTTGTCACAATTATTTGAAGAGGAGTCAAATATCAGGCACTTGACGGACGAAATCATGACCAAAAAAGGAAACACGAAACAAAACCCAGTATCAACCCCGTACCCCCAAAGTTGTTGCAATAGACTTTCGCCAAGAAATGGAATGCTGAACGATAGGTTGCGTTTGATTGATTGAGATTTTATAAGCGAGGTGGAAATCTGCCGCAATGTTTCGGTTTGGCACTGCATAGCAATACTTAAAGCTTCGTATCCCAAGGGTAAAAGCAGGACACCATTACTATACTGAGATTTCCTACTCTATCACGAGGCTGTATTTCAGGAACCGTGACGTAACTAGAGAGCTGAAACTTTCACAGATGATGTATTTCTGTAGTCGCTCGCTATGACAATAAATGCGTAAGTCTAAAGCACTAAAATCATAAAAAAAACATGTAATGCTTTTATTTCCCAAACTAAACGTGATTATTTGCCGTATTTTGGCTAGAATCTCAGTGCGCGAGTCCAACTCGCACTTGGCCGTTTTTTTCTGTAACTATAGTACCTAGTATGCCGATACCGACTACGTCGAATTTGGCTACATTTATTTCGGCCTTTTGTAGAAGAACCGATGTGGATGTGCATATGTAATTAATTCAAATAGATGAAATGATAAAGAAATATGGATGTGAGGTTCCATACAAAGAAATTGTTGAAAATAAATAAACTTGGTGGACGAAGGTCTCTGCCGCAGATATAAGAAAACTTCCAAATTTCCATAGAAATCTTCAGTAAAGTTTTCTCTAGTTTACTGGCACACAAGATATATAAGTATAATAAGGACTAGAATTGACTGACTTTTTAAACAAAATTGGCAGTATGGTTTTAAACACCTTCACCTGTTATTTGAACAAGTAAAAAACCACAATTAAGACTTATCTACAATTTTATTTTTAAGTGGGTACTTAGATAATACTTTAGAAGTTTAATACGACATGTTTTGTGCAATGTAGGCTTTATTATTAGTGAAGTAACATGGAAAAGCAACCTGAAACGTGAGTAGTTGTGTATTGTCATTTACTAGACTTGGTATTTTATTTGAATGGCTTGATAGATAACCCATCGTTATTTGCTAACTAGAGACTTACCTATTAAAAGTTTCTATTCTTCTGAACAGTTCTCTTAGAGTGACGTCTACCTATTAACAATCCTACTTAGGTACCTATGACTATTGTTTATCTGTACCTTGCTATCTCAACATTATGAGATTCTGCTTGGAAGAAACCAATCAATACCTAGGTACATCATTAGTTGCATTTATCTGGTGGTCGCTGCAACTTGAGCTTTTTAATCGCTCCCGCTTCCGCAACCGCTATCGCGAGAAAGTGAAAATTCGCGGGGCACTTTCTCCCCACCGCCGGCGTGGCGGCCGCATCGGCCCGCCCCTCGCTGCACCGGTCCCCCGCGCGCCCTCGCCGCTCGCCGCGCGTCTCTCGCCGCAAGGTCAGCCCCGCGTACACAGGCGGGTGGCGCGGCGGCGGTGCGGCGACGCGCTTCGCTCTTGAAATTTCGCTTTCGTTCACTCGCGGTTATTAGTCGGCCGCGCGCGCTCCGACAAGCATGTGTCTCGCGTGACGCGCTCCACAACTTCCGCGCGGCACGTTCGATTTCGTTAACAAGTCGATCGTGGCATGGCTCCACGGCGGCAAGGCGCCACCGGCGAGCGCGAGGCGGAGGAGGCCCGCGCGTGCTGTGTTCCCGGGGAGTGCCTTCGTCCTCGAGAGACAGTTCGCATTGAGGACGCTATTCGCCTGCTATGCAACAACGACACGTGCACCGCCGGCCGGTACATGCACAGAGAATGCTTCGAGCAATGGGAAGCCGGTGTGCTCGCTTATCTCAAGTCTTGCGGCAGGGCTCGCTCGTGGTCTGAACGACAACGCTATCAGAACTTGTGGACCAAGAAAGGTTATGATTTGGCTTTCAAGGCTTGCGGATGCCGGTGTGGCCGAGGACATTTGAAAAAAGATCTGGACTGGGCTCCTCCGGGAGCTGCGATTCGGGCTGAGGAAGAGAAAAAGCGGCGACGACGCACGCGGTCAGGGCGTACTCCAGCAGCCTCGGACGGTCGCTCGCGCGCTTTCAGCCTTTCGAGCTCCGGCTCATGTTCGCCACCATCGGCGCCGTCAGAGCCATCCACTAGTCCCACTCATGTGCCGTCACACGCTGTCACTCCAGCGAAGAAGCTTTCCAAACCAGATATCGTATCTGACAGGATCAGGTGAGATTTCTTATGCCAGTAATTCCTTGCCTATTTTTTATACTTACGTCCATGTTATCATTAAATGTATGACGACATTTAATTAACTCTTGCTAGTCTAGTATACCAAGATTTGCAGTGTACTGTGGCAGGCAGTTACAATGTACATAAATATGATCTGAATATTGAGAAAATTACATTTTTTCCAGTCCAGTCCAGGTCACGAATTTTCTTTTTCATCTATTAAGGCGTAGGTTAGGTTCATGAAGGGCCTCGTTACTTAGTACGTACGTAGGTAAAAAGATAAGAATAAACCACGATACAGTAGGTAACTAAGTTACTTATTTACCCTGTATTCAATTTATTTATTAAATTCAAGTTCAACACTTTTTATATGCTTTGCTTGCAACCGGGTGCATTGAATTTTGTTTGTGTAAATAGTAGGTACCTGCTACCTGCCTACTAGGCATTGGTTACACCTACGGGATCATGTTTATGTATGCATTTCTTGTTTAATGTTTATACAGTAGGTACCTAGTTATGTAGGTATACTTACACTTCATTATAATTGACGGGAGGAACTGGTTAGAGGCGGCTAAGCGCGAAGCTGTGCCTCGCAAACCGGCCGCTCTTTGCCGGCACTTCGCCCCGCTATTGAATTTAGATAAGATCTAATGGACTCTGATGTTACCTGCTAAGTAGACTATTTAACTCTAAACAAGGTTCTATAATTTGCAATTTAAAAACGTAATTTTTTAATTATTTTTCCATAACTTGCCATTTGAGTTCGTACAATGATGATAGAAAAATAACCTTGCTTATTCTCGTAAAATCACCATTTAACTTGTATTTTTCCCGTGTAAGTGAAAACGTCCATAGCCTATTGATCATCACTAAGGACAATCTTCGCCTAATAAAATATTCCACTTCTATCTTCTGTAAAGCGGGAGAAATAAATATCTTATACTCACAAAAGTTCCTATGACTTACATAACATTATCTTGGCTAGATGGTGAGTCTGCTACAATTGAGGTTTTAAATTGGCAGAACGATTGAAATGTAGCCTTCAGCTAAAACCAACTTGCTTAAGAGGGAACATGGGCATCGCTTTTTCCATACAAATGTACCTATTCCTTAGGGCACTTACATTTTTCCTGAATATATGCCTCTAGATCTAAATCTTTTTTATTAAGTAAATCAATTTATGCTTTACAATGTCACTATTATTTGTTTTTTCGTCGAATAATAAATAAGAAATAATATGACCCTTTAAAATGACTAATATGAAAAATTATAAGTATCAATTTTTATCGCCGTGGTTCGAGGACTATCAGAGAAATTCGAAAAGCTTTTAAAGTAAAAACAACAGAAAGAAAATTAAAATCGACTCAGTTTTTTTTTTAAGAAAACAGTGGAGCTCAAAAATCGTTTTTGTTAATTTTTTTGTGTATGTATATAAAATCGGTCTGAGCTGCAGTTATTCTTATTGCTCTGTACGACATAATCCAGATGCAGTGTGATCTGAGATAGTAAAACTCAAAAACTACCTATTTTGTACCTATATTCCCCACAGAGTACCTACCTACCTACTCTCGTAGGGTGCCTATCAATTTATTTGTATGTAACATCACTTACGCTGTACTTTTTACAGAAAGCTTCTGTGACTCGGTTACTCTGTAATGTCTTAATGTACAGACATGACAATATTTTTACAATTGCAGTAGTTATTTTATTTCTCGTAGCGTCGCTCGTAGCCCGCTATCTACCAAATAAATTATCAAACAAAACAATTATTCGCATGAATACCTACGTATCACACCTACCTATTGACAAGAATTTCATTAAAATCGGTCGTGCCATTTCGGAGGAGTCCCAAGGTATTAAATGAATTAAGTATCGATCACCTAAGTAAGTGTAGTAGACGCGCAGATATTTTTTTACATAGATATTTTTAAAATTCGTAAGTAGGTAACATTGGCAAGTTTTAGCAGGCAAATGTACAAAATTCATTAAATAATATTATTCAGTAAACAATCCACAATGCCACCTACTAGTACTCATACCTAATACCTACCAACCTATGAATCATACATAACAGCATTAGAATTCGTATTAGTAAACAAACCATTCAAATACCTATTTCGTTATCTCAACGTATAAAAAATCGAGCATATTTACTTCCTGAACTTGATTGATATATTTATTTGCAGTTTTTGTATAGATATCGATACAGTATTACAACCTTGCATTTTAGGGTTCCGTAACGCAATTGGAGAAAACGAAACCATTTCAGGATCATTGTTGTTCGTATCTGTGTACTTTTTTTTTCAGGAATCAAATACCTACCCGTTTGCGCTAAGTTTGCCGCTGGCGTAAAGGTAGAGGCCCAGTATGAGAGGCGACTGACTAACTTAGAGTGAACGGGTAGTATGTAGGTACTCGCTATATTGCAAACCCATGGAAATATGAAAGAAAATCTAAGTAATAAAATATTCTAAGTAAGTGCGTTAAAAAAAGAAGATTTTACACCACATACCACAAAGACAGCAGCATCAGTGTAGCACCCTTGATTTTGTAAACGGCCATAGACTGACTACTGTGATTATTTCCATGTTAGGCCGTTTGTTTGGCGTTAGGGCTGTAAAAATATTCTACGTCTCTCTTTTGCAAAATTACACAAATAAATATCCTGTATAATAATATGCCTCTGCCTAACCCTTCGGGTATAAAGGCGTGGCCATATGTATGTATGCAAATATTCTTTAGAAAAAGGAAGCATCGAAGAACACAATTGAAGTCTACTCTGCCAAGTGGACTTTCTTGTTGCACTAAATCACTAAAGGGTTTCGGCCTACAGTCCTACACTTAATTTTACCAAAAAAATCGAAAAACAACCGTGACGGTTAATGACAGGTAGTAAGGCTAATTATGTTGTCCTGGGACATCCTTCCGAGGGCTTACCCGGGGCTCACAACCATAGGCTGTTGGGCGTTACGTGAGGTTTTTTAGTCGGTAGGAGTCCGGCATAACATCCATGAGGATTTTACCTCACGTAAAAAAAGAGGCTAATTATGTTTGTACGGAACCTTGAGTGCCAGAATTTGACTCGCACTTAGACTGTTTTTTGTGCACAATCTTGCACAAAAAGCTACATCATGGCGCACTGATGATAATAGACAAAAAACTTTTAGTAGGTAGATATTGTCAAGAATAGATAATTTTAATAGGTACAGTAATAAACTTATAAGATATTCAGACTACTTCTTTGTCGTAGTATTTCATAATACTATACTGTATTTACTTGGCCGTGACACAAAATGTATTAAACAACATTTTATTAGGCACTTTTTACTCTAAACTAGGTTAATATAGACGGCATGTCGAAGATGCCTATTTAGTCTTATTTTACTTTCACATTTTTATCTATAAAACACACAGTACAATTTTCGCTCCACGCACTCGGCTGAATAGTTTTACAACCACTGTTTTCTTTGTTTATGTTATGTCATGTCTCACGGTCGAATAAATACATTATAACCCGGTTCTTCTTTAATGCATCGGCTTATATAATTAAAATACTAGCACCATAGAAGCAATTCATCACACTGAATCATTACCATTCCTATGATTTGCCACTTAACGGTGTCATTTACCCCTGTGATTACAACTGCACAATGATTTAATTTAATAACTACTTAATTTCAAATAATAATGGCAAACTACCAATAAATTCAGTTTACTACTTCTTTAACAATAATAATGACTTAATCAGAAAATAGCTATAAAAAGACGACGGCACGCAATCTGAAATCTACAATTTGTTAAATCGATCCAGTATCGCAGGCATCGTACATCACTTTTTATGAGCAAATGTCGAATTTAAATTCGCGTCCAAATTGGTGGAGCCCTAAAAATGCAATATTGTCGGCTTAATACAGTCCGTTGCACAGGTGGTTTCCGTTTCCTGGCAAAAGTGCGTTTTCCCCAAATTACATTCACCTGCCCCTTTTGCCAAATTGTTGCCAGGCGGCCTGTGGTCTGCTTCCGCCAAAAAACTTTCTTTAAAACTTTGTACCTTATGATCTAAAGAACTGAATACTAGCAATCATTTAAAAGCAATAATATTACAGGCAGTCCTTGAGAATGTGAACAAACATTAAATCTTCAATCTAAATATATATAACTCAAAGGTGACTGACTGACTGACATAGTGATCTATCAACGCACAGCCCAAACCACTGGACGGATCGGGCTGAAATTCGGCATGCAGGTAGATGTTATGACGTAGGCATCCGCTAAGAAACGATTTTGGTTAATTCTACTCCTAAGGGGATAAAATACGGGAAGCGGGAACGAGAACAAATATTTTACGCGGGCGAAGCTGCGGGCATCAGCTAGTCACAAATAAAATTATAGTGTAAATAGGTGTTGATAAAACTTCTTCCTACCTATGAATTATCTTATTGATTTAAGTAGGTAGGTACTTAATAAATAACATCACTGAAAAGTGAGTGATATTTTTGTCACTAAAAATAGGTTAAACAAAGAAAATTTAATGTCCTAGGGATTCCACTTAAAACCAGTGGGTTTAGCCTCTGTAAACTTTTTTTACCTTTAAAGCCACTCAATCGTGTACTTGAATACTTCTTACTGCTTTTTTATAACACTCTAAATGCATCTCTCCCAACATCTTTGCAAATTCGTAATTATATTTTCCACATAAACTTGTTTCTAGGGTAAAACAGCTTGAGTCCTGGGGTACCCTTCCGAAGGCTTACCCGGGCTCCCAACTGTAGTCTGTTAGGTAGGATACGTGTGGTTTTTAGTCGGTAGGAGTCCGGCATAGCATCCCTGTAGGATTTTCCACACGTTAAAAAAAAGGATAAAAAAGCTTATGCCAAAGGGAAACCATTCATAGATAGCGACCTGTCTAAAACCTGTCTGGCGATAAAGTGCAAAAACAATTCACTCAATTATATATATCTAATAATAAATATAATCTGTGGAAAATTTACCTAACATTTTGTACGTACCTACGTGCCCACTGATAAAAATATGTGACACTGTAGCTATACTTAACCAAATTTATGCAATGATAATGCGAGTACATAGTTATCTGTGTCAAAATATGTTATTGTAAACACTGTTGAAAAATATCGAGTATCAGTTTTAAAATTCATATATTATACTTTCATAAACATGTATTTATGCATATAAACCTACATACATAATATACAATCTCGTGCATATCTCCCATGGGGTACGCAGAGTGATTCACACACTCACACTCAAGAATGGTCGAATCGATTTGACTCATATTGGTTTTGGTACGTTTTTAGAAGTCGGGAGAAGGCCTAAAAAAGCCTAAGAAAATTTGGTGGGGTTAATTATGTATGTACCCTACCTTATTCTATTTAAATAAATCAATATAATATTATAAAGAGGAAAGATTTGTTTTTTGTTTGTTTGTTTGTAACGAATAGGCTCCGAAACTACTGGACCGATTTGAAAAATTCTTTCACTGTTGGGAAGCTACACTCTTTGCGGTGAACATAGGCTAATTTTATTCCCGAATTCCCACGGGAACGGGGACTATGCGGGTGAAACCGCGTGACGTCCGTTAGTATAGAATATTATCATACGTCGTGTTTTGTGGTCTATTATTAGATTGCAAAACAATGGAGGAATTTGCTCTGTATTTAATTTGCAATTCATGAATTTAAAATGACAGTTTGTTACGTAAAATTGCGTTGAAATTGCTTGATTATTATTAGCTAGTAGCTCTGTAATAATTTACACAGGCCTACAATTAATTTCCAAGAAAATTACAGCCCTTTTAGAAATCAGAAAATATTTGCAAAGTAATCATACCATAGTACGTATTTTAACATGAAAGTGCTGTCTAGTAAGTACACTCACCGAAATAGATCAGTGTGCAGGCCATATCACAATTTTCTTGTTAGTTCATCTTCATACGCAAAAAAGTAAAAAAAGTCATCTAAGTAGGAGCAAGAAGTTCCGAGATAGCCTTCACATTCATAATAGCAGACAAGGTGCATTACTCACCTTCACTTCGTCATATTATAAGAAAACCAAGTTCATCAAGTCATGTCTTCGCCTCCAGGTCGGTCCACCCCAAAAAAGCCTTATCTTGCCATAGTGAAGAAAGACATGCGTGCTCCTGACTTCCTTACAAGGGATCAAGACATTCCTTGAAGTTAGAATGAAGTGAAGTCAAGCAGGCCTCGATTCCGAAGCGAAATGAGATTTCAGATGGCAGTCGTTCCCAGAGTCAAAATATAGAAGAGTTTTGTCCCCCTTACAATATTCATGACTCGATTCTATTTCTTTTATACAGATGATAACTTGTGCCTCATAATTGTGTGTAGGTGTTTGTGTCTACGTTGATGCATACTTTGCTTTATTGTATCGTGGGCGAAGATCTTTTGTTGATCTTGACATAGTAAGATGATATCTGTAATCTCGAATATTCAGAATTATATCTACTAGATGATTATCGCGGCTTCGCCCGCGTGAAATTCGGTACCGTTCCCGCTTCCCGTGGAAACATTTTCCCGGAATAGAAGTAGCCTATGTGTTATTCCAGACTATAAGTTATCTCTGTACCAAATTTCAGCCCAATCCGTTCAGCCGTTAGGGCTTGATTGAGTAACAAACATCCAAACATCTTCACAAACTTTCATATTTATAAATAGGTCCTTAATCTTATCTATAGTAATATTACAAACTGTAAATACCTATTTGATTGTTTCTAATCGATAAACTCAGAAACTTCTGAACAGATTTTCAAAATTATTTCGCCTTTAGCCAAGTTTTGATTCCAATTTCTTTTTCTGCCTATTCTATGTAGGTATTTTGTGATAAATAAAATAGGTCTCCAGCATCACATAATATAATAGTATTACGATAATTGTCCCTAATATAGAGCTAATACATACCTACCTATTACACTTCATCTTAACTTATTACATTCATATAAAATATGTAAATTACATCAGGCGATATATAAAATATTCTATCGTTCCAAATATGACGTCATTAGCCGATCCAACACTACCAATAAGATATTTCAAATAGAACCAATGAAGCACTTAGTATGCGTTGGCGCATCATTTTGTTTTCAATTATGTTGCCAACCCATAAAATCCAACCTATTATGATATTCTGTGCCTTAGAATGCAAGTTTTTTTCTATATTCTATATCGAAAGGATTTCACATTTATTTAGGCACGATACAAAAAATAATAAAACCAAATTAGGTAAGTTACCACTTTATTCCATTCAGCACTCGAAAAATTAATTTTTTAACAGTATATTTTCAATTCAATACAAAAAGAAACAGTGTTTTATGGATCCATATAAATATTATAAATCTACTGATCGTTTTTTTTTTAAATAATAATAAATGAGGGAGTTGAAGATTCCAAACCTCTTACTGCAATAAATAACTCACTAAAAAAATCGTAAAATATTTATTATTAATTTCGGTGAAATCTTTTTTTTAAGCAACTTTATGAATCGACTGGAGACCAGATTATTTTTTACATCGATTTTTTTTTGTAAATTTAAGCGAGCCTTTATTTAAGCGAGGATTTGAAAAGGAGAAAATATTCTATACTTACTTAACTTAAAGCAAATGGTGCGAGGTTGAAAACAGTAGACATTTTTTTAATAAGCACAATGGTGTCACACTAGCGAACAGTAAACACAGCAAAGAACTATGTAATGTGTCTTTTATGGCGTATTCTTGTGTCTATAATAAAACTAGAGGAAATCGTCGTTTTAAATAAAGCAATTTGCATTCTTGCCCCGTTTGAAGGCATGTCGACATGTACTGTGTTCAAACATTTTAGCTTGCTTGTAATAGCTGAGTATCTATAGGTACAACCAAATACAAGGCGACCAAGATTATTATCAATTTTAAAATCGGGAACTTTGAATAACAATACAGATTATATCTAACCTAAACAATTTTTTTACAACAATGTTATGCGGATATCTATCAATGCTAATATTATAAAATAGGAAACGTTTGATTCTTTGCTTGTATGTTTACATCGAATAGGCTCCGAAACTACTGAACTGATTAGAAAAATTCTGTCAAAATTTGGAAACTATTTTTTTCTGCGAGTGGCACAGCCAATTTTTTATTCCCGTATTCCCACGGAAACGAACTAGGCGGGCGATTTTAAATATTTCAATACCTACGTTCTGAATAATATGAATATTGTCGCATTAGATTTTGAAAACGCGTAACAGCTAAACAAATTAAAATTATTTGTCTGGTATTCAATTTCAGGTTAGAAATTGAAACTCAGTCACAATTATTTTTCGAGCTAACAGATGTTTTCAGGCGCAATAACGAACTTCGAGTTTGTTTTGTAGCAGAACTGAAAACGTTAAGTGTACAGCGGGGCGACTTTATTCCGCTGGGCGACGGCACCTAACCAACTAGGTAGCTAGGCACGCCCCACTGTACTGGTGAAAGCGTGTTACCCAGATCCACACTTTCCTTGACTGGGGTTGGTGGTGGACCACACCAGGTGCGGGTTACACAGGATGCCGGGTTAGCGGCACAAAACACAAACACAAACACAAATAAAAATCACTGTGAAAGTTCTTACCGGTCACTAGGTCGGAGGTTTATTACGAATACTGACTATAAAACAATACTGTTCCTATTCCTATCCTATTCTTCCTGGCTATCCTTTTCTTCCTGGCTATCCTTTTCTTCCTAGTATTCTTGGTTTCTTCCTGTTTTCCTGGTTTCCTTTTCTTCTTGTTGTTCCTGTAGTGCTGGACCGTCGACTGAATGTCGGTACAAAAGTGACGTCTGTATTTATACATTTTTGGCCTAAGCTGTGATTCGCTATTAATTATGTCCAATCACAGCTCCTACATAATAACCTATCAAAAAACGCGAAATTATACAAATTTAGTGCAAAATCTTTAAGGCACCTCCCGCAAACTTTACCGTAACGTGAGCCGTTACGCAACTATGAGCTTTATTGACAATGTTTCCATACATTTACTCTATAGGCACCTGTCGCGAACTTTACCGTAACGTGAGCCGTTACGCAACTATGATCTTTATTAACAATATTTCCATACATTTAGTTCTATACAAATCAAATATGTTATGGAAATTCAAAACTATTTACAAATTGCTATTACTATAAATGAAATATCGAAAATACAATTAAAAACATTCAAAAATGGAATAAAACCTAATAATTGAACGTATCCTATGCTATAAGACCTATAATATTCTATTTACAGTTTTCTATGTGCAGTCGCCGCTGTGACCCGCAGTGTTGTCCCGTACATTTCTCCCGCCGTGCAGACTATGTTGCATCAATCTTCCGGTACGGGCACGACGTCTGTAGACACTGGCAGCACCACCAGCTTCTTCACCGGCCGCCGCAGAACGCCTCCCTTGGTTGCGATGTCCACTGTTCGCACTATGTTGTCTGGACCCGGATACGTAGCGATGACTCGGCCACGGATCCACACGTTGCGAGGAAGGTTTGCGTCGACTATCTGTACGAGGTCGTTGATCTGTATGGGTTGACCTCGTCCGTGGGGCTCCCGCCGGTGTTGAAGCTCAGGTAGGTATTCTCGAATCCAGCGAAGCCAAAATAGGTCTGCTAGCCGTTGAGAAGCGCGCCAGCTTGACCTTGATGCTGTGTCTTGCTCGCTGAATGTCCCGGGCTGCGGCACTCGCCCCTGACCCCCCAGTAAGAAGTGATTGGGAGTTAGGGCTTCTGGATCTTCTGGGTTCACTGACACATGCGTCAGCGGTCGACTGTTGACTGTGTACTCTGCTTCTGATAGTAATGTTGAGAGTACTTCTTCTGTAGGTGCGCGCTCATGTAGTGTAGCTGTCAGCGCCTGTTTGACTGACCGTACTAATCTCTCCCAGGACCCACCCATGAATGGGGCCCCAGGTGGAATGTACCGCCAGTTGACTGTCTTCTTAGCTGCCTCTTCTTGTGTCGCTTCGTCGATACTGCGTCGGAGTTCTCTGTCAGCACCCTTGAGGTTGGTGCCGTTGTCTGACCAGATTTCTGTAGGACGACCACGACGAGCCATCATTCTTCTTAACGCCATCACCGCAGAGTCTGTGTTGAGTGAGGCGGCGACTTCCAGATGCACGGCCCGAGTGGTGAGACACGTGAATAGTGCTACGTATCTCTTCTGGCGACTTCTTCCGACGGTCACGGTGAGAGGCCCGAAGTAATCGACCCCTGTGTAGGTGAAGGGCCGCTTGTGGTGGGCTAGACGACACGCTGGCAGGTTTCCTGTTCTTGGTTGAGGCGGAGTCTGAGTCTTCATTCGGCAGAACAGGCAGCTTCGGAGTAGAGTGCGTGTGATGGGCCTCAGTCGTAGCACCCAGTATTGCTGTCTGCACTCGTTGACTGTAGCTTCGACACCGGCGTGATGCAGCTGACGATGTACTGCCTGGACCCAGAGTTTGACTATTGGGTGCCCGCCATCAAGGATCATGGGATTCTTCAAGTCTTCTGTAACGTCTTGAACTGCTTGGATGCGGCTTCTCAGTCGGATGGTTTTATTTTCATAAACTGTGCTCAATTGTTGAAGACGGCTGTTCCTGTCCATCGGCTTGCTATTCTTCAAGTTTTCTATGTCGACGGCGAAGGAGTCTTCTTGAGAGGCACGCATCAGTAGATCTTCAGCTTGTTTGAGATCTTCAGCAGAGACTCGAAGAAACTGTCTATTTGAAGGTGACGCTATTTTCTTCACCTTGGGCTGTCTTGTAGTGGACTTCTTAGACTTTGTCCATGTAGAGTCCTCTTCTGTATTCTTCAGTGTTCTCTTGTAGCAGACCACCTGTTTGTTGGGTCTGCACAGTTCTATAAATTGCAGGACTCTTGCTGTGGTGTACCGGAGTCTGTCCCAGTTGGAGAATCGAGAGACATCCGGTAGGCTGTTGGAGAGCTTCTGTTCTATTTTCTGTGTGACGTGGTGAGTCTTCTCTTCACCCGTAGACTGTTCTGTTTTTGCTGTTGTCGATTCTGTAGGCCAAAGGTTCTCGGTCTCGTAGAGGAAGTCCGGTCCTTTGTACCAGCGATGGTTCTTCGTGAAGTCTGCTGGGACGTCTCGTGTGGCATCATCTGCTATGTTCATCTTCGTGGGCACCCAGCGCCATTCGTTGACTGTTGAGCTTTCTTCTATAGCTGCTAGACGGTGGGCCACGTAAGGTTTGTAAGAACGTGAGCCAGTTCGTACCCAGGTGAGCACTGTTTTGCTATCGGTCCAGAACACCTTGCGGTCTGGTTTTCTCTCGTGCTCTTCTATAACTGTTTCTGCAAGTCTTGTCCCCATGACCGCTGCCTGTAGTTCCAGCCTCGGGATCGACGTTAACTTCAGCGGTGCCACCTTCGCCTTGGCCATGACGAGTGAGAGCTTGACTTCTCCATCGGCGTTTTCTGTTCTCCAGAATAAGACTGCGGCGTATGCAGACTCGCTGGCGTCGGTGAAGATGTGAAGCTGTAGCGAAGTGGCGTTACTGTAGTGGAGATACTGTCGCGGGATTGTCACATCTCTTAAACTGTTCAGGTGACCCATCCAATTCTTCCACTGTTCTGCTAGGTCGTCGTCGATTTCGGCATCCCAAGTTGTGCCTCTGCGCCATACTTCTTGCAGCAACTGCTTGGCTCGTATGGTGACAGGTGACGCGAAGCCCAACGGGTCGAAGAGGGACATTACTATCTTCAAAGCTTCTCTTTTCGTTGGCGTTCTACCTTCGAGGAGCTTCGGTGGGATGCGGGCGAGGCTAAGGTTGAACGTGAGTTCGTCTGTGTGCAGCTTCCAAACTACGCCCAGCACCCTTTCTGTATTTTCTTCTGATCTGTAGAGTTCCAGATCTTCTATGTTCTGTTGTTCACCGAGTGCTTCGAGTAGAGCTGTTGAGTTTGATTTCCACTGTTTGAGCTCGAAGCCGGCCTGTAGGTGAACTTTTCTAACGCCTGTCGCGATGCGTATAGCCTCTTCTGTACTCTTGAAGCTGTCCAAGTAGTCATCGACGTAGTGTTTTTCTATAATCGCCGCTGCTGCTTCTGGGTGACTGTGCTGGTGTTCTGTAGCATTCAAGTTCTTGATGTAGATTGCTATTGACGGAGAACTTGATGCACCGAAGATCAACGAAGTCATTCTGTATTCTTCTGGAGGTTGGTCGTCTCGTCGACTGCCGCGCCATAGGTATCGGAGTGTGTCTCGGTCTTCTGGTCGCACTTTGACTTGCATGAACATTTCTTTGATGTCAGCTGTCACGGCGATCTGGTGTTGACGGAAGCGCATGATGACACCAGGTAGAGACTGCAGAAGATCTGGACCTTTGAGCAGCATGTCGTTGAGTGAGATTCCTCTTGTCTTGGCAGCAGCGTCGTGTACTACTCGAAGTTTGTCTGGCTTCATAGGGTTCACGACGGCGAAGTGAGGCAAGTACCAAGTCTTGCCCGGCGCTGTTTTCTTCGGAGCTGGTTCGGCGTACCCCTTGGAGATCAGAGCTTCCATCTGTTCTGTGTATTTCTTGTTCAGCTCTGGGTCTCTGTCTATTTTCTTCTCTATGTTAAGGAGACGCTTCAACGAGTTGTCGTAGTTGTCAGGGAACTCAATTTCTTCTTTTCGCCAGAGGAGACCGGTTTCATATTGACCTGTTGATGTCTTCTTGGTGGTCTTCTCTAGGATTCGAAAAGCCTTGACTTCAGGATCTGACTTCGGCTTCTTGGGGTTGAGGCAGAGCGCGTCCATCTCGAAGTACTGTTTCATCAATTCTTCAAGTTCATCTTGCGGTTTTTCTGTGAGGTGTGACACGATGTCGATGCTTCTCCCGATGGTGTTGCTGTGAGTGCCGTGCAGGACCCAACCCAGTGGAGTAAGAGAGGCCACTGGTTGATCTTGTCGACCTCTTCTTGTTTCGGATGACAGCAGGAGATGCCAGTTGTCTTGACCGATGAGAACTCTGGGTCGCACCTCTTCATAAGTGAGCTGCTCTTGAAGGTCCTCTAGATGTCGGCATCCTTCGAGCAGACTCGCTGGAACTCGCTGCGATGAAACTTGGAGATTTGTGATGGTACGTGCTTGAATTTTCTCTTGGTGCCCGTTGATGCCTCTCAACTGTATGTTGACCCTTCTTGACGTTGATTCTGTAGTCTTCAACTCGTTGATGGCTTCTATCTTGAGGGTTTCTGAAGGCCCTCTTGCTCCGATGTGATCTGCTATAATGCTGTCGATCAAAGTGACCGTTGACCCGTCGTCCAGCAAGGCGAAGGTTTTCACTGTAGCTCTCGGTCCTTTGACTGCTATTGGTATGATCTTCAAGAATGATTGCTTCTTTTGGCGGAGACCATGAGTCCAGGCTGAGTTGATGGCTTCTGTAGTGTCTTCACTCTTCGCTGTTGGCCCGCTCGAAGTTTTGTTGTAGTGCAGCATCCTGTGGTGTGAGTACTTGCACTCGTTGACACCGCACTCCTTGGCCTGACAGCTGTGAGTCTTGGTTCTGTAGCGAAGACACCGGAAACAAAGGCGCTTGGCTTTGGCTATATCCCATCTTCTATTTACATCAGCGGACTTGAACTGTTTGCAATCAGTTGAAGTGTGCCCCGTTTCTTGACATATGGGACATCTCGGCATACTCTTCTGTTTCTGTTCAATATTCTGTTCTGTACTGTCTGTCACAGTGTGTATCTTCTGTGACCTCTTCTGTAGTGGAGTGTACGGTACGGCCTGTTCAGGTAATGCGTACCGTCCGCATAGCTCAGCTTCTTTTTTGAGGAATTTTTCTATTTTCATAAGTTCAGGTTCACCCATCGGCGCTGTACTGGCGAAGTCGTAGAATCTGAAGCGCAGCGTAGGTGTGAGCTTGTCGACGACTGTCTTCGCTATTTCTGGGTTGTACATGTAGTTCATACAACCCAGAGTCTTCAATGTCGCTACGCTGTTGGAGATCTTCGTCGCGAAGATGCAGATATCACGAGGCGATTCTGTTAGTCTTGGTAGGCCTCGGATTGCTTCCATCTCCACCATGGCTATAGATTCTGGTCTTCCGAATCTTGACTCCAGGGTCTTCACTATGTCGGATGGGTGCGCGCTGGTGATCAGTAAGCCTTCAACTGCTTCTTTAGCCTTCCCCTTGAGGTTCCTCCGTAGTCTGTTGGTATTTTCTACTGCAGAGAACATGTGCTCCGTCTCGTAGTAGGCGGCGCGGAAGGGTAACCACTCTTGATGTGACCCGTTGAAGAAGGGCAGCTCTATAAACTTCGGGCGCTGTGCGGCTTTGACAGCACCGGTGATTGCTGCGGCTAGTTCAGTGAAGTCTGGTTGGGCTCCCGCCGGTGCTGACCGTGGGTGCCGTGGCTGTGAGTGGCGTTCTTCTTTATGCTTCTCTGGGTTCTTCTTCAATACGGAGGGCTCGGCTGGTTGGTCCTGTTCATTGTTGACCGTAGGTTCGGGCTGCTGTTCGTGGGTCTTCAACCAGTGGTCGACCCGTTCGTTGGCTTCTGACTCGCTGCTGAGAGAGGTCTCGTCTTCCTCTTCATAAGATTCCTCGGCTTCTATTGTTTCTAGTCGTGCTGCAGCTAGCTCCACTTGAAGGCGCAGGAGGTCTTCCTTAGCTTTTGCCAGTCTGTATGTCCTGCGTTTGCTGTTAGTTGACCCATCCCCTCTTCGGCTTGAGGCGGCGCGGTCTTCATCGCTGCTGTAGGTTGACCCCTCTCGCCCCCCTCTTCGGTCGGGGGCCGGGCGGTCTTGTAGTCTGCTCGGCAATAGCAGACCCGTGCGAAGTGACCCCTCCCTACCCCCTCTTCGGTCGGGGGCCGGGCGGCTCTGTTTGCTGTGGAGTGACCCCTCCCTCCCCCCTCTTCGGTCGGGGGCAAGGCGGTCATGTTCGCTGTGGAGTGACCCCTCCCTACCCCCTCTTCGGTCGGGGGCCGGGCGGTCCTGTTCGGCGCTGTAGAGTGACCCCTCCCTCCCCTCTCTTCGGTCGGGGGGCGGGCGGTCCTGTTGTCTGCTCGGCAATAGCTGACTTGGTACACCTTTCGGCAGTGAAGGTGCGTCTATAGTGGGCACCCTCCTTTCCGCAGTCGGTTTTCTTCCGGCACGTGCGGCGAGCGGCGCGGCGATGATTGCAGTCGAAGTCAGTCGGGCGGCGGCGGCGGAGGCAGCAGTGGCGGCGGCATCGGCTAAGACGGCGGCGACACACGGCGGCGGCGTGGATTCTGGATGCATGGTGGGCTCCGATGTCACGGGGGCCCCTATCACTGTAGCACCAGTAGCGCCAGTCCTCGACGAAGCGGCAGTGTCCCTCGAAGATGGCGGTGTCTGTTCCACCCGCTTGCGGCCTCTTCCTTCTGACCGGGTGACCGGCATCCTGGTAGTGGTCCCCACAGTATCCGGCGGCGAAGGACCAAAATGTACAGCGGGGCGACTTTATTCCGCTGGGCGACGGCACCTAACCAACTAGGTAGCTAGGCACGCCCCACTGTACTGGTGAAAGCGTGTTACCCAGATCCACACTTTCCTTGACTGGGGTTGGTGGTGGACCACACCAGGTGCGGGTTACACAGGATGCCGGGTTAGCGGCACAAAACACAAACACAAATAAAAATCACTGTGAAAGTTCTTACCGGTCACTAGGTCGGAGGTTTATTACGAATACTGACTATAAAACAATACTGTTCCTATTCCTATCCTATTCTTCCTGGCTATCCTTTTCTTCCTGGCTATCCTTTTCTTCCTAGTATTCTTGGTTTCTTCCTGTTTTCCTGGTTTCCTTTTCTTCTTGTTGTTCCTGTAGTGCTGGACCGTCGACTGAATGTCGGTACAAAAGTGACGTCTGTATTTATACATTTTTGGCCTAAGCTGTGATTCGCTATTAATTATGTCCAATCACAGCTCCTACATAATAACCTATCAAAAAACGCGAAATTATACAAATTTAGTGCAAAATCTTTAAGGCACCTCCCGCAAACTTTACCGTAACGTGAGCCGTTACGCAACTATGAGCTTTATTGACAATGTTTCCATACATTTACTCTATAGGCACCTGTCGCGAACTTTACCGTAACGTGAGCCGTTACGCAACTATGATCTTTATTAACAATATTTCCATACATTTAGTTCTATACAAATCAAATATGTTATGGAAATTCAAAACTATTTACAAATTGCTATTACTATAAATGAAATATCGAAAATACAATTAAAAACATTCAAAAATGGAATAAAACCTAATAATTGAACGTATCCTATGCTATAAGACCTATAATATTCTATTTACAGTTTTCTATGTGCAGTCGCCGCTGTGACCCGCAGTGTTGTCCCGTACATTAAGTAAATATTGACTTCTTATTATTTTCGTGTCTGCGTCTCCCGGAATTCAACATTAATTGTATAAATATACTCGAAAACTCTAAGTATTTTTAAATTAAGAATGAACCTACCTTCGCATTTTTTTTTTCGAATAGTATCACAGATCAAAAATTACTCTGACAAAAGAGGTTGTACCTACAGTTTGACAAAGAATGAGTAGACAATCGGGGCGCCACATTGCTACCTATGATAATTCGTAAAAAAGTATCGCAATATTTTTCGTAAAAAAAATGTACTGACGTGATATTTTGTCAATGAAGCCATCTTGCAAAAATATCGAAATTCAAGACGTTTTTTTTTGTTTTTGTCAATTTTTAGTCAGTGGTGTTTCAGCCAGTAATCTTTATAAAACTTGTACTCGTGGCTTGGCTACTGGGCACAGTAAACCATCATGCATATATTAGCATAAGAGAGGTACCAGATATAGTTTTGTTAAATAAGTACATGAATAATATTATTCTGTTTTTATTATCTAATGTCATGTTTACGAAATACTGTATGACCGAAAATCTGCTTGTAGAATAATTTATTCTTCGGTCTAGCGCTCAAAATCAGTTCAAATAAAAATAATCATAATAAATTATGCTTTTAATTTGAATTTAAATTACCTTTGCTAGTAATATACTGTAGAGACGCACGGTTAAACAATATTGCGTCAAAGACTGTAAATGATTTTTTGTAGATACAGTTTCATAATTATTTTTAAGATAATCGTAAGATTCATCATTCATTTTGCAACTTAAAAAAATAAAATAATTGGATGCGATTCACAGACGGTCAAAATTAAGACAAAATAATTAGTTACCTATTCTTAAAAAAACATTCATGAAATAAAATGTTTTTCTCGAAAATTGAAAGTCCAAAAAATGTTCGGGCTTTAATATCCAGAAAGAACAGTTTAGAAAAATTATACATTACTGTTAAGATTTCCAAATTTGATTCTAGCGCTATACTTTAGGAGCCACTACATGTAAATTCTTCACTGATAAAGAGAAAAAAAAAACGATTCAAACAGTCTTTAAAAAACAAGCAAATTTTAGAATAAGAACAATACAAGCAGTTTTGACCTGTATTAAATTGTTTAAAACGTAATGTGTTTTTTCTATTCATATTAAAATTAACCGGTTCCATATAATTGACGAGTGGGCGTGTAACGTTTATATAAAAAATAACTGCCTTATTAGAATAATGGCAACAAAAATAGTCATTATTAACAAGCGTATTATTGCTGTTTTCAAGGCTCGAGTAGTAAACAGCACCTTCAGGGCTTTATTTTTTCTGCGGTAACTTAATGTATTGTGTTGTGCTCCAATTTATTACACACTAGCGGACGTCACGCGGTTTCACCCGCGTAGTTCCCGTTCCCGTGGGAATACGGGAATAAAATATAGCCTATGTTCACCGCAAAGAGTGTAGCTTTCCAACAGTGAAAGAATTTTTCAAATCGGTCCAGTAGTTCCGGAGCCTATTCGTTACAAACAAACAAACAAACAAAAAAACAAATCTTTCCTCTTTATAATATTAGTATAGATTTAACACATTTGAATTATGTACATTGTTTCTATGAATATAAAAGAAGACATTTTAAAATAAATAAGTCGCATTCTGTAAAATAAAGAAGCTTAACGAAAACTAATATATTAAGAGACTAGCTGTTGCCCGCGACTTCGTACGCGTGAAAATTATGTTATAATGCCAATTTGATTGCTCTCTGCTTAGCCCCTAGGACATGTAGCGTGATAATATATAGCCTATTTGAAGACCCTACCCCTAGTTAATATTTGTGCAAAATTTGAATTAAATCAATTGAGTCCTTTTCGAGATCCTTCCGGACAAAGCAAACAGACAAACAGACAAAAATAATACTAACTATATTTTCGGCTTCGGTGTCTTTGTGTTGAACACCCAGCGAGTATTTTTTTTAAATATTTCCAATGTACAGTTTTGACTTTTCTATCATTTTATTATAGGCATGGAATATATGATGTACTAAGAAAGAAGTGCAATCAACCAACGCGTGTTGGAAGACTACCCAGGGTCTCAGGACGAGCTCGCTGCACAAAAATCTTTGGATTCGTCATAGAAGACTTCCGAAATGAGTCTATCCATTCACACCTTTATCTAAATACAAAGCTAATCAGAGATAAAAAATAAAAATAACATAAGATTTAAGTCAAAACTGAGGGGAGCTATGTAAGCTCTAGTAAGTATGTTCTTGCACCACCACGCGCCTATAACACTGAAAAGGAAAGAAGTATTCCATTGTAAAACACTACTGCTCGTTCGCTCTAACTTTGCCGCTCGGCTCCATACTAAAGTCGAATTTTTAATTAGACAAAGTAAATTGACAGCAACTTATGTCACTTCTTTATACAATGTTGCTTATTTTCTATGACAAAGTGACATTAGCTACTGTCAATTTACTTCGTGTAATAAAAAAATCGGATATACGCCTCTACGCCAACGGCAAAGTTAGAGCGAACGGGTAGTACTAATAAACGAATAACAATGTGTATCGTCGACCCTGACTACAGACCGTAGCTTAGCACGTCTGATTCTAGGCGCGACCACTGACTCAGTCGCCACTCGCGCGTGAAGCAGTCTTGGTAGGAGGGGAGGCCGGTAAAGGATATCACTGTGTTGAAAATGTTTTAAGCTCCTAAGCGTCTCCGAGACGGAATTTTGCGAATGACAATGTTTACGTTGTATTTCGTTTTAAATGAGCAATTGAAGGCGTTGAAATCGTGTATGCTTTAGAGATTTGTTGAACTATAGTGTAGTTTGGGGAGGTCGTACTGCTTAGAGATTTGAAAGCACTCGCATCTTTTAGGTCTCCTTACAGGAAAATAAAACACCGCCAAGTGCGTGTAGGAACTCGTGCTTCGTAGCTAGAGCTACTAATTTGTATCTGACATTTTTACTTCGACAAAAATGTACCTACTTATTACTTTTAAAAGCACATGTTTTGAGTTAATCGAAACGGGCTAACAACAAATAAGAGATTGGGATGGTATCAAATGACCGAAAATCTTTTAAATTTGTTTTTCTAACTGATAAATGATAAGATAGGGAGAATGATATTAAATTATTTTTTTATGATAATGCTTACATAATAAAGCTAAAGTATGTCAAAACAAAAGTAGTGTCTACATAAATTTAGAAATTTTATCAGCCATTATAAAGTTATAGTTCAGAAGTGTTGTGAAAATTTAATGCGCATCATTACACCACCCTATGATTGGATTTTCCACCACTAAAAGGTGGTTGTCGCCACCGCCCCATGCCGGTTGTGGCGGCAGAACGTCGAGACGCGACGTGGCTGCAACCGGCGCATTGCCGGCAAGCCACGGCTCGTTAGCGCCGTTTTTAGGGCGTGATCGACGCAACAGCGCATGCCTGCATAAATTGCATCCCTAATCACTGCAACAATCCGTCTCTGAAAAATCAACTCTGTCGTGCATCCAATTTGATCTTTTCTTGCCAATCTCGTAAAATAGTTTGCCTGTTACTAAGTATAAAAAAGTTGAAATTACGCCAAATTCTCGGACATTGTGCTAAAATTTTGCAAACAGATTTGGACTAAATAAAAATACATGCTTCGCTGTGTTGTTTGGTTCTTTTCATGCACTCCCATGATGAGCTAAAAATAACGTTACATTTAGGTGCGGTTTATAGATTTTTAAACTTACTCATTTTTAAAAAGTTAAACCGATAACACTGCTGCATTTTTACAATGTCAAAGTTTATAAACTGGCAAGTCTCGTAATTTTACTTGCAAATATTCGTGATTATGCATAGCTGAGTCGGTCGCAGATGTATTTACGTGTGCATTGTGTTCCAGTACGCGTGTGGGCACGCACCAATATGCCTCTGTACAAAGCTGATTTCCCCTCTGCATACGGTTTTACGACGTCTGCTTCTACGACAAATGATCGATACATCTCTATGTTCCCAGTACCATTTACACGAAAGTTCTACGAGCAGTCTTTGTCACATCTTTCTCTCTAAAGTCGCGTATCCAGTAATCGGCTTAACACTTAAACTGTTTGCTGGTTGGACTTCATTAGAAAATGTTTATGAACTATACATATTACATAGTATTATATAGTCGTGCTGCAGTTCTTGAGGTTCATTACGCAGTCGAGCGAGGAACTCGCAACAATTCACAGCGGGCTGTGCATAATTTACTCATTAATTCTTGAAACGACTCTATGTTCTGGTCTGACTAGGCAAAGATGATCATCAAAGTCGGAAAGAATCTTAAACGGATTGTAACTGCTGTGCAAAAAGCGATGAAGCAAATAAACTGTGTGTGTGAGTGAGCATTCCTTCTTAGTGCATTACTGCACTTCAGTTTGTTCGCAGCGTCAGAGTCGTTCAAAACAAACCAACAAACATTTTCACATCGTTCGCGATGCAGTGAGCGGGAGAAAGTTCGGGTAGGTTCAGGGACGAGATGTGGCTATTTACGTCTCGTAGCGGGCGATCGTCGATGCAATTAAATTTGAAAGCAAAGCTTTATGTTCCCGAAGCTAAATATAAGTGTATCGCGCGACGCGACGTTGCCGTGCCGACTGTGCGAATGAAGGCAATGCAATCACTTTCGTTGCATACCCGCTTCAGCGATCCAATTGTTCGAAAACGCTGAGTCCGTTGTTTCCGGCTTGTTGTGTAGCCAAACTACATGCACAAGTGCTAGACGAATGCTTTCTTGGAAAATATTGAATATCAACTGGAATGTCTGTGTTGTACTTTTCAGCCCAGTTAAGTTGAACCTCAATATTATTTAAACTCGTCAACAAGTTACAAAGTTAAGTTGATCAATATTCAGGTATGGTGCGGAAAATATTAATAAAACTGATATTAATTTAACTGATAAATTATAATTGATTGATATTATGACTCCATTAAACTCGACCTTTGTCATTTAAATATTCAAAATAATATGGTAAGTATACAATCATTGAATGGAATTAAACTGATATTGCTACTTGTTGGAGTATTGTAGAATGTCATAGATGGGAGTGTACCTACATAGGATGAAGCAATCAAAAGTAAGCAAAGTTCAGTAGTTTGGCAAGCTTCAATACCTGTCGTATTCATTATCCCTTCACAAAGGTCAAATCTACTGTTGCACTTGCTATTCTTGAGCGAAAATCACGTTTAGTTTACAGAGTAATTGGCCATTTCTTATAAATTCTTGATTTTTGTACTTATGATAAGCCTGAATTCAAGCAAGAATATGTTCGTAACGTATCCTTGTTTTAATTCAGGGTTGTTCAAGTCGAGCATAATGCAAAAACAACGTTAATAGGGAGTAACGTTATTGACCAAACAATGATTGTCTGATCAATAACGTTACTCCCTATTAACGTTGTTTTTAAAAGGTTTGAGATTCTTAAAACGACAATATTACATTTAGATTAAGCTAAAAATGTATTTTATTTGATCTGATTTAGCACCACGTTTAACAGTAATGTCCATGACATATTTCAAATGCGTTTTGTATCAGTAGCTATAAAACTAATATAAACAGTTTGTATCAATCAAAATAATTAAGATCATTGGATAAACACCGAATAGTATCATGTCATCATAAAATGCCAGATGCCACATTGCTTAAATAACATCTGAGCAAAGACTTTGCACAAAGCAAAAATATTTTTTCTCATTTTGTTAATTTTTTTGCCGGTTTTTTGTGCTTTTATTCTAGTAGCATGGCGAGCTACACACATGTTTTTCAGCTTTAAAATATTTACGAATTCGCGAGAAGAATGAAAATTCAACAAAAATTATAAATTAATACCACACAGGCAAGTACGCGAAGTTCTGTATATAAGTGCTACTAAAAATTACTTTTTTCAAGTTACCTACACTTTGCAGAATAACAAAAGCATTATGCAATAACCTAGCGAGTGCTTAAAATGCAAATTGGGTTTTTATATGCTCCAGTCTTATTTATTTCCAAGCCTAATTATGTTTCCAAAATGTAGGTATAAAAATAATAATGAACGAGCGAATTTAGAACACAATTTATTACATATTCATATCCAGAAACCGGTTTTCTTATTTCACTTTTCGTAGTCATATTCTGCGATATTTATTTAAGTAAACATTTTTATGTTCCATACGACCTACCTTTTGGTCAAGGACACAGTCTCAACACAGTTGTCAACCGCGGGTAGAGGTCGGAAAGCCGACCTCTACAGAGCGAAAGGTAGCAGAGCAGCAGCAGAGCCGCCGGCAATTGTGCCCCCGCTGCCAAGCGGGAAGGTCACGGAGGTGCCGGCGGCGGTGAACATCTTGGCGGCTCTTTCCCGCATTTCTGGCGCCGTAAAAGGCCAGAAAAACATTGCGGGAAAGAAGAGACTCGTGGCGGACGCGGTCTCAGGCGCCGCCAAAGCGCTGGAGGAGCTCCTAGAAAGGAGCGTCTCCAGCGAGGAGGATAAGCTCCGGGCTCGGGTCGCGAGCCTGGAGAAGGAGCTTGCCGATTCCCGCAACCAACAACAGACACAGCTGATGCGGGAGGAGATCGACAAGCTCACGCAGCTGGTCCAGGGGACCGGGGAGGCCCGGGATGTGAAAACCCCCGCTCCCCGTGCACCACCCAAAGCGACACCTACAATGGTCCAGCTGCTGGAGGCCATTGAGAGACGCCTCGGCGTCCTGGAGGACCGGGCATACCGCCCGCCGCTGGCGGCACCCGTCGTCACGTCATACGCGACGACGGCTGCACCAAGTGGTGCATCTGGTCCCAAGAAAATGGCCTCCGCCGCGACCGCTACCCGGAAGACGGCAAAGGGGGGGAGTGGCAACCCCACCTCCCCCAGCACAGCCATCGCTCCCACTGCACCCCAGATTCCCTCGCGAGAGGGGGTCTGGGAGGTGGCGGGAGCAAAGAAGAAGGCGGCGAAGGCTGCCAGAAAGGCGGCGAAGGCCGCCAGGAAGGCGGCAAAAGCCGCCGCAAAAGCGGCAAAGGCCGCCGCGGCGAAGGCGCCAAAGAGGCTCCGCGCTCCTCGCTCCACTGCCGTCGTCATCTCGGTGACGACAGAGGGCAAAGCGAAGGGCGTGGGGTACGCCGAGGTCCTGAGGCAGGCGAAAGCCTCAGTCGACCTCAAGGCCCTCGAGATTGAGGGAGGTCTCCGGTGCAAGGTGACGCGCACCGGAGCACGCCTCCTCGAGGTCTCTGGCGCCACCAGCGGCCCTAAAGCGGATGCCCTAGCGGCAAAGCTGAGGGAGTCGCTGGACACGGGCGACGTCCGCGTCACCAGACCAAACAAATGCGCGAGTATGCGCATTTCAGGTCTGGATGATGCGGCCACGACGGAGGAGATAATCTCCGCCGTCGTGGAGGCGAGTGGCTGCCCCCGTGATCAGGTGAGGTCAGGCGAAATCCGCTTTGGCCCCACTGGTCACGGGTCGGCGGTCGTGAGCTGTCCCGTCGCGGCGGCCCAGAAAGTGGCGGACGGACGGAGCCTCCTTATTGGAGGCTTCCTGAGGGCGCAGGTGCATCTCCTGCAGCCCCGCGAAGACAGGTGCTATAGGTGCCTGGTCGTGGGGCATGTAGGAGTGCAGTGTACGGCGGAAGTCACCGTGGGCGATCGGTGCTTCCGCTGTGGTCAGCCCGGTCACACGGCCCTTGCCTGTGACGCTCCGCCACGCTGTTTTAAATGCGTGGCGGAGGGCAAGGAGGCAAACCACCGGGCGGGCAGTAAGACCTGCGCTGCCTCAAGGCCGAAGCCCCGTCCGTCCGCACGGAGGGGTGAGGGTATGGATGCACGTTCGCGGCAGGGTGCGGATATGGACGTCCATTAATGGACACCCATATCCGCATCCTGCAGGTGAATCTGAACCACTGCACTGGTGCTCAGGACCTTCTGTACCAGAGCATCAGGCAGTGGTCCATTAACATCGTCGTCGTCGCCGAGCCGTACTGGGTTCACCCGGGAAGCCCGGTGGATCTGGACGGCGTGGCGACCATTTTTGGGGGGACCGGCGCGGACGACTCGCGCCTGGCGGTCATCGCCAGAGGCCCGGGTTGTGTCGCGGCGGAATACGAGGGTGTGGCTGTCGTGGCCGTTTACATCTCGCCGAGCCTCGACCAGCATCAGTTTGAGCTATGGCTCCCTGAGCTGGACGTCGTTCTCGCTGCATGCCGGCCTCGCCCTGTCCTGGTCCTGGGAGACTTCAATGCCTGGTCGCAGGCTTGGGGCTCCCGGGAAACCAGAGGCAGGGGGAGGATACTGGAGGACTGGGTCACTACACGTGGCCTAGTCATCCTGAACCGGGGGAATGTCGCAACCTGGACGCGGCGGGGGCTCAGCTCGGTCATAGACGTTTCGTTTGCGACCCCTGAGCTCGCCCGCCGTGTCCAGGGATGGCGCGTGGTGGAGGAGGAGGAGACGTCGTCAGATCACCGATATATTCGGTTCGACGTCTCCCCTCCACCTAACCTGCCGCCAACAATCGCGAATCCCCCGGAACCGCGTTGGGCACTCCATCGCCTGGATCGGGAGGCTCTCCTGGAGGCGGCCATCGTGCAGGCCTGGATTCCGACAGCGGACGGACCTGCCGATGTTGATGCCGAAGTGGAGTGGTTCGGGAGAGCCATGTCGCACATCTGCGATGCGGCGATGCCCAGGGCTAGGCCCAGACCGGCGAGGAAGCAGGTGTACTGGTGGACGCCGGAAATCGCGCAGTTGCGCGTGGATTGCGTTACCGCGCGCCGCCGGTACACCAGATTCCGCCGGAGGCGTCGCCGCCCAGACGATGCGGCAGCCCGAGAGACGGAGCTTTATGATGGGTACAAGGAAGCCAAGAGGACCCTCCAGACGGCCATCAAGCGGTCCAAAAAGTTGGGCCGCGATGAGCTGATGGAGACTCTGGAGCGGAACCCGTGGGGGCGCCCGTACCTTATGGTAAGGGGCAAATTACGCCCTAAGGCGCCCCCACTGACTCAGAGTCTCCAGCCGGAGCAGCTGGAGGAGGTCCTGGACTCCTTGTTCCCGTCGAGAGCGGAGGAACATATTTCTCCGCGCATGGCTCCGTCTCAGGCGCCCAACGCGGAAGGCAGCGAGAACGACGTGCCCGTAGTCACCGAGGGTGAGTTTGGGGCGGCTGTACTGCGGCTTAAATCCCGCAGAAACACCGCCCCTGGACCCGACGGCATTCCAGGCCGAGCGTGGGTCCTGGCTCTCGAAGAGCTTGGGCCTCGACTAATTGGGCTCTTTAGCGCATGCCTCGAGAAAGGCCAGTTTCCCAAGGTCTGGAAGACAGGGAAACTGGTCTTGATTCGAAAGGCGGGGCGGCCGGCAAATTCCCCATCAGGGTACCGGCCGATCGTGTTGCTCGACGAGGTGTGCAAGCTCTTTGAGCGCATTATTGCACAACGCCTCGTCGGGCACCTCACACGCGTGGGGCCTGATCTGGCGGATAGCCAGTTTGGCTTCCGTCAGGGACGCTCCACCGTGGACGCGATCATGCGCATTAGAGGCCTGACGGAGGAAGCAGTCTCACAGGGTGAGGTGGTGGTGGCGGTGTCTCTCGACATCGCCAACGCATTCAACACCTTGCCCTGGAGCTGCGTCAGGGAGGCGCTTATCTATCATGGAGTGCCTCCCTACCTCCGTCAAATTGTCGGGGCTTATCTCTCCGAGAGAGCCATAACTTACCCGAGCTGGCTAGGGCCGGGTCGGCGAGATGTGTCGTGCGGTGTTCCACAGGGATCGGTTTTAGGGCCGCTCCTGTGGAACATCGGTTACGACTGGGTGCTGCGTGGTCCGTTGCTCAGAGGGGTCGGCGTAACGTGTTACGCCGACGACACCCTTGTTACGGCGCGGGGAGCAACGCACCGTGCCGCAGCACTTAAGGCCACGGCAGGGGTTGCTCAGGTCGTGGGTCGGATTCGGCGGCTGGGTCTCGAGGTCGCCCTTCACAAATCCGAGGCTCTGTGTTTCCACGGACCTCGGATGGGGCCACCTGCGGGATCCAGCCTACAGGTAGGGGGCGTCAGCATCGGCATCGAGCCCTCGATGAAATATCTGGGGCTCGTACTCGATGGCCGGTGGAACTTCGGACATCACTTCCGAAGTTTGGTCCCAAAACTGAGGGGAGCATCGGCCGCACTCGCGCGGTTGATGCCCAACATCAGGGGACCCAACGCTCCCTACAGGAGGCTGTACCTGGGGATCGTGCGAAGCATGGCTCTGTACGGGGCTCCCGTATGGGCGGAGACCCTGACGGCCAGCAATGAGGCTAGACTGCTGAGCCCGCAGAGAGTGATGGCCGTCAGGGTGATAAGAGGATACCGCACGATCTCCGGTGAGGCGGCATGTCTCCTAGCCGGGACCCCTCCATGGGACCTGGAAGCGAGAGCCCTTGCGTCACTGTTCAGATGGCGCAAGGAGGCGCTGGAGCGGGGCCAAAGGCCTGCGTCTCGAGAAATCGAGGCCCAGCGGACCCTGCTCCACCAGGAAACCGTGGAGACATGGAAGGTGCGACTTGAGCAACCAAAGGGGGGATTCGCCACAATCGCGGCCGTCAGACCGGTCATGGACGAGTGGCTGGAGAGAAGACACGGTGCTCTCTCCTACCGGTTGACACAGATGCTTGCCGGGCACGGTAGCTTCGGTAGGTATCTGTGGCGAAAACACCGGGAAACCACGACCGAGTGTCAGCACTGCGAGGACCGCAGCGATGACACGGCGCTCCACACGCTGGTGGAGTGCGCGGCGTGGGCACAACAGCGACAGGTCCTCGTAGTGGGTCTGGGCGTGGACACTCTCTCGCTTGAGGCCATGGTGCGAGCCATGCTCTCCGGCGGGAGTAAGTGGGACTGCGCCGCCTCTTTCTGCGAGCAGGTCATGCTCGCGAAGGAGGCGGCGGGCCGGGTGCGGGAGAGAACTCTCCCACCCGAGTTCCGCAGTCGGCGCCCTGGGCGCCGCCGACGTGTCTTCGCCGAGGACTATCGGCCTCCATGACCGGGGGTCTGAGGACGGTGAGAGGGCCGCTCACCGTCCTTACAGAAGCAGGCCCATGACGGCAGCGTGACGTGAGCAATCACGAACGCACCCCCTTAGAAGCGGGGTCACACCCGAAATCCCCCATAGACGCGGGATTGCACCCGAACCACCCCCTGGGCGAGGCCGCATTGGCGGCCGTAGGTCTGTTGGGAGTCACGGGACATCCTTCCTGAGGGCTTACCCGGGGCTCTCAACCATAGGCTGTTGGGCGTTACGTGAGGTTTTTTAGTCGGTAAGAGTCCAGCATAGCATCCTACGAGGATTTTCCCTCACGTTAAAAAAAAAAAAAAAAAAGGACACAGTCTCCCCCCTGTTAGAATGAGCGATTTTATAAGTAAAAATCACAAATTAGAGATAGTACAGATGGAAACCTACATACTAAATTCGCTGAGGCTACGCACACATAGATAACTCATTCACAGATACGAGGTCAGGCGGTCTCAACCGAATTTTCGATACTGATTTGTGCGCGAGTGTGTGTAGCAGAGGGTAGGTGTGAAAAAAAAGTACATACATGAGTTTTCCATCTGTACTATTTCTAATTTGTGTAAAAATCGACAGATCTAGGTATATGCTCATAGATGTTATAGCTATCGAATGTAGGTAGTACAAAAAGCAATAGTGAGTCGAATACTTAAACAATCTCTCAAAATCTCACTTATTACAGTTATTTATTTTGGAATTTCAGAAATAGCGATATAAATGTCCTTCAAATCACTTTATACGTCTGTAATCACTTTAAGTTCACTTTCACTCAATTCTGTTCGACGAGGCACCAACAATCCATGATAATATTCTTTACAACAGAAATTAAGATATCGACTATTATTATACCTATGGAGGACTTACTTATATTTAAAAAAATCTCGTTGTATTTATAATAAACGGAGCTCCCTCCTCTCAGTTTAATAACAAACAGTAGAATAGACAGAAAGCCTACTGAGCTAACACTGCCTCAAAGCCAGGGAATTAGGTAAGTAGGTATGCTCTAAAAAAAACTTCTGCTGATCACAATTTATTCTTTATTATCACTCGTTTCAAGTAGCCGATATATTCTTTCATAGTCACCACATTCTACTATCTCCGTCTTGACTTTTGACTCCAAAACTGGTCTTGTTTTACTATAATCGTTATCGTAGATAAAATTAATTACAACAGTCCCTTTCTTGTACATTTAATAATACAACGATTAATCTTTTGGCTATCAGGCCGTCCATCTAAACAATTTTTTATAGTTAAATAAAAATGACATAATTATGACGACCGTAACTTTAATCAAGATCTTAAAGACCAGAAAAAATAAAAACAGTTCCAAAATAAAAAATAAAAATTGGTTTAAACAGGTATGAGAACTAGACGTATGTGAAGTTAGCGTCTCATATGTTAGCGTCTCATAGTTTGAAAGGAGTTCTTATAGCGTCCAGCATAGTTCTAGAGTTCCTGATACTTTTTATCGATAGTTCCTCAGAATTAAATACAGAAAACGGCATTCTAAAAAATGAGACGCTAATGACCGGAAGTTAGCGTCTCATTATAGTGAAACTGAAAAATCAAACAGGAATGGTTCTTCAACGAATAGTTCTAGAGTTCTCTGTGTGAAGTTCAGCAGAGTTCTAGCTCGTTAAGAATTTTATGAACAGTCAGAATTAACGGTAAATCATTACGACAGTGAGACGCTGTCTCACTATGACGAGTTCTGGCTTCTACGAGGGTTCCAAACGATGAGTACTTATTTTCTGTGTAAAGTTCAGCAGAGTTCTAGCCTCTATCGTCGTTAAGAATTTTTGAACAGTCAGAATGAACGAAAAATCATTACGACAGTGAGACGCTGTCTCACTATGGCGAGTTCTGGTTTCTACAAGGGTTCTAAGCAATCAGTAAAGATCCTTTGTGTGGAGTTCAGCGGAGTTCTACCCTCTATCGTAATTAAGAATTTTTTGAACAGTCAGAATGAACGAAAAATCATTACGAAAGTGAGACGCTGTCTCACTATGACGAGTTCTGGCTTCTACAAGGGTTCCAAACGATGAGTACTTATTGTCTGTGTAAAGTTCAGCAGAGTTATAGCCTCTATCGTCATTAAGAATTTTTTGAACAGAGTGAACGAAAAATCATTACAAAAGTGAGACGCTGTCTCACTATGGCGAGTTCTGGCTTCTACAAGGGTTCTAAGCAATCAGTAAAGATCCTTTGTAGGGAGTTCAGCGGAGTTCTAGCCTCAATCGTCATTAAGAATTTTTTGAACAGTCAGAATAAACGAAAATTTGTTACGACAGTGAGACGCTGTCTCACTTGACGAGTTCTGGCTTCTACAAGGGTTCTAAGCAATCAGTAAAGATCTTTTGTGTGGAGTTCAGCGGAGTTCTACCCTCTATCGTCATTAAGAATTTTTTGAACAGTCAGAATGAACGAAAAATCCTTACGAAAGTGAGACGCTGTCTCACTATAACGAGTTCTGGCTTCTACAAGGGTTCTAAGCAATCAGTAAAGATCCTTTGTGTGGAGTTCAGCGGAGTTCTACCCTCTATCGTCATTAAGAATTTTTTGAACAGTCAGAATGAACGAAAAATCATTACGAAAGTGAGACGCTGTCTCACTATGACGAGTTCTGGCTTCTACAAGGGTTCCAAACGATGAGTACTTATTGTCTGTGTAAAGTTCAGCAGAGTTATAGCCTCTATCGTCATTAAGAATTTTTTGAACAGAGTGAACGAAAAATCATTACAAAAGTGAGACGCTGTCTCACTATGGCGAGTTCTGGCTTCTACAAGGGTTCTAAGCAATCAGTAAAGATCCTTTGTAGGGAGTTCAGCGGAGTTCTAGCCTCAATCGTCATTAAGAATTTTTTGAACAGTCAGAATAAACGAAAATTTGTTACGACAGTGAGACGCTGTCTCACTATGACGAGTTCTGGATTCTACAAGGGTTCTAAGCAATCAGTAAAGATCTTTTGTGTGGAGTTCAGCGGAGTTCTACCCTCTATCGTCATTAAGAATTTTTTGAACAGTCAGAATGAACGAAAAATCATTACGAAAGTGAGACGCTGTCTCACTATAACGAGTTCTGGCTTCTACAAGGGTTCTAAGCAATCAGTAAAGATTCTTTGTGTGGAGTTCAGCGGAGTTCTACCCTCTATCGTCATTAAGAATTTTTTGGACAGTCAGAATGAACGAAAAATGATTACGAAAGTGAGACGCTGTCTCACTATAACGAGTTCTGGCTTCTATAAAGGTTCTAAGCAATCAGTAAAGACCCTTTGTGTGGAGTTCAGCGGAGTTCTACCCTCTATCGCCATTAAGAATTTTTTGAACAGTCAGAATGAACGAAAAATCATTACGAAAGTGAGACGCTGCCTAACTATAACGAGTTCTGGCTTCTGCAAGGGTTCTAAGCAATCAGTAAAGATCTTTTGTGTGGAGTTCAGCGGAGTTCTACCCTCTATCGTCATTAAGAATTTTTTGAACAGTCAGAATGAACGAAAAATCATTACGACAGTGAGACGCTGTCGTACTATGACGAGTTCTGGCTTCTACAAGGGTTCTAAGCAATCAGTAAAGATCCCCTGTGTGTAGTTCAGCGGAGTTCTAGCATCTATCATCGTTAAGAATTTTTTGAACAGTCAGAATTAACTTAAAATCATTACGACAGTGAGACGCTGTCGTACTATGACGAGTTCTGGCTTCTACAAGGGTTCTAAGCAATCAGTAAAGATCCCCTGTGTGTAGTTCAGCGGAGTTCTAGCATCTATCATCGTTAAGAATTTTTTGAACAGTCAGAATTAACTTAAAATCATTACGACAGTGAGACGCTGTCTCACTATGACGAGTTCTGGCTTCTACGAGGGTTCTAAGCAATCATTAAAGATCCTCTGTGTGAAGTTCAGCAGAGTTCTAGCCTCTATCGTCGTTAAGATATTTTTAAACAGTCAAAATGAACGAAAAATCATTACGACAGTGAGACGCTGTCTCATTATGACGAGTTCTGGCTTCTACAAGGGTTCTAAGCAATCAGTAAAGATCCTCTGTGTGTAGTTCAGAAGAGTTCTAGCATCTATTGTTGTTAAGAATTTTTTAAACAGTCATATTGAACGAAAAATCATTATGACAGTGAGACGCTGTCGTACTATTACGAGTTCTGGCTTCTACAAGGGTTCTAAGCAATCATTAAAGATCCTCTGTGTGAAGTTCAGAAGAGTTCTAGCCTCCATCGTCGTTAAGAATTTTTTGAACAGTCAGAATGAACGAAAAATCATTACGACAGTGAGACGCTGTCTCACTATGACGAGTTCTGGCTTCTACAAGGGTTATAAGCAATCAGTAAAGATCTTTTGTGTGGAGTTCAGAGGAGTTCTACCCTCTATCGTCATTAAGAATTTTTTGAACAGTCAGAATGAACGAAAAATCGTTACGACAGTGAGACGCTGTCTCACTATGACGAGTTCTGGCTTTTACGAGGGTTCTAAGCAATTAGTAAAGGTCGTCTGTGTGAAGTTCAGCGGAGTTCTAGCCTCCTCGGATAACTTGTCATTATAAGTTGAAATTAGATTTTTTATTAGAAAGCACTCGGCATGACACAAAAAAGTATTATTTTCGCAATTTCGTAATATATTTGTACGGTAATTTAGGAGGTTTTTTTTTTCGAAAGTACCTATATGTTTTTGTACAGTCAAGTAACAAATATTGATACTTTCTTATGTTGGTTATCCAATCCGCTATAAATCATGTTTTTTTAGGGATAAAGTGGGAGGAGACAGGTCACATAATAAAGATTTCGCTTGCACAGGATCGATCGCACATAGTTTAATAAGAAAATAAATACGTATTGTATGCTTAATAATGAAATATTTTACAGCATAGAACCATATGAAAACATTGTATGCTTAATAATGAAATATTTTACAGGATACAATCATATGAAAACATTAATATAGTAATAAGTATGAAGCTTTTCTTTTTACTTGAATATAGTGTTAAACGGCGTTTAATGCTTTTCCCTGTACGCAGTGAACGGAAAACCCATTTAAAAGATTAACCGAAATAAACTGTTACAGACTGAATCGGTAACCTTTTATAAGGGTTACATATCGATACGGTTAACACTTTATATCGGTTAATTTATCAATAAGGTTAAAAAGTTGAATCATGTGTTTTGATAACCCTTTGAAACGGTTAATCTATTGAAACTGTTATCACATACAATGTTAACCTGGGTTTTTAGTTACGATACAGGTTAATGACACAGCCGACTCGTTATAGTGAGACAGCGTCTCACTTTCGTAATCATTTTTCGTTCATTCTGACTGTACAAAAAATTCTTAATGACGATAGAGGGTAGAACTCCGCTGAACTCCACACAAAGGATCTTTACTGATTGCTTGGAACCCTTGTAGAAGCCAGAACTCGTTATAGTGAGACAGCGTCTCACTTTCGTAATGAGTTTTCGTTCATTCTGACTGTTCAAAAAATTCTTAATGACGATAGAGGGTAGAACTCCGCTGAACTCCACACAAAAGATCTTTACTGATTGCTTAGAACCCTTGTAGAAGCCAGAACTCGTTATAGTGAGGCAGCGTCTCACTTTCGTAATGATTTTTCGTTCATTCTGACTGTTCAAAAAATTCTTAATGGCGATAGAGGGTAGAACTCCGCTGAACTCATCACAAAGGGTCTTTACTGATTGCTTAGAACCTTTATAGAAGCCAGAACTCGTTATAGTGAGACAGCGTCTCACTTTCGTAATCATTTTTCGTTCATTCTGACTGTTCAAAAAATTCTTAATGACGATAGAGGGTAGAACTCCGCTGAACTCCACGCAAAGGATCTTTACTGATTGCTTAGAACCCTTGCAGAAGCCAGAACTCGTTATAGTGAGGCAGCGTCTAACTTTCGTAATGATTTTTCGTTCATTCTGACTGTTCAAAAAATTCTTAATGACGATAGAGGGTAGAACTCCGCTGAACTCCACACAAAAGATCTTTACTGATTGCTTAGAACCCTTGTAGAAGCCAGAACTCGTCATAATGAGACAGCGTCTCACTGTCGTAACAAATTTTCGTTTATTCTGACTGTTCAAAAAATTCTTAATGACGATTGAGGCTAGAACTCCGCTGAACTCCCTACAAAGGATCTTTACTGATTGCTTAGAACCCTTGTAGAAGCCAGAACTCGCCATAGTGAGACAGCGTCTCACTGTTGTAATGATATTTCAGTCATTCTACCCGTTCAAAAAATTCTTAATGATGATAGAGGGTAGAACTCAGCTGAACTCCACACAAAGGGTCTTTACTGATTGACTAGAACCTTTATAGAAGCCAGAACTCGTTATAGTGAGACAGCGTCTCACTTTCGTAATGATTTTTCGTTCATTCTGACTGTTCAAAAAATTCTTAATGACGATAGAGGGTAGAACTCCGCTGAACTCCACACAAAAGATCTTTACTGATTGCTTATAACCCTTGTAGAAGCCAGAACTCGTCATAGTGAGACAGCGTCTCACTGTCGTAATGATTTTTCGTTCATTCTGACTGTTCAAAAAATTCTTAACGACGATAGAGGCTAGAACTCTGCTGAACTTTACACAGAAAATAAGTACTCATCGTTTGGAACCCTCGTAGAAGCCAGAACTCGTCATAGTGAGACAGCGTCTCACTGTCGTAATGATTTACCGTTCATTCTGACTGTTCATAAAATTCTTAACGAGCTAGAACTCTGCTGAACTTCACACAGAGAACTCTAGAACTATTCGTTGAAGAACCATTCCTGTTTGATTTTTCAGTTTCACTATAATGAGACGCTAACTTCCGGTCGTTAGCGTCTCATTTTTTAGAATGCCGTTTTCTGTATTTAATTCTGCGGAACTATCGATAAAAAGTATGAGGAACTCTAGAACTATGCTGGACGCTATAAGAACTCCTTTCAAACTATGAGACGCTAACATATGAGACGCTAACTTCACATACGTGAGAACTAGTCGGTAAAACAGAGTTTTTGCTAAACATGTTTTAGGTCATAGACTTGCGTTATAATTCTATGTTTTAGGTATTATTTGATTTTTACTTAAAGGTAAAGGTACACAGTATATCCACTCCTATACTATATTTAAAATCTCTGACACTTCATTTGATTTGTACTAATAGGTAAGGTACACAGTAGACCCACTCTTATACTAGATTTAAAATCTCTGACACTTCTAAAGAACGGCAACATAATTATTTATGAACAGCACAGGCGTGACGATACATAATCTGATAACGAGATTCAGAATGACAATTCAGCGCAATAAATTCTAAGTTGGTTCTGCCTCATATACTAGCCAGTTGGTCGTGATTGTTTGCAGTAATATAATGCTGTAAATCGCTGGAAGGCTGGATACCAGTCCGTACTGGGAATGACAGTTACAAATTTATTGCTGCGTTGACTCCTTGATATCGTATCAAATGTGGCTATTATTAACCAAGTACGTATTGATATGCACTGTTCGTCGATGGTCTGAAATTTCACGAGACAACATTGTTGGATACATTGTCATATTCGATACGAATGCAAAAACTGATGAAATGAATGACAGTGAGCTGCATTCTCTTCACTTCAATCAAGCAAAATATAATGTACCTAGATAAAAGTTCTTCCTTTTATTTTTGCCGATACCATCTGGATAGAAGCGTTTGAGGAAAGTGTAAAATAACTTGGGCCAAACATAGTCTTCATTATTAATACTGTTGATTGATGGCACTTGGTGGAACTTGCTGCACATATTAAAAACGACAATATTTATTAAGTATTATAAACCTGACCGGTTTCGCTTCACAGCATTTTCAAAGGTCTAGATCTAGATGGAAGGACAAGGTAGTAATGTCTCGAAAACACACCAACAGCAAACTGGTCAGGCACAGTATAAAGAGTACTAACCAGTATTGTAGCTCCCTACAAACGGACGAAGCGCAAGCTATACCTACGATTCTCGTTTTCGGCAGGCCTTTCAGCACGCTAGCAGGCGATTGTGCCGAGTAGACGAATGGACGGTGTGTCGTTTTTTAGATAGTAACCGCGCGTGTTTTATTTGATATGACAACTAGAGTCTATTGTGCTTGTTTTGGTTGCATGAATTCGTCAATACCCAGAGATAACGTTTTTTAGATTACCTGGAAACTCCGAAAGGTAAGACTATAAATAGATTTTACTTAAGTACTAATTGGTACTATACTACTAGTTGACTAAAGTTAAACAAAGTGATTGACACGAGTGAACTGGCTAGTTACATGAAGTAGGTATGTTTGTGTTTAAAACTAGACTTGTGCTTGCTCAGTCAGTGAACGGTGCGATCCAATATAGTACAATATCCAAAAAAAAACTAGTTCAGAACTCTAGTACGTGTAGGTAGTACATTTAGTTCCGTTGTCAGTTCGTAGTTATTTAATTGAGAGCAATGATTTAGGTATGTTTCAAGAGTATTCATTTCTTTGTGGATGACCGATATTACAGTACACGCTAAGTGTACTGTAACATCGGTCATCCACAAAGAAACAAACCGTATGACTTTGATTGACAGCATTTTTGTTACCTTTGATTTTTATTACACGCATAGAGACAAATATGAACTTCCAAAATTTAACACAACTTGACAATGTACGAAAAGTACTAGTGTACTAGAGACTGACTAGTACTTTCAAATCGAAAAATAGTTTTAATTTTGTAAATCAAAAATTTAACGCAATGATTATAAAGACTAGAATTCCGTGATTCTATCACTGACAAAACATGTGATGAGCCGATTATTATTGTCTACGCCGCTTACTCGTTTTCAAATTTCTATACCCGTCTCACTCCATTGTTAGTAGATAACGGGCCCTGCGCCGCCACGCCGCCGCCCCGCGCCGCCAGCCGTTGCGGGGATATTATATTATTACTCACAAAGTATTTTTTTGTTTAAATAAAAAAGGTACATATTTACTCGAAATTGAAGCCGGTTGTCAGTAAAACGACAATCCTTAATACAGATTGAAGGCCTTGTGGGCGGATTGAAAAAATTGAACTGCCTTATGCTCAATATATATACGCGTACGTAAAACTATAAGGTAAAATGTGGGCGTATACTATGCCTCTGCCTACACCTTCAGGGATAAAGGCGTGACTATATGAATGTATGTATGCACATATTTACAATCGCAATACTAAATAGAAAATCAAAGTAGGCACATATTATTAAAATGCTGTAGGTGGGCAGCCCTATCGCATGCTTACGTACCGCGCTGCTGTAGGCATTTATTTCTAAAACCCGGCCGAGTCAAACTACAGTATACAGTGGGTCAGGTTTATAATAATAAATATTGTGGAACAGTACAAGTGTCGTTTTCAATATAGTCTTTTCAAATTATAAAGGAGGTTTCTTATATCGGAAAGTTGTCATTAGCCATGCACCCTTAGATCATCTAACCACAGGATGCGCCTTACTTAAGCATTGTTTTCTGCCATTGCACATGACCATTTGGTCTTTTGGCTTTATGAAAAGCCTGTACATCAGTACATCATTTTATATGATTAAACTAGTACATTACATTGTAGTTGACTGTACAATAACAATTAACACACAACAGCCATTACGCGTTTGTCGATTAATACATTTTTAAATGCAATGAAATTTTATATGTCTTTGTGTTTCCCCCTTCACTTGTATGAAAACTGGCAGAATATTTTTGTATGCGGTGGTTCGCAAAGGCTAGTCCCGTGTTATATGGTCTAAGCATGCACCCGACAATTAGATGTATTTTCTGCTTGTATTTATTTAGAAAAGCACGAATGTATTCCAGCGCAAATAGATGACATAAGTGCAACAGTGAATCCGTCTTCGAAAGAAAATTGTTATTCATCATTAAAATTACCTATCTATAGCATATTGATAGGGCTGTCGCGCGACGGCAATAAATCACTAAAAGTAGGTAAATACTTGTTTACTTGCAATAAAATGTATCAAAATGATAAAATAATAATTATTATGCATCGAATGCACGTCAACCAACACTAACCATGGACAACGAATATTATAGTCAGGGAGGCGGAAGGTCAATGTGTTACACATACACACTTATACACATAAATGCATTATTCTGTTCGTAGAATATAATGTTGCTACATTGTAGTAACAGTACACTTTTGTTTATTATCGTAAATACAAATACGTGTAACTGAACTCACGTGTACAGTACACAAATAAACACTTGCCAGCGTTTATGAACTATTTCGCTTATGTAGGTACTAAAATTGGGCTTACATTTTCTCCTCTATGAATTAGCTAAGCTTACTTTCATGTGGGTTGTCGTTGGTTTTTGTCTAGTGTCAAAGAATCTGTTCTACGTGCAAGTCAATTGCGTACTTCGATACTATTCTGTAAGAACACGTTTTCCGAGACATCTGAGAATACTAAATGAATAAGTACCAATTTAGTCAACTGGCAAAAGACGTGTTCTTGTATAGGTTAACACTTAATCATGCTTAGTTGTCAACGATCCTGTACTTACAGCTGGTGTGGAACCTCTTCGCGACAGGAGAGACTTTGCCTCCTTATGCGTGTTCTACCGCCTGTACAATGGTATGTGCTCTGAGGAATTGTTTGATATGATGCCCACGGCTACGTTCTATCATCGCACCGCTCGCCACAGACAGGGAGTTCATCCTCACACTCTGCGTCCGGTGCGTTCCAGCACGGTTAGATCCGATAGGTGTTTTCTTACGCGCACGCTTAGGTTGTGGAATGACCTCCCTGCCTCGGTTTTCCCAAACGCCTACAGTATGGGGTTCTTCAAAAGGGGTCTTAGAAGGTTTTTGCAGGGTCGGCAGCGCGAGTGTGGCACCTCCGGTGTTGCAAACGTTCATAGGCTGCGTTGACCACCGGTCCTTCTGATGGGCCGTATGCTAGTCTGCCACCTTAGTGGTATAAAAAAAAATAGTTGTAGACTTCTAACCAAATAAATAAATAAATGCTTTTTATACCTGCTAAACCTCTACCATCTGCCGTAAGTCCCAGGTACGCCTATGAAGGATAACCCCTAGGGCTTCCGGCAGATTGTCTTCATTACAGGTAACGTACTTGTTCAAGTTTTCATTCCAAAATAAAAGTTGTGGGTACTCTCTTATTACAGATGAACAATATTACACCACAGCTGGATTGAGAGAAATTAAAAACACGTTTTGTTTACACTGTCGTAATAATTACATAATTTTTCCCACGTTACAGCAAACCTCGGTGATTTAAATGACAGCGCGCGCGCACCCGCGGTATGAAAATTATTACTTTTGATTTGTTTCTTACAAACAGGTATTACTAAATGGATGTTTGTTTACTTTACCCGCTAACAACTTTAAATTGTATGTTATGAAGTAATTTGTAATGCTTAAGTTGCCTTCACTTAGTATTACTAGTATTTCCTGGCATTAATATTCTCTGTTGCATCCATCGCGTCTCCTTTTGCTTGATTTCTTTTAGTTATTTTAGGAGGTACATACTTCTATGTATTTTAGTTACGAAAATTTATGTCAGAAAGGAGTACAAAAGTATGTGTACTACAGCAATCTCTTCCAAGAGACACAATAGTCTTTACTTTACATTTTTAAATACTGATAGGAAGCAAAACAATGAACTGTGACGGGAATTGCTTCAGATATTCCTATTCCATTATTCTCCTTCGGGAAATACGTAATTCATCCTACTTTGAAACTATCACAGAAAGTTTCCAGTGAAAAAAAGATTACGATAGCTTGACTACCATCAAAGAGAACCAATCTATTAGCAGCATTCATTTCTTTCATTCTCTCAAGTTTCTGTTATCTAGCTTTAAAATATTTTTATAAAACGTGTTCTGTTGTTTATTCTACACTCTTTAACGTCTCAACAACAATTGATAACCCTCTGGCCGTTATATAACCTTGCAATTTGGTTCACTATTACTTTTATCTCGCATTCACCGGTCAAACCTCTGACATTTCGGGAGCGTGCTCCTTACTAACGAGCTCACGTTTAAAGTAAACAACTATATTTAATGTGACACATACTATATATACCTATGTGTACTCTTATCAAGAACATTTCCATATCCTTAATAATATGACTTTTAACATGAAGTAGGCTATATAAAGACGCTACCTGTTTTGAATAAATACTACTTCAGATTCAGAAATTCAAAGATACTTTTGCGATAAATTCAAGACAATGTTCGACGTGATTGGGTTTTTTCTGACATTAAAAGCGTTGTTAAACGCCTTTATGTGAATATAAATTTAGTTTTTTTTTTTCTATAAATAAGCATAGCAACAGTATTTATCTGTGCAGAAGAGTTTATTTTGGATTGCTATTTTAAATATCTGACTAATAAATAATTATGCTTAATAAATTTATATGACATTGCCTAACATTGTTTCCCAACGATTTAGATTAAGTACATAGTTATCAGCAGCAGTGGGATATTGTTACGAGAGCTACAATTTACATCAAATTGTAAAGGAAATTCAACAATTTGTACAATGTTTCTACAATAACCAAACTATAGTTTGTATTTAAATAGATATGCGTCAATCGTAAAGGTGTGTGAGAAAACGAACCTTTAAAACGGCAATTTGTACCTATAGGGTACCTATAGGTACAAATTGCCGTTTTTACATTAAAAAAAATTACTTTTACACCAACTGGTACCTAAAACCGTATCAAGCTGACCCGATATATATTTTTTTTTATTTTTTTCAATTTTTTTTTGATATAAACCTTGCCCGGGCTATAACTAACAAAAAAATAATTAGTGAAATCGGCCCATCCGCTCTTGAGTTATAAAATTACAACGAAAAGTGGCATTGATTTTTATAAATATAGATAATTGACACCACAGCAAAGTCTCCCCAGTTGCCCCAATTTGAAAACATTGGGGTCATCTGGAAATGGAGTTTGCCCCATGTTCGCTCAATAAATAAATATTAATCAGTTGATCTGAAAGGACAGTATTGAAATGAACTATGTACTATAATATAGATTACAACTCCTGAATATCTCAGAAATGCTTTTAAAATTACAAATTAGTAAAAACCTTGAAAATTAAACACTTACAACAATTGTTACGATGAAAATGTTTTTATCTTTTATGCATGCTTGGTATGTCTGCGCGGTTGTATGTAAACAACATTATAAACGTAATACAAAATGACACTGAAAATAGAGGTGAATCTATGAGTCATTTCCAAAGACAATATAACCGTCATTCGACATTGCAATGTTGAATATTTAGTTCCAAAAACCGGACGGAAAACTGTGTGATACAGAGAAAGCTTTTTATCGATCGGAAAAACTATTTCAGGTATAGCCTGCATGACTCACAGCTACGGCCCCCTCAGTATATCACTCGCTTTGCGGTCAATACTGACTTGGCGGGAAAACACTACAGTTTTGATCGTAGAAAAGTAAACCGCAATAAATATTGAAATCTAAAAACAATAGATCCAGCTGTATATAATATATGAATATCACCTCTATTTACGAAATGTTAACGTCCATTATTGAACGCGATTATCCATAATACAATTTTATTTGTTCCCTGTTATAGATATTCTTAATCTGCTATTACCTAGAGTAGAACAAAGTCAAAAATCTTCTCATATAAGAGAAATCATTCTCTTTTCGCTAGATCAGTGTTGATCTTGATACTTGTTTTAAATGCGCTAACAGAACAAATCATATAAAACTAAATTATTAAACATTGCGATGCCAAATGAAGCCTCGCAAGAGGCCCGACGGGTTTTAAGAATAGCTATTTTGTAATACAGATGTCAAAATGATCTATCTTTGTATACTTGAGTGTTTAAGCACGATCTTGATAGGTTTTATATTACAATCGTAGTTATGATCTTATGACACGACTAATGGTGTTAAACATTGAATAAACACACGAGTACCCACATCTTAAAAATAAATTCTTGTTTATTAATGATTCTTATTGTCGTTGTTATGGTTTCATTAAGTTTAAAGTATAATATAGATATTGTTGACATTGTATATTCGTTGTAAAATAATAATATTAATAATGTTAATTTCTCACTATAGTCATCTCGGTGTAGCATGGTGCGTATGACAGTTGTCGATCGCGTTTCGTTTCACTCTTGAAAGTTGCCGTGAATTACAATTATGAACTTAGTATTTCAGCTACATCCCATTCATAATATATTAAATCGTTAATCACTGTTGTATATAAAATTAAACTCAACCAGAATATTCTAGTCTACAAATAAAATTAATTTGGAAGAAAAAATTAACAAATTGTTGAGTATAACGTAACACCAAAGATGTCTTTAGTGATGGGATTATATACATCTACGATGGATAGTCGATATTTTGATAAAACAAAACGTATATTGTCCGTAGTTCCAACTTTTATTGTAAAAAGTATATTATTGAGTTGTTATTATTATTAATATTTTTCCTCTTCTCGGTTACCTTCTTTTTTTCCTTGAGAAGTTACCCGGTCTTTTGATAGCCTGTACCTTATGAACGGTGATAGCTAGAGAGATGAAATTTTCACAGATTATGTGTTTTTGTTACCGCTATAATAACAAATACTAAAAACAAAAAAAATTTAATATTTAAGGGGGCTCCCATACAACAAACGTATTTTTTGTTGTTTTTCGGTACGGAGACCTCTGCTCACTTGGCCGGTTTTTTAAGCTGTTTAGTTAATTCAAAAATGAATATAGCAATAATTTTCATAACAATAATAAACAGAACGTGATTTATCTCGTTTATCGTAGGATTCTTAACATGAATTGCATATCGACACATCCCTAGTAATGTGGTACTGATAGATATCAACGTCATACTGCCAACTGTCATACGCACCTTGTTACAGCGAGGCGACTATAACAGTTTTTACGGCTCCCGAACTAGGCCAACGTGTATTTTGGAAATATTAAGGTACACTCTTAAATTAGACAGGCTACAGCCAACTGCAAACTTAAAAGGGCCAGTTTGATAAGAACAAGATTATAATTATTGAAATAGTTGTATCTTTCCTACATTGTGAAATAATATTAATATAATGAAACCTAATGACCTTGTCAGTAATGTGATTTATTTTCTTTTACAAGGACTAGTAATTTTAAAACTAAATTTCTAAGGGCTTCTGAGAGCAATATCATTATAACGTGCTAAAAAAAAGACGTGTGGCACTCGGGGACTGCCGCGGTAAAGCTATTACATAGCATTTTTTACCAACTATGCTAGTATAATTATTTCTATATAAGAATACTAGCTGATGCCCGCAGCTTCGCCTGCGTAAAATTTGTTACCGCGGGAAGTTATTCCCGGGATAAAAGGTAGCCTATGTGTTATTCCAGACTATAATGTATCTCCGTACCAAATTTCAGCCCGATCCGTTCAGCGGTTTGAGCGTGAAAGAGTAACAAACATCCACACTCACAAACTTTCGCATTTATAATATTAGTAAGAAGTAAGATTTTAAGGCCTATGTTCAACAAAGTAAAGTACCAAGTGCCTACTTGACTGTGGACATTTGGGCTTTTGGAATTTTGTTTTAGAACTTTTTAAGAAGAACAATTATTTTGTAATAAATTATTTTTATGTAACTTCAACCATTTACGCAGAGGCGCAACGGATACTCTTATAACGATTAAATGTTTTCCGTTTTCGAAACATTCCTCATTGCTGCACCACTCCTATTAATCTTCGCATTATGTTATGTAGCCTATAGCCACTATCAATAAATGTACCTACTTACTATCGAACAGTTTTTGAAAGCCTACCAGTAGTTTCAGCAAGGCTTGCCTTGGTATGATGTGATTCATGGTCCCTTTGCAGCGTGTGTCCAATCCAGCGCAGCAGCTACACTTCCGACGTTTGATCTGTTGGGGTCTCACTGCAGCGTTCCAATAGTCTTACGTTCGTGATGTTCTCGGGCCCATATGTACCGAGGATCCATTGGAGGCAGCGTTTGACGAAGACTTATAGCTGGTAGCTGGTGCGAAATGTCTTTACTTTAGTGACCTTCCATGTCTCGCATCCGTATAGCAGTTAGCAGTACAGTTTTAACGTTTACTTTGTTTTGAGTTTCACTCTTCGTGTCTATTTTCGCAACTGCCTACGGGGCGCAGCTGTGTAAAGGTTATTCTGGCCTTGGCGAGACTCGAAATGATGTAGGGTACTCTTCTATTCCATCAGTTTCTGACACGACACTCCCGAGGTACGTGAATTAGTGCCTCCACCACATCTCTTGCGTCTGTCGATTTTAATTTCAGTCCAGCCATTCGCTGCCTCATCCTGCTCGTTGTCCTGCACGTTGTCCTGCAGACATGCATGACGGCGTGTGTGTGCCTCAGCAGGCACAGGACATCGGCATCATTAATATCCTCCAGGATATCAGTATAGGCCCCATTCTATGCCGCGCCGATTGTTCTTTGCGGTATTCAGCATTATACCATCTATTTTCTATGGATGGTTGTTAACTATCCTGTTATCTTCATAACGATCCTCTAAGGTAGGTACAGTATGTATTTTCAAAAGAGTTTGTGAACTCTATTTTTAATTTCTTTTTCAGAATATTGATGACATTTGATTGATGTCATTTTATACACGTTACGTCTACTACATTGATACATGTAATAAAATTCTAACACAGTGTTTGTATGTAAATTGTTTATACTGAGGAAAATTCTATACTGAGGAATAGTTTTAACCATTAAGCTCTATTTTGATATAGCATACAGGGCAGATTTACACGCTACTTGATGAGTATGATTAATAAATACCTCTAATTTCATAGACCTTGTGTGACGTAAACAAAGTTGCGAGGGTCAGCTAGTTAAAAGATAAAACAATAGGTTTCTTCTTTCAACTTAAAAACTATTTTTACAAATTTTATGGTAATAATAGACATTCTTTGAAATATGCATGTATGGTATTGTTGTGACTTTTATGACACGTTTAAAGTACATAGGTATGGGATAGATGGCGCTCGCGGCTACGTCAGCGTGAAATTTTCTTCCCGCTTCCCATGGGAACGTACTCCCGGGTTTAGTTATCTTTATAGCAGTATTATATATAAATTAACAAAACAAAAAATGATACTGCATTGGTGATAATAATAATAAAATGTATGTATATACAGTACTCACTCATTTTCTTTCACTATTTTTCGTGACTTTCTACATTAATAAATGCACTTTGTTTATTTATATTTAAAACACTTTTTACACAAATTATACGAGTACAGTTCACTGTTGTACATAGATGATGAATACCTATACACCTATAGTCGAATTTTTATTTAGACGAAGTAAATTGACAGCAACTAATGTAATTGACAGCATCGAAATTGTCATTACACATTAAGAACTCTAAATTCGACCAACACTCTTAATTCAACTTTGGTCGAGTGGTTAAGACGCGGATCGGTACGCAGAAGGCGCAAGATCGATTCTGGGTACAAGCATCAATTTTTGGATTATTTGACATAATAATAATAATATATAACGACTGCAGAGTTCATAATTGACGTAAAAAAAAAAATTATGAATTGCTAGACTAGATACACGAACGTGGCCGAAGGTAGCCGAGTGTGACTCGTTTTCGTGACACAATTTCTGGATTCGGTCTCCACGCAAGGCCCGCGATAGAAGCTATGCAATAGCTTAAAATACAAATTGTTATTAATACCATACAGTTTCTTGCTATTTCTGTACCAAAAGCCACATACAAAGATAAGCCTCCAAAGCGTGCTGTACCTAACAATGTTATTCGAAAACATTAATTATATTACAAATGGCAAGTAAATGACTGTATATTTGATAACATTGTGACATAAATATGTTATGGCAGTGTGCGAGTTCTTATCCTTCATTCCTTAATCATTATATTTTATTTATATTGCTGTTGATTCAAACGATCCCAAAATAAAACACTGTTCAGAGTCGAATGAGTCAGATAACACTTGTGAAAAGAACACAGGGTTGCTTTGTTGCATTCTCTTTTGTAACACAGTCAAACCATATGGACATAGAATATACTAAATAGCTTCATCAAATCTGTAACCTGATTATCTTCGTGGTAGGTACCGAGAGCATCCAAACTCCCCACTCTCCTCTCGAAGGAAGATATGTGTTTAGGTTGTCAAGGTGACATAGATCGCGGCGACGAACTATTAATTTTTTTTTATTCTATAACAAATTTTTGGTAAATTACTTTGATATTAGTGGCAGCCCTGAGTTATATATAATGTCAGTCAGTCTGAGATCGATCCCCATGCCCGTGCGCAATTGAACTAATTGCCTAATTATTTTTATTACCCGTTTGTTTGTAGCACACATCTTTCAGCCAATTTTTCAATTAAATCTTCCTCGAAATGTACATACAGGAAACTAAACTATGACCCTATATAAATTATATGTCAAAATAAGATAAAGATTTTGTTTGAATGTGAAAAGTATATTTTTTAGGATTACACTTTTGAGTTTTCGTTGTCGTAGACTCGTAGTAGTTTCTTAATTGTGTTTTTGTCTTAGAACGTCGTCTTTTTGTAGCAGATTTAGATTTTAGAAGGTTGATATGTAAGCACATAGTAGATTTTGTTTTAATCGGATGTAACTAAACATTACGTAAACAAGCAAAGCACTTGTTGCATTCCTTTCAGAACTCGGGTTCTTCACCCCATTGAGCCGCCAACTTGAACGCAATACTGCCGATAGTCTTTCTTGTGGTTTGCGAGAGTGCTCTCCATCAGACGGCGTCATTTCAAAATTAAAATCTTTATATCTCGTAGCTAGCCTAAGCCATTAGATCAACAATAAAAATAAACAATACACCTATCAACTAAACACACTGACTACCTCAAAGCTTATCCTTGATTTATTCCACATCCTACGTGACTACTCAAACCCATTATTTTTTTTATAAACGTATCTAGTTATGGTATTTTTTAGACGCTCTGGTAATTATGTAGGTGAAACCACTGCGTAGTTAGCTTTTATGGCTAAAATCGTGAGCAAAATAGCCGAGAATGTTAGGTAATCGAATTTAGTGGGGCCGGCGGGTCCCATTGTTCACTCGAGGCCAAGGTCTATGTTGTTTATATCGTGCGTTCCGGCAATGATGCATCATTATCAACGCTACATCGCTAAAAATCACACGCTAATGCTCTTTTTAGATGCCAAGTTCATAAAAAAACTAGATAAAGAAGATTCTGAATCCACGATACTCTGATGATCCGCTGCCTACCGCTTTAGAGAAATGAAATGGTCTAATAATGTGTAAAATAGGGGTGCCAACAGTTATAAAATTCTGGCTGACTTCTTGGATCTTCTCCAGGAAGCAAACGGACTTACTTAATGACATTTTCTTCAAAAATCCGTGTAATTATTTATCTTCCTGTGCTTCTTCTTGGATCAACCCCGAAGTGCAACAAATAAGACCTAAAATCTCAACATGCTCCGTTCTAGATAGATTTGTCTACGATTCAAAAGACAGATCTGTCTTTTGGATCGTAGACAATTTTCTTCATTTGCTTCAGGCCGTTCCGACTGCTTACTCAAACCAGGTCAATTTGACAAGTCATAAAAACCTCATGAGTGTAAGAATGTACCTTTTCGCGATGTGTCCTTGACAAAGACTTCTTGGAAGAAGCCTCTCCTAAAACGGAAAATGAACAACACAAACTCAGTCAATAGATGACCACTAGGTCTACCTAGATGATGATGGTGATTCATAAAAGGTACTACCTACTACTGACCTTGTTTTGAATTCAAAACAACAATGGTTCAAAACAAAACAGTAAGTACTAAAACAAATTATGTTACTGTTCACAGTTGTTAAGTCCGATTACGATCTTATATTTTACAACGATTACGTTTTAGTTTTATTTACTGTTGAGTTGCTTGATAAGTTAAATTAATTAGACACTTATTATGTCTTTTTAAGTAGGCAGTTTGTTCAATAATATCCATTGTTAATGTTCGTTTTAACTGTGGAACAAAATGGACTGAAGTGTAATCCATACATTTTAGAACTATATTTTTCTCTAGCTACATACCTCTAAAATAAGGAATGTCAACTACTCTCACATTTTTTTGTTTCGAGTTTACCAGTTTTATAATACTTACATACTAGGACTTTAGCCCAACTCCTGTATCAATTTATATTTGACCCCGTCTACAAAAAACCCAATAATACCCGTACCCAGCAAAGTTGGGTGAGCTGTCTGGTATGTAAACTCCTGGAGTTCATACTCCAGGAGCTTACAAACCAGACCGCTCACTCAATTTTGTCCCATCCCCCTTCTCTCATAAAAAGGATGGGCTCACCAATAAAACAATAAGTTTTACCTAGGTACCTAATATTTTGTGTATCAAAACATGACGTTTTTCTTTTAAAAAACCTATGTGTTTATTATAACGAAACCCGACGGCTGTGTCCTGAACGTATTGTTTACAAGTTGCAGGTTGACGCGATGTTCACAATATGTAACTAATTACGTAATTCAGGGTCATCACAAGAAAATTTCGAAGCACGTTCGCGCCATGCATGCTTGAATGGCGCCCAAAGGCACCTTGAAGTGTCTTTGTTTTTAAGCGCCAGTTTCCTTTGTCACACTGCGATAATTGTTCCGTCTCAAGGTTTTACAACTGTGGGAGTCCGTTTAGGGTGAAAATATCTAGACCGTGACCAAAATAAACGTTTACATGGAACAACTATTATTCGATTCACACTCATCGCTTAAAATTGGCGTCAAAATTTTTTAATTGTGGGAACAAAAAGTATTGTTGTACAACATTAGCGTAATATCAAAATTATCAACCTGCAAAGGTCATCTTGTTGTATAATCTCCCCGTTGTACTCTCTTGATTGTATCGAATAAAGTACCTACTATTTGTTTTGAGGTTAGCTCTATATGCCTAGATTAGGTATTTAGGTATTTTGTTTTTATTATGTCTTTTAGTTGAATCTGTAATTTTTTATCCACTTATTCAATACATTTCCGTTATGTTATAATTATTTTTATGATGTAAGACGATTACTTATACAATTTACACCTGCTTGCACAAAAAGTTATAATATAAGTCAGAGTGAATCATATCAATTTTCAATGAACACGCATCAAAATACAAGGTGGAGGATTACCAAGGGCAAATACTTTTTTGTTTTTAATCTAATGAGGCAGATGTGTACTAGAAAATGTTTTATTACATTTTGGCTTGTGTGAGTAAAGCTGATTGCATTGCAGTACGTGGGCTGCATGAATGAGAAAGTCTTGAACCGGTTCACAGCCGACTCCACTGAGGTGTCTACTTTCAAATGACAATAGACATTCGACTTATCTCATTGCTAAACCGAATAAGTGTCTGGAATATGGAACCGTAGTAGAAATGATAAAATTATACATTCAATTGTCTCCACTTATATGAAGTTTTGTTAAAAACAAGTCTTTGCAGGCTAATAAAAATAAAAGTTTCAGTTCCGTGACAAGGTTATCCAGTCTCGCACCCTTTGACTTTATGAATTGGTGGGAAAGAGCTCTCTCGAGGCGGTCCCAATGTTGTCGGTCTCACTCACTTAAAGGTCTTTACCATCGTCAGATGGGAAAAACTTGGAGTCTGAGTACCTGTGAGCAGATTCCCACAAATCCTGTTCCCCATAATTAATTAATTCATGATTTTTCCCAGCCCTTCAACAACAGCGTTTTATAAAAATTTGCTTGTCATAGGATGTCTGGGTTGTCCTGGGACATCCTTCCGAGGGCTTACCCGGGGCTCTCAATCTTAGGCTGTTGGGCGTTACGTGAGGTTTTTAGTCGGTAGGCTAAAAAAAAAGGATGTCTGGGTTACTTGACACTTCACATCATCAGATCCTCATGCATTTGTTATCAGGGCTGTCGGTTAAAAGCCTCAGAATAAATGTAACGCATCAATAAAAATCTTAAGACTCCGCTCGCAGTTGCTATGATCAAGTAATATTTGTTCTTTAGACGACTAAGTTAGATTTTTCGCAATGTTTAGTGAAAACGTTCGATCTGGCTGGGTATACCAGTTAGCCTTGCCGCAAATGTTTGTTAAACACAAATGTTAATATAAGAGGTTAATAAACAAGACACGTCGTTAAGAACAGTCTTGTCTGACAACACCGAGTGCTTTTAGCACTTAAGTAATGAGCTAAAAACTTATCGTGTCCACCGCGCCTTGAACTGATCCTAATCCTAAGTAAACACACGATATCGTGGACTGTTTTAGGGCGTGACTGCTACGACTGTTGGCATGAGTATAGGCATAATACTGTAGTTTACCAACTTGATAAGACTAGTTTTAAAAATTACGATAACAATCTGACCAAGTAAAAATAAGTAAGCACATTATTTCTGCGAAAATTTACATTTCTTTTTGTTTTTTTTTTCACGCCACTAAGTAGGCTACAAGCTCACTTCCTGTTTGATCGATAACAGATACCAAACAGGTTTTATTTTAATTCATTAGAACGTTTTTTCACAGATTAATGTAAAACATTACTTTACCCTTGCAGGAAGTATATTTTTCTACTACTGTAATAACTAGTAGTAAAGTAAAAGCTATGTTAGCAACCCCAACTAACAATAAAATAAAAATTAAGGACTCTGTATCCAGTTGCCAATAAACATTATTAAAAAAAAAAAAAATAATGCATAAAAATATATCCTGCCACGATGTTGGACGCGATGGACTCAGCAACTACTATATATTTTTTTTATTTCCCTGGATTAGGGTAAAACACCCAGTAGTCAACCTTTTAGTGGGTTATGAAATTTCATGAATTAATTTGTATTTTAAATATTAGAGACGTACATAAACCTAAGAAGTTTTCCAAAATAGGTACCTATCTACAATCGAAATGGTTAGAATTTATGAAATGGCTTTAACGTACTTAGTAATTTAAAAGAGTACTTCTTACATAACTAACAAACTACTAAACAACCTACATAATATCAAACTTGCTACTAATGTGATAACCCTATCTGTATAAATTTAAAAAGTATATACCTACCTAGACATAGACATACATGGCGAACAAAAGAATTTCATTGGCTTAGCGTAGTATTGGTCGAATGCACACATACACAGCGGGTCCCAATCTACGGGCTGAGCTGTGTGGTTGTGCGTCCGCCCGCACTCGCGATATCTACCTACAAAATCACTCGACAAAAACATCGTTATTTTTATTCACCGTCCAAGGCCAACCTCGCCATATTGCATTCGCTATATCAACTACACTCGACAGTGTTGGCTGTATAAACAAGCTGTTTTATATGATAACTCATTTGAATAAGTTGGTTATGTGTAAGCTGTTACTACCTGCAACTTTTTAATAATAATAAAGGTATTAAAAAAAACCAGGTGTTGATCCAAACTGATTGTGAGAGTTTTAAAGGTGTTATCCTCTTTTTATTTCATGTAACTCCCCACATCTCCGTCCCCTGGCACTAAACTATCCCCTGGTGTCGAACGACAGTGACCGCTACGATCAAGGTGACAGGGGAATTTTGCACGTATACTCTATTGTACTATTAAAAAAAAACTTAACATAAACATCTTATGAAATCAATATGTTTTTTTAAATTAGTAAATTGCGCCTTCACTACTTAAGCTGGATTTACAAATGGAATATTTTATTCACTGACTGATCCACGAAATAACAAGTAAACAGGCGCCCGCGCACCGCGCTCTTCTGTCATCTATATCTATATTGATCGTATATCTCAGCCACATTGCAATACACGTGCTTTAAACACCGAGGAAGGATCCATCTAAAATAAACAAACCAAAATACTTCTTTATATTATCATGTTATCGAGATGATTTCTGAATGTTTTGTTTTTATTAAAATGAACGTAGTAGGTAGTTGATGTATAGGAAAATCCCCAGCTAACATTTATATGTTAACCCTTTAACACATGACATTCTTGCGTTGCCCCATAATAAAGAAGTACTGCTTCTCCAACAACACATTCTTTGTGCTCTGTTTTTCGGCATATGGCTTCGTTTAATATTCTTATCGAAGGAATGTCAACTAAACATTTCACATCACTGTTGTTTACAATTTCGCAATAACTTATCATATTTATGTTATAATTATATTACACGTGCAAAAATAAGAGGCACTAAAGCGGTCGTGTTGCGTAATTGGTCCGGTCTGTGGCTCCATGCCGCCATTTTTTGCTCATGAAATTAAACTAACTCTTTGTGCGGCCAAGGTTACCCATATTAAGTCGAGCGCACTTCCGTTCCTTCGTCGCTGTCGTTAGCTAGTCTTGACAGCTTACTGCGAATGACTAAGCGTTGTGGTACATGAATATAGTTTTAAATGCACTGTTTATATTTCAGTTGCCATTCTACCTCACCTTCTCCCTATCTCCTCCTCGCTCAGATGTCAAAAGCAATCTATTGACATCGTCCTGTGTAAATTTTCACTGCTTTAGAACGAAGCGGTGTTAGTTCATAAATTGATCACAAATCTCTTAATGTTATATTAATCATCTGTTTGACTTACTAATATAGGTATTTGTCTAGTTTGAATAGACCCGTATCACTACAAACACGTCAACATTATAATCGCCTTTTTTTATCTATACGTAAACGAGTAAACAGCGCTATATTGACACACCCGCAGAGATACGAAAGCCGGTATCTAATTCTGTTGGCCTTGACAATGAAAAATACTTGTATTTGGCTTGCCTTGAGACTGCTTCGCGTTTGGAGAATAAAAACATGGTGCATGTTGTAATACTTTAAATTGTGGTGATTTTTTACCATTCGCTTTTTTTTCTTATTGTATCATTAGTTTTTATAAACCTATCTTGGTTTTTTTAGGCGAATAGAATTTAAAAAAGAAAAACATTTTGCCTTTAATGTCCAAACTGGTTTTACAATCTATTATGATAACCTTAAACAAGAAGCCGAATTCATTATTTTAAGTAATTCTTATTGTCGCACTGGGAATCCGTTATCAGCAAAACAACGAATAAAAAAAACAAGGAGGGGCAGGAACAGAAATCCTCTGTGACGTGATCTATATCTAGTCTCCAAGAGGGCGATGGATACAGCTGAAATATTATCTTTAGGGTTCCTCCGCGCTTACCAGGTTTTTGGTTCTTCCTTACGAAAGAGCACCTACCTGGTTTTCCGGGTCTGTTGGCAGTAGTAGAGGAACATTTTGTGGCGCAGGTTCTATAATACTTATCTTACACTTGGTTCTTATCGGCAAAGAGTGTTGGAATTTCCCTATGTGGCTAGGGTTACGTTTCTATAAAATAAAAGTCACAAAGAATATTTCCACGGCATAAAATACGATTACGAAGAAAAAGGTGATTAATATTAGTAGTAAATGCCTTAAGTCTGAGTGTTGTCTATAAATCCGTATAGGTTACTCGATTACGTTACTAACAATTTCATTACTGGACAGCACGTAACAATAAGTCGCAAAGGGCATTGTATAGAAAATTGGATTCTGATTCATCATTTCGAGCAGTGAAAGGGTTAAATAAAAGTAAAATTTCGCAACTGTTTGAGAAGAGGCAGAAAGGTTGATTATTATTAGATGTTAATGATTTTGAATTGGACCGGAAATTCAGAAACCAATAGAATACTTAATTCAAAATTTTAATTAATGGACAACCTTGAAGTTGTAGATTACGATATACTTAATTTTATTCTAAAATATTTTGTTATTTTCTTTACAGAGCCGGTGCTGGTGCGAATGGCATATTTTCTAGAAGACTGGACTTCTCCAATTTCAATCTTCTTCCAAAGCACAAAGTGAATTCATATCAAATAAAGGTATGTACTCTTTTATACTCCTGATTTCTTAAAAAATACTTTTTATGTTAAAGACATCAAAGTTTTTATGATAACAAAATTTTGACTTTAAGCACTGGAATGTTATTGCAGTTTCAGTTGCTTAATAATAATGTATAAATTAGTTATTTTCTTACACAAGATGCGTCGTCAACTGATGCACAATGGTGACCAATAAAATATTTTTATTGCTGGAAAGGTTTGCAGAGGTGAAAGTTTGCCTTTGTTGTTGTCGCCATAAAATCCAGGCTGACACTTTTCGCGATAAAACGCTGTCAAGAGTGGCGCCGGTAGGACTGGCGCGTACTTTTTCTACAAAATTAACGTAAATTTGTGTGTAATTTCATCGTACCGCAAGGTGTTTTACGAGTGCCGCCTTTGAACAAAGGTAAAAATGCTGCTTGTTGTTTTAAAATGAATTGATACTGTTGATTATTTCAGAAGATATTATTTATGTGGTTTTTAATCTCGATTGATAAATTATTGTTTTCTGTCCTCGTAATGAAAGAGGTAAAAAATAATAAAGTACTACCCGTTCGCTCTAACTTTGCCGCTGGCGTAGCGGCGTATACCCGAATTGTTAATTAGACGAAGTAGATTGACGGTAGCTAGTGTCACTTCGTCATAGAAAATACGCAACATTGTATGAAAAAGTGACATTAGTTGCTGTCAGTTTGCTTCGTCTAATCAAAAATTCGACTTTAGTATGGAGCCGAGCGGCAAAGTTAAAGCGAACGAGCAGTAAGTAATGTTTTTGGGCACTTATCAAATTTTCCGTATTTTATCTGACACATTTCTTTCGGGTCACTATTGCTGTCATTTATGAAATATTTGATCTAAAGAAATAAATCTAAATTTTAAATCCTTATGTTTTTAGAGTTGCGTTTTTTTCTTGTACGTAAATCAAGTTACAAATAATCGGTATAATATCCTATTTACATCATATTCGACACTATCACCCAAGGGAATCCAACAATTTTCAGCTGGAGATCATGATTCTGTACCTAGTCGTTAATTTCTTTTTCATTAGAATAGCAAACCATTCGGTTTTCAAAATAATTCATTAACTGAGTTGTATAACAAAATTCCACTCAACACAGCCCTTGAGGAGCAAATTTTCGTAAGCTTTAAAAAAAAACGTTCTGTAATATGGCCCTTAATCGTGTTAATCGACAATAATATTAGGTTCTGTGATAAAAACCCCTTAGCGTGTCTAAGTGTATTTTCTTCATGTTGTTGTCTTGTTGCATCAATTTCTGAATTGTAATTAATGTAAGATAGTGGATTCTCATCGTACGCATTATCTACCGGTGAAATCTCAAGAATAAATATTATTTTTATATAGGTTGTGTTAACCAAAATTGTGATACTAAATAGGACATGATTAAAATACATCACCCTCGATGACTGGTACTAGCATATTAAAAATAATATTTAATGTAGTGTATCTGTGAGCGGAAATGCTACGCCCGTCGTAATTTTTTTATTATTATTGAACTGTGCCAAGTGAAAGAAAAGACAGGAACCACTGTGAGAATCAGTAACAATCGCTGGACCATATATAAATGAGGTAGGTAAGATTGTGAAGTATCTCCCCTGCCTCTGTTTTCGTCTGGCCCTCGCGGACCGGAACGAAGCTGGTTAGGGCCGGATGATCTACACTTTTACAGTATAGGGTTCCACAAACAAAGGGGGTCTTAGAGGGATTTTGCACCCCTAGTGTTGCAAACGGTCATAGGCTGCATGTCTGTGGTATAAAAAAACCTTTCCCATAAATCATGATGTCACAATTTCAATGATTCAGTTATATTTGAAGACGTTAGGTATCGTTTAAACATAATATCTTTTCTCTTGAAATACGATTCTTTACTGGATTGTTCTCAGCACGGATTATTTTGCAATTGCCAGTCGTTTATGTATTTGTTATGCGACGCTGGTATCTAATCACCACGGGCCTTGAGCCAGTTGTGTGTCAAGCGACGGTCATTCCCCTGTCCGCCGAGTCGTTGCTATTTTCGTTCAGCATTTGTTGTGTTATTTATTACAGCAATACACGTACATACTCATTTGCTTATCTTCATTGATTGAATAATTGTAGTTGTTGGAGTAACTTGGACTCAAAAGTAGGCAGTTTTAATATTTTAATTTTGATGATCAGTATGTTGTCAATGGATATTAAAACCGGTAATGTATGTTTGCCTTTTTCATTTTTGAACTTCTCTTAAATATTGTTTTTTAACATTTTTTTGTTGACATTGGTAGAGGTGAGTTACAAGTTTACAACAGAGACTCAATTATGCCTCTTCATTTAATTTAGACTAGCTATGCTTTTTACTGATTCACGACCGATATGATACGAACCTCGTAGTAGGTACCCCTTGAACCCATAGGTATTTGGAATAAGATATAGAAATCTGCCAGATTTATTAACATTTCTTATTACTGTTTCGCTACTTTACCTAATAACATGATACATCATAGTCAATTACTTATTAACTGGGCATTTATCATCACGGTGAAGGAATTTTCAAAATAGCTTCAGTAGTTTCAGCTCTTATCAATCGGACAAACAAATATTTCTTTTTAATAAAAGTAGTACCTACAAAATAATCACTCATCGCGTTTTTGCAGTGTCGTATTTTATCCATATGAGACATCTGCGGCAAATAATAATTAATATTTCAATGTTACTTCGTTTTTATATGACGGTAGAAGTGAAAGACTATTGTCCCTAAAACGTCCGCTCGTGTTTCACCTCAACACGCGAGATAATTTAAAACATTTTCTTCACTTATCTACAGCGTAAATAAAACGACTGGTATTGTCTTGAAGCCGCCTCGTTTCGCTTCGGCTCGCGTGAGAATACACCGTTTACTAAACGAGGGAAACTTCATAATTCCCCACCCCGATGTATTACCCTCCGTGTGTACTACAAACTACTACTAGAGCTACACGAACTATTTTGTGATAGATAAAATACTATCTTACTTAGTATCGACTAGAGAGTTGAAAAACGACTCATCGCAAAAGGTAAATCGTTCGTTTTCTCAAGTAATGAAATTCAATAGGCTGGCTATAAAATAAATATTAACCCCCCTACTTCCTACTGGAGTCCAATAATCAAGTGAAACGATACAGAGCTGTAAGCATGATTGATATTAGCGACAAGCGAGGCACGTTTCGCAGAGCGGCTTCATTAAATCTCCGTCCACTTCTTCTATTTATGGTGGCCCGCTGTCTGCTAGCATATTGATTACGCCGACCGGTTCTGTTACTCGTAAGACCTAAAGCTGAGCTTATGAATTTATCGCTTCGAAAATTTACACGTCCACGACTCATGTCTGTGGGTAAAAAAAAGTAAATCGCATCTCATTATCAAACATGGGCTAACGAGATGAGCGATATCGTAAAATAGTTTTCATTCCTTCTATTCGAAAAGAATCGCTTTGGACCTCGATAACAGGGCGCAAAATAGCTCTTTTCTGTTAAGAGCTTTTTAGCGGGCGGCAAAGTGATTTGAATTTGGAACTTGAAAAATTCATAGAAATCGAACGCAAATTGTTGGATTAGGTACTGGCTGGTAGGTGTTGGCTGTATAGAACCGCGGTGACCTATGCTTATTAAAAAAAAACTAAAGAGCGTGATTTATCTCTCTGCTCTTGTAGTAATCAGTACCACTTTACCAAGCGAAGTTGATGATTCAAATGTTACGAAAAATTTCTTTACTCGATCGAGTTTTATTTGTCCTGAACTTTTACGAAAATGGATAAAATGAGCGTGGTATGCATCCTTGCCGACGGTACTAAGGCGATTCTGGTAAGTGCCTGATGTAGGTGCAGGCAGTAAGCACGCATTAGTCAACTTCGCTTGGTGGAGTATTTTATTGTATTCTGCAAGTATAGTGACTTCTACGTCGAATTATGAAAGTGACAATGCATTAATTAACTCCTGAATGGATATGGAATGGACCTAACTACGTCGTACAAAACTTATTTTTTCTCATAGAAAGGGAATGAAAAGTAGAGTATATTACTCGGGAGCAAATTATTTTTCCCTCGGGCGGTGTACTTTGAATCCCTCACTGCGCTCAGGATTCTACGTTAGAATCCCTCGCTATGCTCGGGATTCTATTCTAGAATCCTTCGCTTCGCTCTTGATTCAAAGTAGCGCCCTCGCCGTAAAAATACTATTTTGCCCCCTTGTTATACAATCTACTATTATACGGTTATTTGTTTGCTGTTTTTTAAGTGTGATGGATTTTGTTTTTCTGTTCAAAGCGGAGCAGTGATTATTTTAGTATGTTATAAAACGTAGGTTATGAAATACGTAAAGTTCTAATATAGGCTAGGAACACTAAGAAGATGAAGCATATTCCGACGTACTGTGCAAACACACGAGGCGCGCGGTCGTCCATGTAACTAAATCCTACGTTGTCTGTACAACCGCAATCCGATACCATGCTCAAGGCTTCCCATGTGTATTAACACCGCGTTTTTTTCTTGAACTTGTTTTGCTCACAGAGCACAATAGTTACTAAACTTTTTGTATAAACATACACTCAAACTAAAGATATTAAATCGCTCTTTATATGGATTGATATATGAGTCACCAGTCTAGGGGTTAACTGTCCGTATGTTCATCATGTAGTACAGATATACTGCATCTCGATTTTCTCAGCGGACCGTAAATGGCAAGAAATGAGAAAGTAGCCGCTTAATAGATACAATAGGGCTGGATAGGTCTCGTGGTGCAACTTTCTTTCAGTGTAAAAAGTTGTAAAATGATAGCACGGCATCTAACCTGTTATTGATTCAGTTATTGGCCGTTTCATAAGAACTAGATAAACGTTATTACTACATTGCGTAGATACTTGATAAATGGTTAATAAAATCTCTTGAAATAAGTATAGAAGTGTAACCAATAATAGTACCTAAGTACTTTGATTGAGTATTTTCTTAAGATTTGACTTTCGACACTGGATAGCACCAGATCTATAAAAAGCTGTAAGCGTGCGAACTTATCCAACAGCTCGTCACTGCTTGCGAAAATATTTCGATACTTACATACCTGTGACCAAGTTTTTTTTTTAAATTATCGTAAGTATCCACTTGCAGGAGACACTATGACCATGTTTGGCAGTACTTTGGAGCCGGTTAGCATCGGTTGAATTCAATCTTGATAAATACGCGCCGTTCTTGCGTACATTTAGGAGCTGTCTCGTTTATATTTTGCAGTAGCAGGTATAATGCAACAATATTGAAATGTCATTAAATCTTATCGGTAAAGTACGTTTTACGGTCCCGTAACCAAATTATGAAAACGGGACCTTATTACTGCGACTTTGGTTTTCGTTAATCTCTCTGTCAATCGCCAGACTGAATCTCGTGAACCGTGATGTTTAGACTGTTGACATTTTTATAGATAACTAGCGGACGTCACGCGGTTTCACCCGCATAGTTCCCGTTCCCGTGGGAATACGGGAATAAAATATAGCCTATGTTCACCGCAAAGATTGTAGCTTTCCATTAGTAAAAGAATTTTTCAAATCGGTCCAGTAGTTCCGGAGCCTATTCGATGCTAACAAACAAACAATCAAATCTTTCCTCTTTATAATGTTAGTACAGAAGTACTTATGTTGCCGCTATAACAACAATTTCTAAAAACAGAAAAAAAACAGGGGGTTCCCTTCCAGCAAAAACGTGATATTTCTTGCCATATTTTGGTAGGAAACACTTCGTGTGCAAGTTCCACTCGCACTTGGTTTTACTTATTTTAATGTACGTAAGGTTTGAGTGATTGTAATTTTTTTATACCACTTAGGTGGCAGACAAGCATGCGGCCCACCAGAAGTACCGGTGGTCACCGCAACCTAATTTCTGATTATCTGCGTTGTAAACAGATAATATTGTGCTTATAGAATGTTGCTCAATACCTACACAGTGCAATATGTGTGGTGTCGTCGCCATGTCTACGCCCACGCGCTGTTTGTCGCGGTCGACTCGCGCGCATCATGGCTATTATGACAGATGAGTAGGTTGTATTATCAGTAATAGAATACTAATTTCGTTTGTATTATTTGTAAAATTTATTCTATTATATACCTAATTATAGTTCACTGTAAAAGGAAATATTTAATTATCTAAATATGTCTGGAATTAAATAAAATGTACCGAACCACTTCTAGAGTTTAATTGTGAGTACGTTCAATCTTATGCAATCGATGTAAATTGACGTTGGCTATAGTACAATAAAAATAGAGATACTTGTCAAAAAACCGACCAAGTGCAAGTCGGACTCACGCACAAAGGGTTCCGCACCATAAAAACGACAAGAAATCGCTTTTGTTGTATCGGAGTCCCCCTTAATGCCCCCTTTTCTGATTTGTTGTCAAAGCGGCAACACCAATACATCATCTGTGCAAATGTCAGCTCTCTAGCTGTCACAGTTCCTGAGATACAGCCTAATGACGGACAGACGTAGACGGACAGACATCTGTCTCTCTGACTCATGAATAGGGTACCGGTTTTACCCTTTGGGTGCGGAACCCTAAAATTGCTCAAGTCTTGGGGACAGCAGATAAAAGTGTAAACAGCATGTCAGTCACGTGGAATTGACCTTGTGAATCCAAAGGCTGTCATGATTTTAGCCATCTAAAATCATCATCACTGTGTCTTGTCTAACTAACCCAACTTTTTTTTATCACCGTACAGTAAATTGCTGTAAAAATACATTACCTATTTATAGAATATCAAGTACTTGCACAGTCTATTTTTAAAATATTGTTTATTTACAAGCAACGTAAAACGCTGCAATTACAAAGTACTTAAAGGTATTACCGATAACGGTGTTAGTCATCAAAAACCTAAACGATAACAATTTCAGTGCGTGAAACTTTACAGTAACAAACTTGTATCACTAGAGGTAGTTACTAGAATAGAACTGGAGCGGTCGTTGATCCCATTCACGCTATTATTATAACGATAACTACTATAGTAATATTTGGAAAACATACGTATTATTTCAGGCCATGATTGTTGATGTAGAAGACTTGTTTTTTTGGGTGGAATTCCTCATGGATACTGTGGACTACTAGCGGCAAAAACCACGCGATGCCCTACCGTTTACCTACGGCTGGGGAGTTCAGGTCGAGCCTTTAAATGGATAACTCCATGACTCCCGAAACAGACTTTGTCCATCATCGCGGTTTGTCCTAGAGTTTAGGTTTTATCCCCCTTCTTGGGGGAGGGGGAAGAGTGGATTCACAAGCCATAATATTATGACAACAATGACTGTACTTAAGAGAAGATACTAGGCGAGCAAAGATCGTCGGAGTTACATTGGCGATAGGTCGTTCAAATGTGAGTAGGTTGACCATGAGTGTCTAATAAGAGAATTCACAATTGGAACACAGGAACAAAGAGTTTTATGCCTCTGTTATTGCAATCTGTGCTTTCATACCATTGATTTGTAAATATTTCTTTATTTGGAACAATTTTTGAATTCGATAAGTTTTGGCGAACAGTGCTTCGCTGTATTTGTCAGTCAAAACAACAAAGATTTCTTTCGGCCATTGGCTTAGCCCAGTTTATGACGTCTAAAATCATTAACATTCAAGAGTTAGTTCCAAGTGCTCCTAATACTCGTATTATATAAATAGGTATTATGGTGAGTTAACAACATAAAATATTATTTACCTACTTATAATTATGTCAGTTTTATCTATAGGTTAATTAGATTGTTTAATAAGTGGCTCTTTATAACTTTATCGGGTGACGTACCTATACAGACAAGTAGAGAAAAACAAAATTACAATATTTACTTAGTGATGCTACTCACGTATTAATCTTCATTAAAGTTTTGTAAAATGAATGTGGGGGTGACTATCAGATATTTTGTGCTAATACTACTAAAAATGGTAACAGAACAATAAAAACATGAAGTAGGTACATCAAAAATAAATTAATATAGGTGTAAAAAGAGCACATGCGTGAAAATTGTAGTCGACGGAAAAGGTTATGAATTTTGTAACCTGAGAATTGTGTCTTTTAAATGGGCAATCGTATTTATCTAAAGCTAAGTGTTGCGTAATGCAGCGTCAGTAATTTAATAAATATGTCTATGAATATTTAAGGTAACCATCACTATAGAAATTTCATGACATATTTATTTGTTTTTGGCTGTTTTAGTGCCATTTTCATAGAGCAAATCGTAATTTTTCATAAATCTTTACAACATTCCTTGCGTAATAAATTAATAATAGATTTGTTTGTATCAATGTGCTATTCATATCAATAAATCAATACATATAATAAAATCGTAACAGGTCGCTGTCTGTACATGGAAGATAAATAAGAAAAAATATTATAGGGGGGCTTTATGAACGCAATAGAACCCAAAACACTGATTTTTAGAATTTTTGTCTGTTTGTCTGTATGTCTGTATGTCTGTATGTCTGTATATCTGTTTGTCTGTACGGTTGTGCACGCTAATCTCAGTAACCGCTCAACCGATTGCAATGCGGTTTTTTGTATTGTGTTGAGGTTTGCTTCAGTTAACATTTAGCGTTTGTTTTATGTAAATCGGTTTAGAAATAAAAGAGTTATAACACTTTTAAGAATCAGATATTTTGAAAATTTTAATTGTAGGTAGGGGTTTCTTTGAATGTGAGTGAACCTAAACTGGCGTGTTGGCTTAATCATAAAAGAGCTTAATGATTAAGTCTATTTTAAAACAACACAAACAGGGCAGTTTCAGACGCTGCTTGATGACTCTGATGAAGAAATACCTTTCCTTTCATACACCTTATGTGACGTAAACGAAGTTGCGGGCTCAGCTAGTCAAGCATATTGTTAATATTGTGTAATCAAAGACAGTTGCTGTATTATTTCGTCCAATGAAGTGGCTTTAAAATACCAGTCCATATTAATGTTAAAAATGGTTCAAAACCAGAAGATATAAATTAAAGTAACTATGTAATAAGTGTCATGTTCCAATTTACGTCTCGGATGACCTCTAAGTTATGTGTTGAAATGATATTCATAAACTAAATAAAATTTTGTAACTAAATTGAAAAACAATCTTGCTAATCTTCACCCTTGAAAATAATAGTTGTTTCTTTTTATTAAAATAATATATCATCTCAACAATTCTTTGTGTTTAAACATCTTAAAGATAAATTATAGCACAGATACTGGTTTTTAATGCCCACACTAGCTACTTTAAATATTTACTGAAATGCTCCAGAATTTTTCATGACATGACTAAAAGCCATTCAATGAGATCAAACCATTGCAAGTTATGAGATCCTCCGACATTTTGGGTGTTCCTTCCATCCCAGCCTACTACATATATTTTTTGGAAAATACCAACATTTTTTTGATACCGCGTACAAGTAGTACATAGGTAGACAAAATGTAATAAACATTAGCTCTCTTCTCTTAACCAGTTCTTCTTTTTTCGATCTATCTCGTAGTCATCGATCGGTATGGTAATTGAGAGTATAGGTACTTACTTGGTATAAAAAAATGGAGTTAAAAAACCTGGCAGACAAAGGTGCCTGGAGGAATATCGACAAAAAACACTATTCATTTGATAACCCTAACAGCTGTAAGCACTTGGCGTTAACCCTGAAGGTGGGCGAGAGGTCGACGCACGCGCATAACCTACTTACAGTACACGTCGATGCAGCTAGCTACGACAACGCTTGCAAATCTCCGACGCATAGAATCACAACACTAATGCAGCCATATTGTGATTTGATTTGCCATACTTGCGTACCTGTTGGCTTCGGTTCAAATACCTTTATTGTTTTATAACCACATCTATTAACAAAATGGAATGTGGATTTGATTAAATTTGCTTTGAGTGGGTACATTACAGCTTCAATTCGTAATTTTCAAGTCAGAGTCATTTGAAATATTCTTCTAACTAACGTACATTATTGATTTCTGAATTGCACGACTATTTACTTCGGAAATGAAATAAAGCATCTAATTAGTAAAATTGTGTAAGCTGGTGATCGACAAGGAACCGGTTTTGGCTCTCGTCAAGCACTTTGAACCAGTCAGAACTTCAGAAGTGACTATCAATAAAACATTTAAAAATGATGAGCTAAATAAAAACGAACGTTCGATTCCCCAAGTTCGTAGAGGACTAGGGGAGGATGAGATGAGGTAAATCTAAGGTTCTGATTTGTTGAGAATCCATAGTTCCGTTATCTTCAAGATGCATCCTTAGGTCTGATGTCTTCAAGATAAATCCAAGTTCTGGATACCTTCAAGGTAGAATCCACGTTTTGGAATTCTTCAGGATGTTAGGACTTCGTCTATTTTCAGTTTTACACTGTTCATCCTTATACAGTATTAGGTACCCACCATAACCTTGGCAAATAGTACGCTTCATGATTTGTATTCCATTCAATTACCGTTGCGTTAACGAAGCCCATTGTTTTGATTCTACCTATAATTGTTTCAGCACAATCGTGAACTATATTATGTATCAAATTCTACACCAGCAAATTTATCCGGCTTTGTAAGCAAACTATTGTCATTCATGACTGTAAATTTTTTTAAAAGAAAAATTAGTACGATCAAACTTTTAAAGTAATTAAATAACTGGTTATTGAAAAATACTACCTTAGGTGATAAGAAGGACATACCGCCAAAATTAAATAAAGAATCATCCTCATTTTTACGTTGACATTGACACCCTAGTAGAGTTACGTATAAAAGTAACTTAAGGCTAGTATTTCCGAAATCGACCAAAATCGACCCATTTTGAAGCGATCTTTATACTAGGAAATATTCTTTGATTTGATCTGATAAAAATGTATTACTATAGTTTAATAGATGCTCTTGCTTCCTTTAATTTTTAAAACACGATTAATAAAACTTTATATGATAAAAATCGTTCTCGAAAAACTGGAAATGTGCAAAAATTTTAAAGATGAATGTTGTTATTGCTCAAAATATACTTGTTTATTTTATATAAACACATGTCTATATTAAAGATATTGATCTTATGAACAATATTCATGCTATTATTTATTTTTTAAACACCTTAGATTTTAAAACAATGATAAAAAGTGTAGAATCTAGAACAATTAGGCATTTAGCGTACACTTCAATCACTTCATACGCCTGACAGGGCTGTTCTGGGTAGGACCTGTGTCGCTCTGTCATCCGTGACCCGCTACGTCCGCGCGAATCGATCGTTTTAATTAGAAGTAGTTGCAGAAATCTGTAAATATTATTTTGTTTTTATTTGTAGATATTAGGATAAGTACGTTATTGTGTATAAATAAATAAATATCGTGTAATATAGTGATTAGTGACTAGGTACTCAGTGAATATGGGTAAAAAAAAGCCAAGAGAAATAAAATGCCCAGATGTCAATTGCGGCTACTACGACGGCAAGTATGGTAAGTTCCTACAAGTATTGTTTTATCTTTATTATATTTATAAAAAAGCACAACCAAATAATTCACTGACGGGCATGATGAAATTATAAGGTTGATGCTGAGCGAAGCGACTGAAGCCAACAGCTGCCATTATTTTGCTACCTGCTGAAGAGGCAGTACAGTAGCTAAACGTACTCATATAGGCTTAGAGATCTCCCATTCCAGTCCTCTTCTACGTACGTACAGGTAGGTGTTATTTAGCAAAGGCCAAGTAAGTTAGATCACGGCTGTTTTTGGTAATGAATGACTGTGAGAAATGAACTCTGTGACCCAAAGTTGCTTGGGACCTTACGATAAGAAGAGGGATAGTATTTACCTAAACCACAGTACCTACTAGGTATAAAATATTCTCTTTTTACTATGCCTGAACAATCAACGTATTGCCCGTTCGCTCTAAGTTTGCCTTTCGCCTCCCATACTACGCCTGTACACCATCCTGTCCGCCAGCGGCAACCTTAGCGCGAACGGGTAGTAAATAATATAATGTTTGACGCTTAGAGTATAATAGTAGATTCACGTTGTTATTGCTACACTGTATAAATTATAACAGTAGTACCAACCCACTACATAAAAGAATAAACGTGTAGTTTTATTTTTCGTTGTAGTCTAGCCGTTTCGTTGTAGTGTACCCTCAAAGTCTTTTTTTTTCAGCTCATCGATTCCGAGATTGAACGGTGGTTCATTTGCAAAAAAAGATACACGTGAATCGTAAGTACCTAGTACTCGTAGGTACTTTCATACTTTAATTTTGAGTGTAATAATCGTTACTTTCTTAGTAAATATGAATGTATGAAAAAGTGGATAATTTTTAGGGTTCCGTAGGTACCCAAAGGAAAAAAAACGGGACCCTATTCATGAGACTTCGCTGTCCGTCTCTCTGTCTATCGGTCAGTCTGTCTGTTTGTCTGTCCGTCTGTCTATCTTTATGTCTTCCCTTCACGAGGCTGTAGCTCATGAATGGACATAGCTAGAGATCTGAAATTTTCACAGATAATGTGTTTCTGTTGCCGCCATAACAACAAATATTGAATTTTGCATGCCAATATTTCTATTGTAGGGGTAATATACTTATTATGTATGCGCGGATTGTGTGCGTGGGCTTGAGTGATGTACGAAAGAAAGTCGGCCAGTTGCTGTGCAATGGTCCGACAGAGCGCTAGGTCGTAAAGTAGTAATTACCTTGGATAATAGGTGGTGTTAGATTTTAGTAACCTTGATATTTTTGTGAAGTTCAAATAAATATTTCTTTGTATACATAATAAAGTGTTCTCTGTCGGACTAGTGCCGTAACTCCATATAGTTCCTTAGAAAATCCTGCATTTACCCAACGTTTGAACACATAGTGAATAGATAGTGTGCGAGTTCGATCCTCGTAGTATATATAATTGTGATATTTAAATAGGTATGGTTCAGTAGCATACTATATGCGACCCTTAACCTATACTATCAATAAGTTGATTCACCGAATTGACATACGAGAGCGAGACTTTGAGGACATGTACCTTTTTCATTCAACTTTGTAACAGCTTTATTTTTTGTAAGCAAGGGTTATAAACCCTTTTTTTTTCTTTTTAACGTGAGAGAAAATCCTCATGGATGCTATGCCGGACTCCTACCGACTAAAAACCTCACGTTACGCTCAATAGCCTATGGTTGGGAGCCCAGGGTAAGCCCTCGGAAGGATGTCCTAGGACTCCCAACAGACCCACGGCCGCCACTGCGGCCTCGCCTAGGGGTAGGTTCGGGTGCAATCGTGCGTCTTTGGGTGTTTCGGATGTGATCCCGCTTCTGAAGGGGGTATGCATAAATCCCTCACGTCACGCTGCCGTCATGGGCCTGCTTCTGTAAGGACGGTGAGCAGCCCCCTCACCGACTTCATGCCCCTGGTTATGGAGACCGATAGTCTTGGGCGAAGACACGTCTGCGGCGTTCATTTCAAGTGTGTACTTGTTGCCGTTATTAATAAAAAAAGGCAAATAAAAATCACGTTTGTTGTATGGAAGTCCCCCATAAATATTTATTATTTTTCTGGTTTAAGTACTCAATTCAATCCTTTATTTTTGCAAACAAGGGTTTATATCCCTTGTTCTTCCACGGACCTCAGATGGGGCCACCTGCGGGATCCAGCCTGCGGGAGACTAAGAATAGGTTTTTGAAAACTTTCTAGGCAACCTAAGTTCCTAGTCTATATACATATAATAAAAAGATCTAAAGTCAAAACTGTACATTAAACATATTTAAAAAAAATACTCGCGGGGGGTTCTACAAGGGTCCGAAGTCGAAAATGTAGTTAGAATTTTATTGTCTGTTTGTCTGTTAATTTTGCTTTGTCCGGAAGGATCTCGAAAAGTACTCAATATTTTTGATTAAAATTTTGCACAAATATTAACTAGGGGTAGGGTCTTCAAATAGACTTAAAATTGACTTCAAATTGACTATGTTGGTGTAAGCGCCATCTATCATTGGTTGTATTTTGTAACACAGGTCTAAGCTGACATGCGGCGTGCGTGTTACTTGTCTTATTCATATTATAATGTAAAATAAATAAACGCATTATTTTACTCACAAGATGCATTCTATTATTTTTTGCTACTTATGTTATACCTATGCTTACCTCTTCGAAGACTGCTCGAATTGATTTCATAAATTATTGACGGATTTTTTTCTTATTATCTTTTCTCGGCTCGTCTCACAATTAAAATTATGATAAAAAAAGTACTAAAAAATAGAACCGACTTCAAACAAATCCTGAAAAATTAAATTTACTTGGCACAAAGATAAATGTATTTTGATTTTTCATATTTTATTCAATATCATATTGAAGTTGGCGCCAAGTAAACCCATAGGTTGAGGTAGGTATTATTAATGGCACCAACTTCAATATCATATTGAATACAATCTGATAAATCAAAATACATATTATTACTTTGTGCTATGTAAATTTTATTTTTTTTAAGTCAGTTCTATTTATTACTAAAAATTTTTTGATCATCATTTTAAGTGACGGGTGGACCGAAAAGTATATCTATCTAGGTGTAAAGTTCTTATCAATACAAATCAATCAAGCCCAAACACAAGGTACGTGCTGTAAATCGTTAAATAATTCCCTCGACTGTCTTTCGGTTCCATCATCAGATCGACTCCTGACCTTCATTAAATTGTAGTACATTAACAGTGGGCGCACACTAGGCGTCTTGTCACGGCGACAAGCTGTGGGCGCCAAATTACATACATTTTGTTCTAAGCTCCGCACACTAGGCGACATGTCGCCGCGACTCCGAGACAAGCAAGGGGAGTCTTCGCGTCTGTCGCGCTATTGTCGCGGCGACACGGCGACAGTCGCCCAGCGACAGCTTTGGACAACGTGTTCCTTGCACAACGTCTGTCACAGCGTCAAGTCGCCCGATGCAGGCGCACACTGCGCGACAAGTCGCCGCGAGACATGTCGCCGCGACTGTCGCCTAGTGTGCGCCCACTGTAAAGCACTTCATTAAAAAGTTACCAAACGCACTAGTTGTCCCTACAATTTTCGGTGGTTGCCCTCGATTTCTCCTGGATCCCATCATCAGATCCTGACCTGGTAAAAATGGGACTACCTCAGAAGTAAACTTTATTGAAGAAAAGAAAAAAGAATTAAATCCGTCTATAATTGACGGAAATATCAGTGAACATACATAAAAACATACAGACGAATGTAAAACCTCCTCCTTTTTTGAAGTCGGTTAAAAATAAGGAAAGTTTTCTTACAACCCCATTTTGAATATACCTGCTAACAGGCACTTACTAAATAAAATGTCTTATAAAGGTTTAATAAACTTATACTTCTGTTGTAATTTATTTGGTGGTACAAAAAGTGCGGCATGAAATACACGCTGCACCAACTGTCAACGTCCAATTGCACCAACTGGCAACGTCCAAACAAAGTGCTTGGGGTCAAATGAGTTCATGTCGATCGCATACTACGGGGGTATCGCCCGCGGTGAGGTGAGGTGGTAAAAATACCTAATGCGCTCTGGCATTCGGCCCTTAAAGTAAAAGTTACATAAAATGTATTGCAACATTTTTTTATTAACGATCATGCCAAATAATAATTATTATCACTTACGCGTACAGTTTAAAATGTTTAATAAAAAACACAATTGAGTATTCAATATGGTGGCCACGCAACCGACTTACTACATACAGCCACAGCACATTTATCTACAAGTTTCCTTATGAAGCATGTTTATGTGTATGTTAATAAGTTTACATACATAAACAATTCACATAATAAAGACCTAATTGCGAGGTGTGGTCTGGATACGTTATTGCCATAACTAATTACTGTAACCCGGCTAGATAAAGTTGCGTGATTACATTAACTGGTCACGCACGACCGACTCTGATCTTGTGTACTTAAATTTACGATCCTACCTTTATATAGTACCTATACATTTATACGGTTTATTGAAGCGAAAACTGTTTCATCTTAGCGATAAAAAGGATTGATTGATCAGAATGATTTGATTTGGTATTGTTGACAATAATCCGGACCTAATTCTTTCGAGGGTACCCGTGACTCCCTGCCGTAGGCAGATGGTAGGACACCGAGTGATTTTAGTCTGTAGGAATCCAACAGATCATTCATGTAGGATTTTCACACGTAAAAAAAAAGCACCAAGTGGTTTTAATTAAACACGTAATGAAAAAAAAACCCCTCTTGTCAGTTCTCAGCTGGGGATGATTTTGTATTAGTAGTTTTAGCAGACCCTATTATGCTAAACCATTTTAGTCACAAGTCATTACATAATAGATCACATTATGGTTGTCTCTAATTTCAAACTAAACAATTATTATCTTACAAATCGGACAACCGCCGTTTGGTATGATTACTACTATTTGTTGAACATTGAATGTATCATAATTATAGCTGTCTGTAAATTGAGAGGCGCTTGTGGTATTTTTCCCACCTACAATTACATACAATCTAGTACCAGCTTAATAAAGATGTTTATCTTGGACTATTTTTGAATTTAAGTTTGGAACAGCTAGAAACATAACAGCTAGGACACGAAATTTGAGCAACAGGTTATGGGCCCAAAAATGACTTACTTCGTAGATTTTCAGTAAAAATATTAACTGTTAGAAAAGAGCCTAGTTTTTTTTACCTTTACATTTAGGAAGGGCTAGGATCCTGAATCTGTATTATTTGTCTTCGTAATATAAAAAACAATTAGCTCTCTTTTCATTACAAAGATCTTCTCAAGACTATCGTGAAATCTTTAATTATAAAATGAAAATCTATGTTTTAGAACATAACCGATTTACCGCAGAACGATAATTGAAAAAAAAAATAGTTGCTATTCTGCATTTATTGAAATCACTACTCGAATATTTAAAAAAACCATCTTGATCATATTACGAAATTTAAATCCCAATGGAGTTTTACGTTCCCAAAAAGAGTTATGGAAATTACAAATTGCTTTTGTGTCTGCAAATAATATGAAAGATGTTTTCCTTTATTCAAACAGTTGTGATTATTATATTGGATGAACGATTTAGTATTTGGTAGGTATAACTTACGTGATTTATATCCTCCATACTACGAAGCTAAGATTAACAATATTTTATGTCACACATAAACATAATATTCTTGACATTTATTGCTCCATTTTATTCTTGTGTTAACCTATTAATATAAATACATACTTACATAAAACTATTTTCTTTATCAGTTGCGTTCATAACCGCGAAACGGATCAATTATAAAGTAAAACAGTCGTAAGTTGTGATATACGGCTATCGTATGTGACTACGTGACCTACCCGCACGTCGCTCAGCTTAAACCAGGCCCGGAGTTAGTCACGATTTGTAACAAACTTGTAAAAACGTAGTACTAGACTTAAACAATTAAAACTAGTACATTATCTAGTACTTACATCGATATTACGTCATTAAAGGCGACATAATTGATGCGATTCTATTATACGACTGTTATGAATTATGCAAACTAATCACGCTATAATTTGTCGTAAGATTGTTGTTATTCTAAAAACTACGTACCTAATAATTGTAAGGGATTTGTTACTCGATTTGTCTCGAGGCGCAGAGAACTTTTTGAGTAGAAACGGGCAATGAGAGGATCGCTGCAGAACCATTAGTCGTATTGTTATTGCAGCCATTTCCAGTAATGAACCGCTCGTTTACGTCCTTTAATATTACCGCTTTTGCTCCCTTCACTCAATGTAATAGCTCCAACTTGATTCCACCTCGTCTCATCGATTTCATTTTCGTGTAATACATCTTTAATTTTTCGAGAGCAACCATTCACTTGATTTTAGATTTTGCTCCGATCTGTGAATATTGCGATCTTCAGTTGCGTTGTATGCATGCTGATGAGGTATAAATCTCGGGAATATTGACTTTTGAAGTGGGTTTCAAGTCTGGAAAGGTACAACTCAGAAATTCTGAATAAACTCTTAGGATTTCAATTCTCCTTCACACCGCTCTGTGGCGTTTTCCAGTAGTTTCCTCTCACAGACTACTACAAACGTGGCCACTCTATGAAATTTGCATGAAAAACTTAGTAAAATATTCACATCAGTTTCCAATTGTCACGTTATATTGAGATATTCAAACTTTCGCCGACGGGGACTGTGCATTTCATTTACACAATGAGATGCAGGCATTGTATCACAGTTTGCAATGGTTTAACATCAACGTTCATATCGAAGTTATTCATTTCAACAAGATGTCGCATTTTACGATAATGCCGACTCATACTTTACAAAACTCGTCCGGCACAGTGACGTAACTATAAATATTTCCACACTTTCGCCCACGAATCTTGAAACGGCTACGGCCGAGGTGAAGTTCAAGACTATTTATAAAATAGCTGAGCCTTACTAGGCGCCTATTGATCGTGAGCAGAGCACGCACCCCAACGTATTACGGTAGGTTAGTATGCCCTGTTCGTAGCTCCCGGAACACGCCGAAAGCAGCCGAAATTTTACATTCCCGGCCGTTATTGATCGGACTTGACATTGAAATCGTAATAGACGCAAACAGCTGGGAAGTGAGGGTGCGTGCCGGGATTCCGGGCCCTCCTCACGCAATCCTGTCTCCGCCCGCCCTCCGCCTCACTCCTCGACATCCAATATAGATTTTTCAACTTTTAACCACAAAGAAAAATGAGAACTGTTTGCCAACAAGAAACCTTCCAATCAAATTTCAATATCTCTTTAAGTAATTCATCGGCGTCTCAATGTCTCAACGTGGTTTATCGTTTATAATATCTAGTAATTATGCACGATAGTTCTAAGACGGGAGACTGTGGTATTCTAAAATCTCATTTATATTCAGTGCGGTCGGAGTTTGAATGTTATCTGAAATCCGTGTTTAGGTGTTGGACGGGATTGCTTTAATCTTGAAACTAAACACATTGTCAAGTTAGCCAAGGCTTTGTTCACAGGATGACGCCTCAACGGTTCTATAGAGCTTGTACCTACCAAATGAATCGTCCAAGTTTGCTTGAGAATTTATACTACATAGTTTCTACAACTTTTGTCTTGTGATTTATTTTCAGCATAATATCTGCATTGTTGTTTATATTATTCTATTTTCAAACAGGTTTGTTTATTTATAAATAAACAATGGTTGTGATAAGATTATAATTAAGTACCTATTTATAATCGTTCTTTTGCAATCGAGGGGCGATGTATCACGTCACGTAAGCCGGTTTCCCATTATATCGTGACTGAAAACAGTTTTATCGTTGCAATGATATGTAAAATGTGGTCGGAAGCGTATGTTGTAGGTAGTAGTTTATTTTCTTATCATTTCACAAATATGTTTACACACTTCCTGAGTCCGTGTGACTAGTGTTGTTGCGTACCTTCGTTTCCTACCGGAGGGTATTTTGCTACATAGTCGTATTTGTTAGTGGGCATGAAGTTTTCTGATAACACGCACATGGTTTAACTGGCTATTCACTATTCACGTTTATTTTGGAAGGTAACCTTTACTAACAGTTTTATGAATGAGTAAGGTTGTCTTCAAAATTCATTCAACGTAATGTAAAAAACGTAAGTGCAAAAGTACAACTAGATTTCGACGCTTAAATTATTGAACCGATTCTGGTAAAAATTTGTACAAAGAATAGAGCTTGGGAAAGGACACTGGTCCGGGTTCCAGTTCCTACAAGAAATGGGTACGGGAAAACCTTACCACGCGTGTCGATACCAAAAGGTCAACTAAAAGGTATTTTTTCGAAGAAAGAAAACGTTTTAAAATGAAGTAACATGTCCAAAAAGAATTGTTTTAAATTCTAAATTCAAGGTGAAGAAAATTTTAAATTCAATTAAAATATCGTCTGTGGAAGTAAATGGGTGTCGGAAAGCTGAGTACACACTGAGATATTTTTCCTGAATACTGATCAGTTTCATCGAAATTATTCCATTACAGCAGCTGATCTAATAGAAAAATTCATAAATAAAAATGCGAGTGGTGTCTGCGTCGCTGCGATTCTATAGAATCACGACTAAAAGTTAAATACGATCACCGGTCGATGTTTACGTGTTCTGAACATCAATAACTAAACTTAGATGTTGTCACATGAATCCGATGCCAATTCTCGATATACACCAACTGGATAGATTGACCAATCTGACCATTAACTATGAATTCGCGTTTGTTTGATTCGCAACTTGCGGCGCGAATACAAAACTCGCTCAATTAATTAATGCTCATTTACATATCAATAATGATTGATACAATTTAACATGGAATATAAAGTTCGATAGATTGGCTGTGGCACAGCGGGCGGCGGGCTGGCCGCTAATCGATCGAAGCCTGTGTGCACACTGCTTGGTGGCTGCTGCACCCGTGGACGATCATTCGTCTCACTTCCACCCCGACCACCGCCGATACACCATCCCTGTCGCTTCGTTATTCATCGTCCCTAACCACCCGGTAGTCAGCTGCCTCCCAGTGTTCTCCCGTATTTAGATACTGCACTATCTAATTTATGTTTTAAATTGTCCGCTTTACGTCCTCGGGACACACGACGATAACGACTATATCTACGGTTATCGTTATGACTTTGCAAGAGGTAACGGGCTATATCATTATGAATTTGTCTGGCTTCTAAGTTTCTAGTAACTTTAGACAGCTATTATGAAGCAATGTTGCCCTTTAAGGTATTAGACCTTTTATTCAGCGTCTAGTTTTCTGTAATTTTTATTAGTCTGTTGTTTGGTAATATCAGATATTGGACATCTACTTTCAATTGTGATAGGGCCTTGGCACGAGTTTGCCTCTAGTCGGCTAGTGAAGGAATAGCAGTGGCATTTGGTACCAGAGGCGTGCGCCTGCGCTGCACTTACATAACGCACCTGCCATATCGGGTCGCGCACCGCACCTCACGTTCACTCGCTCATTCTATGAATTAGTTATGGGTCATAGACCTCATCCATTATAAAATTCCAGTCTAGCACTGGTTTGTAATATTGGCCATTTATTGGTAATTCTGCGAATGCAAGTCACGCGTCATTAGTTTTCGACACATCAATATTTTGAAGCTGAAACAAGTTCTATGTTTGAAAGATAATACGAGTAAAAAGTTAATGAAACAGCGCTTTACTCTGCTGAAGTTGCACGCGGTAATCCTGGCTTCTTTGTAGCGAGTTTAGTCTCCATTTTAGTACATTTTTGCTCGTCTGTAAATAAGTACACCTAATCCTTCGACATGCCCGAGGATCTTGGATAAAACGAAAACTGACTGTTAAAACTCTTCAAGTATTTTCTAGGAAACTGTACCAACGACCGCAGATGATATTCTGAACTGCAAACCACTTTGAACTTTAGTAATTTTAACGCGGGCAGTTTAATTATTGTTTAGTACTATTTGCAGTTTGACGTCCCTATAAATTACAGTCCTGTATGGAGCTGTCGTGATGTTGACAAGTTGTAGATGTTCGTTTTAAATAACGCAAATTATACGTGACTGGTTCAGTACAAAGTATTACAGTAATAGATGTCGACTTAGAAAAACAGAAAACGAGCTATCAGGTTGCAAGGTACAACAGTGTATGTTGTTAGTTGGCCCCGCCTCGTCGTGCCTTGGGACGATAAATCGTGGTGGGTCGGTGCCTCCGGTTAATACTTGGGATTAAGAGCGTCGAGCATCGCCGTAAACCGAGATATACATCATCCTGGAACACGGTTTCAGGCAGCCCACGCCTCTATTTAGATATTAAAAGCATAAATAATAACTACGTCAAACAAATTGTATAGAAACTTTATGTGTGACGGGATTGACGGGTAGTTACATATTAATCTGGTTCATTTCCTGTAATCATAAAGTTCGTATGAATCAGTACAGAACCGAATTGATTTGTCACCGTAGATTGATAATAAAATCCATGTTTTACGATTTCTCTGATCTTTTGCAGAATTTTCAACCGTTTCCAATTTGTCCCTGATTCTTTATGAATGTTTTCAGGAATTACTTTTTATGTCTGAATTTTCAGTGTAATCAGAGAAAAGTAGGTGTAGAAATAGAATCATTGCTCACGCCTCTGCAATACTCACAATTAATATGACCCGAAATTGTTGCCATTGAACATGATAAAACATGAATACGTGTGGGCATTTTTATCAGTCAGATGACGTCAATATTTAGGTAGGCCGCATATGGATGAGATTAGCATAAGTCCAATCAAGAATAACTATTAGACGAGATACTAAGATACTTCGCGCTTCATCCATATTAAGTGCAGACATAATTACTATGTTACTGTTTATCAACTCATTTGAGTCCGTCTACACTTCTACAGCCATTGAAGATGTCATTTGTAATCAGCTTTTGCAATTGATGAAAATTGTACCTACGTATAGGATAAATGAATAATTATTTGCTAGGGTGTTCTGCTATTCGATCATTAACGGATAACCCTATAGCAGAGGCTAACTTATATTTTTTATTGCCTACTTTATCAAAAATAGTCATTCTACCGCACGTGTTGTTACTTTCGTGCTACCGAGTCTACTAATAAGCAATCGTTTCACAAATGGCTGGATATTATTATAAGTCTAATTACCACGCAAGCTTGACCATGAAAGAGAAGTGATCTGTAAAATTTAAGTAGGTACATAGAACATATCGCAGTTCTTAAACAACTTTCAAAAAACCAGAAGTCGTTACACCACAGACTAATATTCATTGGTGTTTTCACATAGGTGCCCGTGTTACAAAAAAACTCTTTATAACTGAAAGAAGTTTCGGAACTTTAACTTTAGCATCTCAGTGCACAAGTTCTAGGGATTGGAAACCCCATGCATCCTTCATCTGACAGTAAGCAACGTCTGACAGGAATACTGACAAATTATTGCTGTAGAATTCAAAATGTCAATGAGCAGATTTAGTTCAATAGAAGCTTAACCTCAAGTTTGTGGGGTCGCCACCCTTGTCCCTAAAAAACTTTTGGGGACAAGGGTGAAAACACTTTTTTCCCAATATCTCGGAAACTATGATTTTACAAAAAAATTGTAAAGTCATAATTTGTAGCAAATTGTTTTGCCTACAAATATGTTTAACAAATTTTTGCCCTAAATTAAAAATTAGAGAAGTTATAAACAAAAAATTGAAAATAAAATTATAAAAATTTTCTTTTTTGCTGTGGCGTTTTTTTTAATTTCTCTCGAAAGATCATCTACAAGATTACTCTGAGGTATTTTTTTTGTAAAATGTATAAAAAAAAGTCATAGAGCAAAACAGAAAATTTATAAAAATATTCAAAAATTTTGTAAAATTTTTTGTTAAGTTATATACACATTTTAGGCAAAACAATATGCTACAAATTATGCCTCTACAATTTTTTTGTAAGACTCATAGTTTCCGAAATTTTGCGAAAAAGGTGTTTTTTTTTTTCCATCTTTTCAAGATGGCGGCCGGGGGACAAGGGTGGCGACCCCACAAACTTGAGGTTAAGCTTCTATTGACCCCCCCCCCCACACTTGTCCCGAAAATAAAATTGCGTCCTCTAATAAATGCAAAACTCATGTAACATTTCAATGGACTAATTCAATTATTTCTGATCTGTAATCCAACTCCATTATGTGACATCGTAATCTGTCACTGTCAGCATTCAATTACAAGATACTGACCAGTATGGTCATAAATCTCTAAACTTGATATCAAAATGCGTTTCTATTCTATACAGCCGTTCACTGATTTTATAACATTTCAGACCATTTATGTAGTAACGTAAAACTGCATAAATGTAAAAGGTCCTTTTACATCATTTCGGAAATATCGAATACTAGTGACGTGGTTTCACCCGCGTAACTCACGTTCCCGTGGGAATACGGGAATGAAAAACAACCTATGTCATGTGTGGGTATAGGATTTAGTGAAACAATGGGGATTGAGTTATTATTACTACGTAGTACAATAAATCCAATGGTGTCGGGTTAGTTGTTTCGGAGCCTTTTCGATAAAAACAAACTAATAATCAAATCTCTCCTTTATAATATTAGTATAGATCAAATCAATATAGTACGTAAATGTATGTATAATACCGATGTATTTAATATTAAATTATTATGTTATTTAGATTTTTCCGAAACATCGTTGCAAACACCTTCGCGTCCCTAGCTGCGACCAATCAAGTCGCTAACGAATTGTTTATTTACTGTTGTCATGTTGTCACCCAGCACTTTGCCCACAGTATATCAAAAGCTTCACTCATCGTTTTGGATGATAAGCCTTATTGTGCAACGCTGGTTGGTAGATATTGCGTGATATTGCGTTTCATTTAGAGTAATATCTCTTCACCGTGAATCTCTGTTAGTCAGAAGGTAAAACTCGCTTAAAAACCAAAAAACTCGGTGAATCTCCATTGCTTATTGTATCATGGTATACAAAAAATTTCAGACTCAACAATATTATAACTTTTCGTGATACCAAAGACTATCCGTGCTTTAAAGACATTTATGTCTTTCGAACAGTATACTAAATCCTTTTCGAGCACAATTTGTTGCATCTATTTGCATATGAATGTAATAATACAATCATTATGGGAACGGAATGCAAATATTCTCTCTAATTCGAAGGCTAACTACTGTTAGATAAATATATTCAGTATCGATGTAGTGTAGTTTCAGGTCGTTCGACGCCTTTCAAGTAGTTTTATTTTGTTCAATTTATTGTTTGTTGTCGTAGACTGTTTTGCTTATCGGTATAATTAGATATCACATTATTGTTTTACGTAAAATCATGTCCGCGGACAAAATGTATGGCATCTTTTTTATACCACTAAGGTGGCAGCAGACAAGCATACGGCCCACCAGAAGGACTGGTGGTCACCGCTGCCTATGAACGTTTGCAACACCGAAGGCGCCACACTCGCGCTGCCGACCCTGTAAAAACCTTCTAAGACACCTTTTGAAGAACCCTACTGTAGGCGTTTGGGAAAACCGTGGCAGGGAGATCATTCCACAACCTAAGCGTGCGCGGAAGAAAACCCCTAGCGGATCTAACCGTGCTGGAACGCTCCGGACGTAGAGTGTGAGGATGAACTCCCTGTCTGTGTTTTTTGTATACATATTTTTATTTTATTATTATGACGTTGGAGATTATTATTTATATTCTAGTTTTGAATAATGAATACTAAATTAGTATGTAGCCCAGTGAAATTAAAATTTTTAATTTTTATGTGATTACCCAGCCGTGAATTCTCCTTGACTTTTGAGTTTCTGGCTACGAAACAGAGCAATCATATTTTAGTTTATTTATAAACATTGAAAACAACGAAAAGTACAATTCTGACAAAGGTTTTTGACATATAAAAATATTATTATGATAATAAGGAGATTTGATAGAATAATCAAAAAAAGTTTTGCATTAGACTGAAGTACCTACCTGAAAACAAATTTTAAATGAGATAGTACGTTAAGGTTGCGGGATCAGTACGTAAGATCCTGTAGGACGCAGGCATAAGACCATACGTTGTGGCGATCTTTGGGGTAACCCTTCGCCCAGCAGAAGGCTTAGAAACTAATTGAAAAAAAAAAAAAATCAAGCATCTTTTGTTAGCCCGGGGCCGCTCTTGCGGTTTACCGCGGCGCGGCGGCGGTTTCTTACCTCAAAATGTCAAAATCAGTGAAATCAAGTCAAGGTTTGACATTTTGAGGTTACCAACCGCCGCGGTAAACCGCAAGTGCGGCCTCAGCCTTATGTTTGTTTGTGGCTTTCATTTTGACATTTATTATGAAGATTTAAAACTTACGCTATTGCTATCTTGGTTGCCATCGAAGTCTGCTACTTTGATAGTAGCAACAATCAAAATAAATGTCAATCGCGCTGTTATCCACACTACATTGTGCATTGTACAGCCTCGAATATATTACGTAATACTTAGTGCATTGACCGATACACTCATTTGTCTATTGCCTTGCGTGCGGCGTCAGACGGCGATGAAGGCCAGCCAGAATGTACCAATAAATCTATTGATAAATTATTTATTTGCTGTAATAAGGTTATAGTAACCTCAGGTGGTATAATACACGATATGAGCGAATATAAATTACACATACCCACATGAACTAGTGTTTTATAATTGCCAAAATTGTAGGATAGGTACCTTGAAACTGGGCAGGTACGGTCTAAACTACAAACCTTGAATGGCTTGTCGTACAATAAATTCAAAAATAACAATACAATTCAGTTCTTTTTTTTATTACCTATAATTTTATAATACCGGTAAGAAAACAAAGTTATAATTCTGGATTTCTTATCTAAGTATAATTTTATACAACATAAATTTTGGGTGTACGAAATAAAAAATGGCTTACCTACTTATTAAATTTTCAGTTTTAATGCAATGTTCAAATTCCATAGATGAGATGCCAAGCCAGTAAACATAAATAAAATATAACCATCATCTGAGGATCAGTCGCGGTAACTTCTGAAGCCCTTGTTTTGAAGTCCTAGATGAACTTTTCTACTGTTACTTATATTTTCCTCATTCTTCAGCATTCCTGGCGATGGGTCCAAGGCCGTCCTCGCCTAGACATACCGCATAGTCGCACATTTTTATGAAAATTTAGAAAGGAAACTGCATATAATTGTCTTTTTCACACAAAACAAATCTGCAATTCAAAATTAGCATCAGTTTTTCTAGGCATTTGAAGGTGCTCTGGTATCTCAGAATGACCTAGACTAGTTCTAACTCTTATTTAATTATATTATTCCGATATTAAGGTCGCCGGATGCCGTATGTTAAGTGGAACACATTTGCTTGAATGGATCGGATTGAGGTGGCGGGCCTTTAATACGTTACGTCCATATGGGCGTTTATATCTTAATTATAATATACAACATTACAGCTTGTCTATACTAATATTATAAAGATGAAAGATTTGATTGTTTGTTTGTTTGCATCGAATAGGCTCCGGAACTACGCGACCGATTTGAAAAATTCTTTCTCTGTTGGAAAGCTACACTCTTTGCGGTGAACAAAGGCTATATTTTATTCCCACGGGAACGGAAACTACGTGGGTAAAACCGCGTGACGTCCGCTAGTTATTACTAAATACAGCGTCTAATCCTACTAATTTTATAAACGTGAAAGTTTGTGAAGATGTTTGAATGTTCGTTACTCCATCACGCTCTAACGACTGAACGAGTCTGACTGAAATTTTGTTCAGTGATAGATTATAGTCTGGAGTAACATAAAGGCTACTTTTTATCCCGTGGAAAATGTTCCCATAGGGAGCGGAAAAGGGATCTGAATTTCACATGGACGAATCAATAGCATCATCTAGTCTATACTATCTATACTAATATTATAAAGAGGAAAGATTTGTTTATTTGTTTTTTTTGTATTTTGTTTTTTTGTTTTTTTGTTTGTAACGAATAGGCTACGGAACTACTGGACCGATTTAAAAAATTCTTTCACTGTTAGAAAGCTACACTCTTTGCGGATAACATAGGCTATATTTTATACCCGTATTCCCACGGGAACGGGAACTACGCGGGTGAAACCGCGTGACGTCTGCTAGTTAGTAATAAAGTCAACACAGTACTAAGCAAATGATTATTGAATCATACTAATGTATGACTACCTTTATCAAAGTTTATTTGTAATTTATAGAACTGTTAATATGAGTTGAACTTATAACCTATCCATTAGCGATGTAGCTATTACTCCATGTTGCGACATATCGAATATTTTTGCTATGAATCAAATCCTTAGTTGAATTCTTGGGATAAATACTTCGTGACTGGTAGTAAATGAGGTTTATCGGATCAACTAACAGGGATTAAGAAGTTCGGTGGTTGAAATTAGAAGCGGAGAAATCTTTGAAGGTTTGTTTTTTGTTGGTCATGTCAGCCTCCAACTGGTTAAACTACATAAATTCTTCTTTCTGCCTGTGTTTAAGACCAGTGTTGAAATTGCCCAGAGCTCTGAGACATGGCAGCTGGACGTTCCAGCGATCCTGATGTAACCAACAATGCATACAGTCGCCATTATAGTAGGCAGAGCGAAAATATCTTTCGTACAAATTCAATATATTTTTTTATTTTTTATACTACTTAGGTGGCAGACAAGCTTACGGCCCACCGGAAGGTTGGTAACCGTAGCCTATAGACGAGACGTTTGCAACACCAGAGGCGCTACACACGCGCTGCCGACCCTGGCGCAGGTTGTGACGACCCACAGTTGAAATTTTTCAAGCCGCCCAGAAGGCCTTCAACTTGACTTAACGACTGTCATTTTACTGACAACCGGGACCAACGGCTTATCGTGCCTTCCGAAGCACGGAAACGCTCGTAAATAAATGTCACAAAGTGGTCCACGTGGTGGTCACCCATCCATGTCCGGCCATATTAAATGTTGCTTACTGCAGTGATTGTTTACAGAACACTGAGTCCGCGGAGCCACGAGCGCTTCAAAAATTGTTTTCTCAGTCTGCCCCCCCCCCCCCCCAACCCCATGCTTTTTAAAATTAGTTCTTGAATATAAATTGTTATGTATTGTAAATAGTTGATGAAAACAAATTACGAATTGAATGTCCCCATAACATTACGTTTTAAAAGCTAAACTCGGCTTGTTAGAGAGAAGCTTGTCACAGAGTAGCTTGTTACAGTATCTCGAAAATTCAAGTTATCGTAAAGTAAATAATGCTTAGCAACAATGTAACACAATATGTGTACCTATTTGAATGAACTAAGTGCATGTTATGTAAGGGTCGTGCGTATTCTATGTTTATACCGATACGTTCGCCTTGAAGCGGGCGTTATCCTCTGCGACCGCGATACTGGGTTGAGGCTTATCACGCGTCGCAATATGTATGAAACTTGCTATAGTTTACAGTACGAAAATAAGCGGCAGGAGGAGCGGGTAGCGATTTTGAAATAAATATTACAGAATTTGAATGAAGTATTCACTATGACGACAGTAATTCTCACATTGCAATATTTTACAGAGGGATAAATGATAAAGCTATGATTTTATTATTATAGGTTTATTTTACCTATTATTACGCCACCGTATAGGTGTTGGTCTACGATATTGTGAGAATTTTCTAGTCCAGTCATTACGTCGAAAAAATCGGGTTAGAAATGCAAATGAACCGAGAAAGCCAAATTTTGGATATTACGTGCGGAGGGGCTAGAAAAGCTTAAGTTCAAATTGTCGACCAAAATAACCTGGTGGGTTTTCCGCCATCTTGAAAAAAGGGTTATATTCAGTTTTTTCATCATTATTCGGTTCCCCGTTGAGATACGAAAATTTTATAAAAAGTTTTTTGTTGCTCTTTGTACGATCTACAGTTAAGGTTTACACATTTTTCACGTATCGATCACCGTTATCGAAATATCGATCCAAAAAGCCATAAATTTGGGGAGAAAAAAATGTTTTTAGCTATTTCCTTCTTTCTCGTGAAAGATATCGAAAAATGTCTGTAATGAAAATTGGTAAGCGTGTTCAGACCTACAAATTCGTTTTTTTATTTTTTATTTTCGATAAGAATTACGACCTCTAGCGCAGCGCAAAGTCAGTAAGACTGTGCCCGGTTTTGATTTAGCCACTCGCACGGTTGTATCCATACGTCAAAATGGATGAATGGTTGTTCAAGCAATTATTGCAATACAAAATAAATTAATAAACCAGCCAAATCATAAATCAAACACATGAAAATTATTGATCAAATAATTTTTATGCAGCAAAAAACAATAATTACAGGTGGTAATTTTTTTCACATGTTTTTCGCCGTTTCGATGGTCCTGGCTGTAGAAGTTCTTCCTCGGTAGACTCTTCGAGTCGTGAAAACTCTTGAATCGCAGTAAATGATGCTGGGACGGTTGAAAAAATATAATCATCATCATCGTGATCGTCGTTGAATAAAATCTCGACTCTGGCGACATTGTTGCATGTCTGTCCACTACAGTGCAGGCAAATAACGGAGCAACTAATTCCTGCTTTCCTGCACCCACAAGCAGCCCCACACTTTCCTTTACATTTGCACGAAATGAGTTTTAAAAGTTCAGGTGGAGCGGGTGCGGCTGTGGTGCAAATTGGTTCAAGCCCGTAATTCGTCTGTCGCCAACCCCATTCCTGAGGATCTTTGAAAACTCCGAGCCACGTTTGTACCTGTAGATATGTCCGGAAAACGTGTTGGCGGACTGCGCTTTCCGTTGGTGGGAGTAGTGAAAGATTATATTTGTCTTATTTGTCGTCATTGATTTTTCAAAGCGGTGGAATCGCAAACTATCCATCGTTGTATCCTCTTTACGACCACCATAGAGAGCGATAAGGAATAGTTTTCCCGCGCAAGCTAGCATCTCCGGATCGACCTTTTCTTGCTTGAATAGTTTTACCGATGACCGGAGGTTCGGGTTCTTCTCGAGGGTGCTGATGAATTTCGACTTTCCAATATTATAAAAAGACGACGTGGTGTCACAACCGCTGAAAACATGGATGAAAAGAATGTTCTCAAGAACAGACTTATCATGCTTGAAACTATTCGGAGAGTATAGTTTTGCCGGTGTTTTGCCTTTAGCTGGTTTGCGAAAAAAATTTTTTTTTGTCCTGTGCAAGTCCGGAAATTAAAACCAAGAGAAACGAATTTGTAGGTCTGAACACGCTCAACAATTTTTTTTATGGACATTTTTCGATATATTTCACGAGAAAGAAGGAAATAGCTAAAAATAAATTTTTCTCCCCAAATTGCGGCTTTTTGGATCGATATTTCGATAACGGTGATCGATACGTGAAAAATGCGTAGACCTTAATTGTAGATCGTACAAAGAGCAACAAAAAACTTTTAATAAAATTTTCGTATCTCAACGGGGAACCGAATTATGATGAAAAAACTGAATATAACCCTTTTTTCAAGATGGCGGAAAACCCACCAGGTTATTTTGGTCGACAATTTGAACTTAAGCTTTTCTAGCCCCTCCGCACGTAATATCCAAAATTTGGCTTTCTCGGTTCATTTGCATTTCCAAATGTATATAATGACTGGACTATTCTCACAAATCGCATTACATACTCTACCTATATAGGTATTAAATTATTTCTAGAATATCAACTATCTAACTCCGATCCCATGTAACCTGTAATGTTATTTTTTATTTCAAACAATTCAGTCTTAATGTATCCAATTTATGTCCTCTGCTGGACATATAGCATCCTAGCTGAATAATAATGGAATCCATTTATTGGGAAAAATTTCGGCACTGTTTCATATTTCAGTTCTATTTCGGGTTTAGGATATTATGTTGACATGAAAATCAAAATTGTTTTTTCTGGCACTCAGATATTGCTTTCCAATGGATACTCCATTTCACCTTCCGGTTTACAATAATTATTCAGTCGTGTCTCATCCACATTAAACAACCGTAATTATTTTCTAAGTACACGTAAGAAGATATTATGTAAAAATATTTTTGTCTTTACGCTCGCTTCGTTACCATGTCCACACCATGTTAAATGTTTACTTTAACGCATTTGTATGCCTGTGCATTCAATAAGTGCGATAAAAAGCCTATTTTAACCGCTCGTACACTGTTTTATTTTTATCACAGTTCGAAGTAGTTCCTTACATGGAATTCTTTACAAGTTGTAGACATAATGCAACGTATTTATTTGACAGTAAAGTTAAAATATGTACAATTCTGCGATTTTGCTCATTATTTGACGTGTTTTTTTTTTCTTAAACTGAGAGGAGAATAAAGACCACAAGTGGAAAAGTCGCCTGATTGATTCATTGATGTTTTAAATTAAGACAAAGACGTTTACGGTTTCTCAATATCTTGAACATGTTACGTAAGTGCTGGAGAGGATCTTTTTCTATGTGTAGGAATTCATCATGGATGCTATGCCGGTCTCCTACCGACTAAAACTACACAGTAACCTACCACTGCACACGGCCGGGAAACCCAGGTCAGCTCTCGACATTCCTGAGATCCTTCCGAAGCCTATTATTTGCAAGACGTCAGCGCCAAGTTAGCTTCTAGCATTCCGAGAGGTACCTACTTGAGTAATACCACAGGGCGGAAACTCCATACAAAAATGTTCGTTTTCACCCACACTAATATACACATAATGTGAATGCTTGAATCAAGCTTGAATGTGTGTGTGTGAGTTTACTAGGGACACTTGCTATGGAAGCAAAATAATAAGGAACAGAACGCAATCTCATGTATGTAGATACTTTATTTTCAAGTCTACCCTCGGCTAAGCATATATTAAACCAAAGCAGTAGCACAAAGTACGTAGGTAGTAATACGTAGTGACACTCTCTCAAGTAGGTACTGACACGGCATTAGACACTTAAATTTTGGTGGGGGGATGGGGAAGCTTACTCAGTGGGAGGCAGGGAGTTGCCGATCTGTATGTAATAGTATCTATTATATTATCTTTGGTAATACTTGAGCGAACTAAAATCTGATAAACATTCATTCATAAAATTTACATACCGATAATAAATCAATCAAATCCTTCATTATTCGACATATCAATGGCATAATTCTTGTCGACTACTAATATCTGAATGTATTTAATTTCCTACACCTGATTTAAATACATTTGTAGGCAAATAATACACGATAACAATGTTAAATAAACAATATGAATTGTTTATGAGACATGACATTACTCATTCATGCCTAATCGCTTAGCAATATCTGTGTGTGTGTGTGTGTGGCAGTCTCTAGCTTTATTCACTCCAACCTTTGGAGAAAAGCGAAATTCTCTATCTATGCCTCAATCTATACGATATCGATACGCAACGCTAAAATCGCAAACGTGATAAATAGCGTATATTTGCAGAAAGATTACTTATATTACCTGGATGAAGGCAAAGGCCAATTTAAATTAATATTTGTGGACATTCTTACACAACATCATCTAGCCCAAATTAAGCTAATGCTTGTGCTAGCTAGACGCTAGACGACTGATAGACATACCTAAATATATTTCTAAATACATACATATTATACATAGAAAACACCCAAACTCTGAAAACAACATTTTGTGGATCACACAAATATTTGGACCGACCCGGGAATCAAACCTGGGACCTCAAGCGCAGCAGGCGGTTACACTACCGACTGCGCCACAGACGCAGTCAGAATTCTTTATTCGTTGCTACTTTGCTAGGTTCCTGAGAATCACAGAACCAGGCCCAGTATTCCATGTAGGCGGTTCTAATCTGTACAAATAATAGGCAATGGCGACTGTCTGCTCTATCAACGTAGAACTCAAACCACATACATAAATAATTGTAGAAGAAAGAGTTTTTGTAACCCTCACTTTTTCAGCTGACACGTAAAGAGTTCGCTTTTCAGAAGTCGCTGGCGAAAACGCGAAACTGTAAGTTCCTACAGATGCACTCTGACTTAAATTATAGAAACAATAACAATGAATTTGCAAAATACTTAAAAAAATAGATCACCCTTTTCCACGAAAAATTTCTTCCGTTTGTTGCATAGCATAGCCAAATTTCTTATAGCCAAGTTTTTAATAAGGTTACTCATATTAGGTACCTATGCTAGCCAAAACTTGTCTTTTGATAACCATTCTTTCCTAAAGTTCTGTTCAAACCGATGCGACTGCATTATTTTTCAAACTGTCACATAAATATTACACTTTTCCGTATTTAGTTTTATAGAGCGAAACGCCATAAAATATAATCTCGAAAACAATTTCTTGTATCGAGTGTCTAGTGTAAGGTGCAGCAGTAAAACCATATATTTACGACCATCGCAACTAGTATCAGTACAAAGATAATTTCATTGAGTTATTTATTAAATTTCACTTTATCTATACAATAATTATTGTCATTTATTCTAGTGTGAAGATAGTGAGGCTGTTATTCGCAACTTTGCAAAACAGATAAACGGTGACATTTTATAAGGTAAGGTTATCGTAGCGAGCCGAATGGTTGATTTTAACTCGTATTTTACAATCTGCTAGCTATGGAAATGCAGTTGATAAATTATAGATAACTAGCGGATGTCACGCTGTTTTACCGTCGTAGTTCCCGTTCCCGTGGGAATACGGGAATAAAATATAGCCTATGTCACCCGGGAATAGTGAAGCTTCCCAACAGCGAAAGAATTTTTCAAATCCGTTCAGTAGTTTCGAAGCCTATTCAATGCAAACAAATAAACAAACAATCAAATCTTTCCTCTTTCTAATATAGGTAATGTTAAAATTTACTCGTGTAGCCGTAGGTTTTGGGTCCCATCATAAAATTCATTCTAAAACTGATATTTCCCTCTAATTTGGATATAAAAATAATTGGATATAAAAGGAATAGCGTGATTAGGAAACAATGTGGTATAACTTAAGATGTAGTGAGAAAGATAGAAAAAGGGATGCTTAGATGGTTTGGACATGTTGAGAGGATGGATGAAAATAGTCTGACTAAACAGATCTATAAGGCGAGATTGAATGGGCAAGCTGGTAGGGGTCACCCTCGGCGTACCTATGCATGGTAACCAAATTGATGACCTGCTGGAAAAAGGCCAGTTCAAGAGTACCCTTAACCGGCGAGCGTGTATGAAAGTAGAAGAAGCGAAAGTGGTATGCCAGGATCGTAGCAAGTGGAAAGCCATAGTCTCTGCCTACCCCGATGAGAAACAGGCGTGATGATATGTATGTATGTATGTAATTTGGATATGGGAGTGTTTTATTACCTTTGGCTACGGCACGGACTATCTCTGATGACGATTATATTTTCGAAATCGCTATCTATTTTAGTATTTATTTATAAAGTGGTTATCGGTCATGTCATAATTACCTATTATTTAATAAGATAATATCTGATACAAGTACCTACTACGAAGATAATAATGCAAATTATTAAATATAGCACTTATCTGATAAGCGATATACATCAGTTTGATACATTATAATAACAAGCTACCTTTCTCTACCTCATTAGTAACTTATCATTGGCATCTATATCAATCAATATCAATATCAATACATATAATAAAATCGTAACAGGTCGCTGTCTGTACATGGAAGATAAATAAGAAAAAATATTATAGTGGGGCTTTATGAACGCAATAGAACCCAAAACAACGATTTTTAGAATTTTTGTCTGTTTGTCTGTATGTCTGTATATCTGTTTGTCTGTACGGTTGTGCACGCTAATCTCAGTAACCGCTCAACCGATTGCAATGCGGTTTTTTTTATTGTGTTGAGGTTTGCTCCAGTTAACATTTAGCGTTTGTTTTATGTAAATCGGTTTAGAAATAAAAGAGTTATAACACTTTTAAGAATCAGATATTTTGAAAACTTTAATTGTAGGGGTTTCTTTGAATGTGAGTGAACCTAAACTGGCGTGTTGGCTTAATCGTAAAAGAGCTTAATGATTAAGTCTATTTTTAACAATTCAGTCCGCGCCGAAGGCGTGGATTGAATTGTTTTAAAATAGACTTAATCATTAAGCTCTTTTATGATTAAGCAAACAGGCCAGTTTCAGACGCTGCTTGATGACTCTGATGAAGAAATACCTTTCCTTTCATACACCTTATGTGACGTAAACGAAGTTGCGGGCTCAGCTAGTAAATAAATAAAATTACAATTTCTTTTTGTAATGTCCAAATAACAAGTTTTGACAGAATACATGTGGACTACATAAGTACGAATACGAACAATGAAAATTTGTTCTTAAAACCGTTTTGTCGTCTGTTTGTTCCAGACAATTTGCCGAACGTCTGAAACTATTTTGATGCGGTTTTCACGTGTAGATTGCTGATGTTACAGAAAATATCTTAGACTACATAATATTTCAGAAAACAAAATGAGAAACCGCGCAAAAAAAAAATTACAAGCGCACGAAATAGCTGATTTCAAAACGAAATTAGGTACATATTGAAATATTTCATTTTTGCTTTATTCTCTTACTCATACACACGTCCTACTTTTTGTGACTAATCGGCCATTACTAAACAGACGTTTAATTCAAAACCTTACAAAAATCTACTACAATCTTAATAATATTATAAATGCGAAAGTTTGTGAGTGTGGATGTTTGTTACTCTTTCACGCTCAAACCGCTGAACGCATCGGGCTGAAATTTGGTACAGAGATACATTATAGTCTGGAATAACACATAGGCTACCTTTTATCCCGTGAATAAATTCCCGCGGGAACAAATTTTACGCGGGCTAAGCTGCGGGCATCAGCTAGTAAGACATATGATTAGAATAAAATTGGCAATCTCAATTTGCTATCAACCGCTGACCTCCGAAGCTATCATCCATTTCGTAAAAAGATTGCAAAATGCCATACTAAGAAGGTAACACAAATTATTCGCAACTGAAAATATAGTAATACTCGATAGCTTGACTTGTAACTTTTACTTTAGGTTCCCGGCAGATAGTGTTTAGTCGGCCTTACCCTTTTTCCTATTTTCATTCTTCATCGTCTTCACCGTAATTTCAGGCACTAAATCGTTTTCTTTTTATATTTTCTTTGAAGAATTTCGTAAGTTCTGCAATACAGTTGTGTGCAATGACTGCTCGTGAGATTAAAATAGCTTAGCAACTATGAATATAGCTCACAAGTTTTTATTTCACTATATTAATAACTAGATTAAATTATAAAAAAAAACTGCGCAGTAAGAAACCAAGCCAAATAAGACACAAAATAAAATTAGCATTGCTGTCACGGTCCCGTGGCGCCATTGTAAATAATACCTTTAATAGTCTGCCTTCAACTTGCTTGCTAGTGGCGTTTACAATGGGAATGCAAACCAATTATTCATTATAGGATAATATTAGCACTACAAATATACGAATAGTTATCTAGATGAATTTATGCGAGTTATAAAACGGTTTATTACAACAACAACAACTGCGATCTAACGCTGTTCTGTAGTTATAGACTTAGATATTTATGTAAAGTGAAGTTGTCATGCAGTTCGCATTTCTGAGGAAAATATTCCTTACAATATTAGATAATTTTACAATTTTTTTTCTTTTATCCCGACAGTTTTCTCAAATGTCATCTATCAATCATCACTGTAACAGCATTTGCCCAAGAAAAATTCATAACACCGGTGTGGTTTTATTTCGTCAACTTTTATTTGAAGCCATAAAGTAAACAAATTGGTTCCTTTAAAAACAAGCTTCTGTCAAGGTCATCAGGATTACACCACTATTGACCTTGCCAGAATAAAGGTGTCTTGTAAATTCGCCATGACCGTAAACAGTCTTAAGATTTATTATTTGCCGAAGAACCATGTATACACGTATTTCGTCTGAACTTTTTATTTGAAGCTATAAACAATGGAAACATGATACTATAGTTAATAACAGCGACGACTGTAGGTTATCTTACAGACGTTTGCATCATCATCTGAATTACTATAACATTGTTCATTCGCGGCCCTGAATTTATATGTCCTTGAAAACAGATTACTGTTCGTTCGCCTCGTATCTCTTACCACACATTACACTGCTAATATTTTATGTTCTTTTTTTCTATGAGCGTGCATAGAGACATAAATAGATAGGTTCTAGCGAAGAAAATATTTGATAATTGTGATACTTATGTTCTGATAAGATATATGAGAATTTTTTCTATCAAATGCCAGTCTTGCTGAATTGGAAAAATGATTATACAGTCATATTGGTTACGTAAGGTTCAGTACTAGAGTACAGACAGTCTTTATAGGGCGGCCTTTGCAGCTGCAAAGAAAGTATACAGGGCCGCCCTATGAAGACTGAATTTTCTTAGAAAACCTTTTATATATTTTTGTGATATTTTGAATATTTACAGAACTACACAAATTTTATAACCATTGCAAATTTCATCAAAATACTTCTATAAAAGACTTTTTAATATAAATCAATCCATGTATACTTTTCTCTGCAGCTGACTGTACCATATCATAACTACTTACCAGTTCATATATTTACCGACTAGTCGTAGTCGTAATGTAGTTATTTGATGTTGTATTCCTTTTTTACTGATATTGTCCATACAAATTCACTAAATTGCCACTTTACAGTTGGCATGAACATGAACACATATTTACTGAAAGAGGTTCATAAAAAGAGTACCCACTTCTACAGAATATTTTCATTCTTGGAATGTTCCCAAAAAAAACTAATATCGTATTTCTACGTTCACTGAAATTATTGTTGGTCAAGCTATTAATTTGATGATTCAACAGTTTTATGCACATTTTCTTTTTATACTTGGCTTTTTAGGGTTTCGTAGCCAAATGGCAAAAACGGAACCCTTATAGATTCGTCATGTCTGTCTGTCTGTCTGTCTGTCCGTCCGTGTGTCACAGCCACTTTTCTCCGAAACAGTAAGGCCTATGATATTGAAACTTGGTAACTAGATGTATTCTGTGAACCGCATTAAGATTCTTATATAAAATTAGAAAAAAAGCAGTAAATTTTGGGGGTCCTCATACTCAGAACTGAAACTCAAATTTTTTTTTTCGTCAAAACCATACGAATGGGTTGGGGTAATCTATAGATAGGTCTTCAAAAATGATATTGAGGTTTCTAATATCATTTTTTTCTAAACTGAATAGTTTGCGCAAGAGACACTTCCAAAGTGGAAAAATGTGTGTCCCCCCCCCCCCCCTCTAACTTCCAAACTAAGAGAATGATAAATCTAAAAAGAAGATATGATGTACATTGCCATAAAAACTACCAACGAAAATTAGTTCGAACGAGATAGAGCTGGTAGTTTTTTTTTTATACGTCATAAACTGCAATTTTCGGTTAGAAAAATCACTACCACTGCGAACGTGTTAAAACATCAATCAAAGTTACAACGAACTATGAGAACTTTTGTATTATGTTACTTGCTGCTACGAAACCCTTCATGGACGAGTCCAACTCGCACTTGGCCGGTTATTTATGTAGAAAATGCTTTAAATAATATTGGAGTACAAAAACTGGTAATTAACTCGGTGGGATATCTAAAACAAATTATAACATTTAGAATTTAGCAGATCATTTCGAGGCTTCCTTATTCAGCAGATAATCATTAATGGTATAGGTAGTAAGAAGATTATGGCCTAAATACACTTCGTCTTCACATGCTTTCTTAGGGGGAACGGGAAGAATTCCTAAGAATAAAATCTTTTCTATTTCTTGATAACCTTTTTACCTTATTATTTATAAGGTCTGTTGACATTTTCTGTGATGGTGATTGAACATCATCATATAGGATTATTCCAGAAATCCCCACCAGTGGGGATTGTTATTTTTTTTCCCGAAATCCCCACTATTCTAATAAACTCAGGATAGTGAGGATTTTTGGAAAAAAAATAACAATCCCCACCAGATTCCATGGTGAATGCTTATAAAACTACATTGGTCACTCGTTCCCATATCGAAACTGACATGGCAAAGGGGAAGTGTGTGAATAAATTTAAAAATAGGACCACGATAGTAAACCGTGCGAATTGAGCCATACTGATAGTTGATAACAAAATGTCGGCGTTTTAAAACTGTTAAGTGAGGGGAGGTATTTTTCCGGTTATGTCGGCACATTATTAATGACAAAGATATTTTCATTAATATGTAGGGTCACTAATATGAAATACCAGAATTTTATTTTGTGTGAATTACATAATTTCAGTGTGGGGATCTTCAAAAGGGGTCTTAGAAGGTTTTTACAGGATCTTCCGCGCGAGTGTAGCGCCTCTGGTGTTGCAAACGTCCGTAGGCTATCGGGACCACTACCGTAAATCTGGTGGGCCATACGCTTGTCTGCCACCTTTGTGGTATAAAAAAATGTATTACTTCAACTTTACTGACCAATGTGACCCTCCAAAATTGTGAAACCGCTGCGCTGCTGACAATAATATGTCCCACAGTCTTCACGGTAATATTTTTCCAAATGAGTTAGTCTTGAATATTTCCTTCCTTGAATAATTATTCTACGGTAACCACTTCTGATAAAAATAGACTCTTCTTAAACCACCTTATTGATATTAAAGGAGCAGAAGCGATGTTCTTTTCTTCATATTCCCTTAGTGAAAATGACACTAGCCACCTGGCTGACGTGACGGTTGGTGATGATTGTTTTAACATGCTACAGAAATGATGGTATCAATATTTGTCGTACTGTGTGAATACAGCCATATGTTTGCAATGCGTGCGAAACCCCTTACGCACGAAAACCATCGAGCGTTACGTGTGAACGCTGCGACTGTTTAGGGTTTAGAGGGGATCTAGCGATGATGACCATATATTATGAAAGAAATTGTATTAATATCTGGTACTAATAAGCCTTAGCTAAGAAAAAAATCTGATTTTCCTCTGGTCTGTGAACTGACTGGGCAAAATATTTTGGACTGTAGGATATTAAGTAATTTACTTTTGTTGAAACACTTACTATAGTAGAATAAGCAAATCAAACTTTTATCCGTGCGCAACGCGTATAATTCGGGACCTTGTCAAAGAAAATGGAAAATGACAGATTTCAAGTTATAGCGTTAGGCCCTTTTCACACTCACCGGTTGCCGGGTAGCCGGTGCCGAATGCAAGCGGTTGCCGGACAAATCACGCCGGTACGTGTGAAAGCTATTGTACATGGCCATACACTTCGCCGCCGGGTACCTGGCACCGGCTACCCGGCAACCGGTATATGTAAATAGGCACTTAGCATTAAAGGTATCAAAATCTGTCATTTTCGCTTTATTTTGAAAAGGTTCTGCTTTCTACTCGTTGTGCGCGGATTGTACTATCTGGATCGATACAATTGCAGACACATGTCTCTGTCTAACCAAATCGAAAAAGGCTATGTGTATGTAATGTGTTATTATGTAAAACAACTATAATGCTGTTTTCCCAGAAAATTTACCGAATTCTAGGTACGCCGCGCGCCGTATCGATAACATAATTAAGAAATAATTCCGAACGAGTAGGGTATCGATATCGCATGGGTTTAACCCTTGCCCCCTTCTACTTGGAATTCAAGTTCACAGCCCATGCATAGGGCTTTGCCCTTTGGAGTTCACTAATGTATTACACATTTACCTGCGTACCTATATTACCTCTCTAGTACTAGAAATGTCAAATACTAATATTAGAAAATGTCAATGTTAGTGTCTGTGTTAAGTAAGTTTCTTTTGTGTATGACTCATACATATCTATACATCTATTCTACATATAATAAAATGATAGAAAAGTCAAAACTGTACATTGGAAATATTACGAAAAAATACTCGCTGGGTGTTCAACATAAGATACCGAAGCCGAAAATGTAGTTAGAAATTTTTTTTGTTTGTTTGCTTTGCTTTGTCCGGTAGGATCTTGAAAAGTACTCAATAGATCTGATTCAAATTTTGCACAAATATTAACTAGGGGTAGGGTCTTCAAATAGGCTATATATTATCACGCTACATATACTAGGGGAGGGGCTAAGCAGAGAGCAATCAAATTGGCATTATAACAATTTTCACGCGTACGAAGTCACGGGCAACTGCTAGTTATAAATATTATCATTCATGCTTTGCTTGAATTTTTTGCTAACTACATTACTGAAATAACGAAAGTTACACGGTAAGAGATGATGTAACGATATTTGTTTCTTGCTCTGGGAAAAGCCTAAGCTTTCCGCGAAAATCAGATCTAAGAAAACTAAATGTCTATAATACCAAATTACCGAGAAGGTTCAGTTTATTTTATTACACTATTAGATAGACTTGTTAGAAAATGCGAAAGTTTTCCTACGTGAGATGGATTATGTATGATTCATGTCTGATTCCAGGATTAATAGATTTCTGGGGAAATAATTTCATAACATTGTAATGCAGACAAACGTAAAATCTCTTTGTTATAATTTAAAAAAAAAACGGCACTAAGGAAAAGACAACATTTCGTGTTTTTCTCAGGAGGGTTTTTCCTCCATAACGGCTCGACCAATTTCCATCAATGTATTTATTGTTTTTAACCCTACTGCGCGACGCAAAGGAATGGTAATTTGATAATTTATATAACCGAACAAGGTTTGCTCAAGCGAGTATAAATTAATGTAAGATAGACGCATATTACTCCAAGAATAAAATTCCCATTGAATGTATTAATCTGTTGACTCAGCTGCGTGTACGCACGTGGTCGTACACGCTGATCGCCCTATCGCACTTCAACTTCACCCACATGTAAATATTTCCTCATAGCCAACTTATCAGCGAAACTTACAATAATGAATGTCTTGATTCGATAGATTTTGTTTCATTTTCTCCATTTTTCACTGTTTTTTTTCTATTTCAGTCCGTATACGCTCTTGAGTAATGAGCTTGAGTGCTAGAATAGGCTTGTAGTAGGGGACTGTTTCATAAAGACTAGGTGGTATTGCTGAGAAAAAGATTTATTGCAAAACCACCAACTAAAATACGCTCGGACAGAAAAACTGTCAACTAGCTTTGCCACTATTAAGTCAAAGTCATAATTTGTCTGACAAAGAAGTAAGCTAATGGTACCAAGTGTACTAACACAACTTTGGTATAAAATAACCTTTCAAACTACAGAATTCACTCTGATAATACTGCGCGATTTTGCATGGAGACTAAAGGCTGTATACAAAACGTTTCTCAGCACTCAAGATTGGCTTGCTAAAATACTAAACTAGCCTAAAACGAAACGTTGTTTGAGATCACTATCAGTTCCCCCATAATCTTGCTGGTGTTTTTTTTTCAAATCTACCCTCGGCTAAGCACAAATTAAACCAAAGCAATAGTACAAAGTACGTAGGTACTACGTAATGCAACGCAGTGACACTCTCTCAAGTACTGACACGGCAATAGACACATCAACTTTGGTGGGGGGATGGAGAAGCTTACTCAGTGGGAGGCAGGGAGTTGCCGATCTGTATGTAATACTATTATAATTATCTTTGCTAATACTTAAATTACTGAATGTCCACTCATAATGCCATACACTTACATACACCAGTGCTATCAACAGGTTTAGCATTGAACCCAGACATAGATTACCAACAGATTGTTTTTTCAATACAATCAAAATTTACAATTATACTACACAGTAACGCCGTGCCACAAAGACCTCATCAGTTCCACTGATGTGACTATTAACAGCATCCACGCAGGATAACATCAAGTATGATTCTCAGCGGGAACCAGACAAAGTTAAATTGTCTTCGAACCTGTGTGGAAGTTATTCAAAACTACTTGAAGTTGGTAAAGAAGATGTCTGGTCGTTGTGACACGTCATATATCACTTTGATGGAACTGCTTCTAAAGAAACAAAACAAGCGTCAGTGCCATTGCTATCGAAGCCTTTAAGAAGTTCGCTATTTGTAATTGGCATGAAGATTTATTAATACATTTAATCCCGCTTTCCCATTCGGGCAGACTTCTCATTTAATGAGTTTTTTTTTTGGTTTAGGTTTAGTATAGTACATTTTTAGGAAAAGTACTTTACAGTGTTATAGTTTATTAATGCTGCAATGCATTAATTTTATCACTCGATTAAGATAGTTTTATTTTTATTTAACTTTACATTTCACACTTTAATTAGTTCTAATATATAATACTGTACATGTGATATTTATATAATTATTAGGTATCTTCATCAAAATATCGCAATTTACATAACTACGAGTTAACAAGAAAGGTATAATTTGACTGGATATAAATACTAAGGTAAACCTAAATAACCACCAATTAAGACTTGGTTCGTTGCGAAATAAAGGTTATATAAAAACGACAGCACATTATGTAAGTAATGACGCGTTAGAAGAACAGCTAGTAACTGCTATAACAATACAGCTAACGATAAAACGAAGTTAGGATAAGTAGTTTTCCATGTAGCAAGAAACGTAGAGAGCCGACGTCTGCGGCTCAACGCAAACATCTAAAACGACGGCCTCAATTCTTATATATATATATATATATATAGAGATATATATATATATATATATATATATATATATATAAGTTTCGCTGTCCGTCTGTCTGTCTGTCCGTCACTAGACTGTATCTAACGAACCGTGACAGCTAGAGATCAGAAATCGAGAGCAGATTTTTTTACAGATGATGTAAATCTGTCCCCGCTATAACAAGAAAAAAAGGGGGATTAAGGTGGGCTACTACCTTAATGCAACAAACGTGATTTTTTGCCGTTTTTCGGTACTGAGCCCTGCCAAGTGCGTGACTTCGACTCGCACTTGGCCGGTTTTCATTCCGATTTCAACAGTAAAACATACCGGACTCGACCCCGTATAATCAACTCCAACGAATTTACGACATCTCGTTCATCGAACATCATTTTATTGGCAGGCAACATTTTAATAAAAATGTCAGCGTTCAGTCTCTACCGGCATTCGACGCGAATCTCATCAAAATCGCATCAAAGCTCCCTGAACACTCACTTGATCGAGCTCCAACATTTTTAACACCCATTTGAATCTAAATTTTACTTAACTTCAGTTGTGACGAGACAGTCCTCAGACACTTCATATCCCGAGATGATGGAGCGCAATAAAAAATAACGACTTTGTTACATACGAGTACTTGTCAAGACTAAAGTGTAGTCGATATATTCACCTAACTTTTATTTTATTCACGTAGGAGTTTTCTCGTCACCAGTTACCGTCCTATTAAGATGCCTTTTGTCACTTCAAAGTATTGTGGTATTCATACCTCGCTAGCATTATCGCCTCATGTGGAATGTTGGGGACGCAACTAATTCATGCGATAAAATATCTTTCCGTACATTTTTGTGAAATATTTACACTTAGGAAACATTATGTATGTGACATGAAATATGTCGCGAAATTTCTGCACAAAATATCTTCAGTATCGGAATTCTTCTGTAAATTATTTAAAGACGAATCGGTTCCTGTAATCCTCGTTCGCTTGCTTATCGACATCGTTTAGTTGCCAGTGCAATAAATGCCCTCATTTACATAAACCTCTACACCCTTTGACAATCGAATACTGATGAGCAGATCTGCAGTCTAGTTAGCGTACACAATAAGATCTGACGGATGAAACCATAATTTTCTGTAGAAAGTTATAATCTCCAGGGCAACTGGGGCTCAGCAATCGTGATTTAGATAGCATTCACCATGCTGTATACATTTATCTTGTGAGATAAAACAGTTATAAGGAGGCATGTTCTATTTAAAGAGGCTAAGTTGGACACATTTTCTGAATCACCATATTATTTGCTAAGAATTAAAGGATAGTTTCAGATCGTTTGTACAAATGCTTACATTTTCAGTATTATTTTATATGAGATAGAACGCATTTTCTGATACAAAAGTAAAGTATTATCGCGAAGCTCTCAGACAATAGTAAACACGAAGCGGAACTCAACGTAGCCGTCAGTATAAATGTATTGGGCACCACAAATACCATTCGCTCTCAGACTTATTGTTTAGGATTGCAGTGGTGAAAAATTGCTTTTACTTTATATCTATATGTTTTAACGTTTAAGTAGCTTCCAACTTAGTATGTCTGTATATCGCTCTCAGATAGCATTGACTTCATTAATTATATTGGTATCAAATTGCTAGTATCTAGCTGTGTCTAATTGGATTTCGCGAGCTTTCAGTCTCGACTTTTCAGTATATTTTTCAACTAGCCAGCTTATTACTATTGTGTTTCATTTATCACTTCTAGCCATGTCGAGTACCGACGACGGCACAATATAATGGGAAAAGTTTCATTTCGGTAATTAAAAATAAGCCACCCCGAGGAACAATCCCGATTTATCGCCGTTATTCAACCTTATGTCGGCTATGTCTGCTGCTTTATTATAAAAGCTCTTTTGTGAACATTTTATTTTGTACATAGATACTAAGAACAATGAAAAACTATGTTGACTGTGTCACGTGAATGCTTCTGCGACTGTTTATTAAGAGAAAACAAGTGGATATAACACACCTTTTTAACAATTTTTCTTTAGGTTTTAATGAATTCTGTTTTCAGCATCTTTAATTTTGTCAGCGTGTACAGTTCTAAATACTTCTTTTTAATTCGCAAATGGTATTTATTTTCCTTTATTCGTCAGGAATATAATCACTGCGTTAGTGGGGTGCCGCCACCCCATGCAGCTCTTTAATTATGTCGTCACCTTCAATTCGGAAAGTTTTAATGTGTGTACACTCGTTCTGCGAGTTGTGGAGAGCTCTCTATACCTCTTGACTATGAGCTCTTCTCACTTTGTTATTTGAACATCGAGACAAGCGAACAGAATTACGGTTAAATCTGTGCGGGAACGTATCCAACTCTGTGTACGCAATATTCAAACATTATTAAAACCTTTGTTTCTTGACTTTCTATGTATGTACAGCGGTTGAACATTTCAACACCATTGAAACCGCAAAGTTTACTGGCTGCCAAGTTTCTCCGCACTATGTAAATTCAGTAGACATAATTAGAGGAAGTTGCAATCGTCTGCGCCGTCGAATGGCTTGGTTCGCTCCTGTTAACTGACTCCATACCAGACTGAATCGCTTTCAGTCACATTATTACACTTGTTATTACGGCTACTTTTACCTCGTCTCTGAGACATACACTTAGCTAAACTCGGTTGAAAGTTTTATACCCCGGTTTACTGCCGCGACTACTATAAAAGGCGACGATAGCAAAACAAGCGTGATCGGATTGAGCAAATAAATAGTCAGCGTCGTAGTGCTCATCAATCTTGCAGTACAAAAGTAAATTGTGTGAGTTTGCAATAGCCTGGGTTCGTCGGCCGAGACCTGCAACCTCACTAAACTGTCGGGTGCGCGACACTTAACAATTTAATTGTCACCCATTAGTCCTAAGGCGACGACTGGCGCTGTTTTAATGAACACAATCGCTCATAGACGATTCATTAACTGCGGTTTTGTACTTCTCATCCTTTTAGAATCCAATATAATGGCTTCCATTCAGCATTAGACGTTATCAATCATGCAGCGTATATTTTATCTATAGTTCGTGTCGTGTGAGCAGATGTTCAGTACGAAATCAATCATGCTAGTCTCCCGCAGACAGCACCAATCTGCCAGTTATTTATCACGTTTGAAATTTATTGACAGCACGACTGGCGATTGCAATTTACATATTATATGGTACCTTACATTGTCATCCCTTACTGGATGTTATGATCGTAATGTTCGTCCGGAATAGACGCTGCTTGTGTTGAAGTTGGTAGTAAGATATCGCAGTGCTGTTTGCTATGCCGGATGGCCCGCCCCCGCCCGCACGTCTCTTGGCAAACTGCACTACACTGAACTGCAAATCATACCGAGTTTGTTTGCGTAGGTCAACGCACTCGCCGACTACGTTTTATGTGTTCCTGGTGTCACGACGTCACTCTAATAATAGATAGGAATGTCTAGCATCAATATATGACGGAATGTTAGAGTCCCTTGTTTTACATTTAGCACTTTCATTCACGTGTCATAAACGAGACGACGTTTAACAGCTCCATATATCAAACTAGCCTAGATGACTAAGGCGAGATTTGAGTTGTTAACCCAATCGAGAACAATGCTGTTTTAATCAATATGACGGCTAGAAAATGGGATTAAACGTTAGCATTGATGTCGGGTTACTTTGACAGCTCGTAATATTATGTTTAATTAAGGCATACCACAGCCTACACTGCAACAGTTACTTACTCGTTAAACTTTTATTATTATTCGCTCTCACAAATTGCTCGTACGTGAACGAATTGTGCTTCACAATCGATCTCTGTGGCGCTCGTGAGCCTTTGTTTGACTTCGACTCCGAATTCAGCGTAATTGCCTTTCAGCCTTTCATTATTCAACTTTATGCAGTCATTTACTTGTATTATTACGAAGGGAGAGTTGCTGCGGTAAGTGTCGTGGGTGGATGCATTAATCGTAATATGTAAATGTGGGGTATGAAGTATTGAAATTGTGGGCGTGGATTTACAATAACGTCTGCACTCTTAGCAAATGTTCTGTGTGTCTATCGTTTTTAGTATAATGACTGAATCTTTTTGGACGAGTAGGTATTATAAATGAGCGTTTTTGTTGTTACAGATCGAAGACGAAGGTAACCATGGCAACGATGACACACGACTGTTCATTTTATCAACGCTGGCGGGTCAGCACAAGCCGCGCGTGTCTTGCGCGCTATGCAAAGAGACCCTGCATGTTTTCGACCGGTATCCACTTGTCGATGGAACATTCTTCTTGAGCCCACGCCAGCACTGCAACAGCGCAGTTGAGGTAATTAATTAAAATTTCTATTGACGACTTGAATTTCTTGAAAATTCAAATAGATACCTATTTATTTAATTCACAGAGTGAGACAAAAGGTGATGGTGAAGTCGGACGTGCTATTTACAAAGCGAATTAGTAAGGATTCACGGATTCCGGTGTTTGTTTATTCATAAAATTATCATGAAAGCCAGCCTTGTCTACGTTTTCTATAGTGCCATTCACATGAGTTGTTTTTGAAACTTGTTATTCTAATCTATGCTCCGTAGACGAGCAATTTTAAGGTCTGGCAAGCTGCCATTCTTACCTTATTATGTATCTACATACATAATAATTACTGTCGCAAACATTTACATCATTACTCATTGCTAACTATCGGATCATATATTTTAAAACTTTAATAATTATTTGATAGCATAATGATATACAGATATTATCTAATAAACGTATCCAATGGACTGTATAACAGCTTCGCTGGCTGAAATAGCCCACCCAACTTAATATAAAATAAAAAATATGATTTGGTGACTGTAAACATATATGACAGACACGACTTCAAAAGTTCCAAATCAAAATCAAGTTTCTTCTAATACCTTAATATGGCGATAGCATCAGTATTCAATCTAGAACTGGTTTCGGCAAACTTATGTAAGCTTACTCAACTTTTGTTGTGGGATTTTAAATTTTATATTGTCGCTCTGCAGGATTTAAGTGTTAAAAAAAAAGAAGCTAGTCATCTAGAAATAGACAGGCTTACGTATGCCTGAATTTGGAGTTATACTATTTATTGCTATTACGTAAAAACAAATTAGACTGTCTCTAGCTCCTGCTTGTTTTACACACAGTATAGATTTTCAAGTTATTACTTTGATTTTTATATAAAATACTAGCTGATGCCCGCAGCTTTGCCCGCGATGGCGCTGTATGTGAAAAATGATTTTCCCGCTTTTCTGTTGAAATTTTTCCTGAATTTTCTTTGCTATAAACCTCACGGAGCCCGAGACCTATCCAACGAATGCAAAACCGTGGAAATCGGTTCGTGCGTTATGGAGTTATAGCGTCAGGAAGGAAAACCCGACTTATTTTTATATAATAGACTAGCTTATGCCCGCGGCTCCGCCCGCGTGGAATGTTATTGCCGGTCACAGGGGTATGAAAAATAGATGTTGGCCGATTTTCAGACCTACTCAATATGCTCACAAAATTTCATGAGAATCAGTCAAGCCGTTTCGGAGGAGTATGGCAACGAAAACTGTGACACGAGAATTTTATATATTAGATTATCCTAAATTATGCAGCTTTCAGCCAGTACAATAGACACAAGTTCATACATATAATTTCCCTCTCTCCATAGTCAAATATTTTTCCCCCCAAAGGGTCATATAACAGGATATGTGACATAGGACATAGACGTAATATGTGCCTATATTTGACAGTTGAACTTCGTCTCTTACGTATAATGGAAGATCCGTTATTTTCATTTGTTCTGTTGCCAGAACTACTAAAGGTAGATCTCCAATCTTAATTATCACAAAATTTGCTAGATTTTCATCATGTTATTTTTCGTACAGGTAAAAGTCGAAGGACGTACGCAGTACCTGACCTGCGTGTGCATGGGATGCCTGGAGCGGTACGACCCCGAACGCACCATACGATGTCGCTTCTGCGCCCAGAAGTGGGATGGCTCTTCGCTCGTGCTGGGAACCATGTACTCTTACGACATCTTCATGGCGACTCCGTGTTGTGCTGATCGGTTGAAGGTTTGTATATTAATGTAACTTATTTGTAATATTGGAACTAAATAGAATATGAGTAGTAGGCCCTTGTCATCACGTGAACCGATGTTGGATACAAAAATGCGATCATTGTAGCAAGGGATATATCCCTTACATAGTTGTTGCAACAAACATACTCTTTTATTTCAAATTGCACAGAAACAAATTTATCGATTGTTAGAATATCGTCTCATGAATAGTTATAAACAATATTAAAACAAAAATATTTCCATTGTCCACAGTGCAACGGCTGCTACAAGCCACTCCTGCACCCGCAGCAACGGCTCAACTACTCGGACTACTCTCACCCAGTGACTTGCCCTCACTGCCGCGTCGCCGACACGCACTTCGTCAAGCCTCTCAGCTACTGCTTCACCAAACAGACGTTCCCGATGTACCAGCAGTGGCCATAACAGTCGGCGGTGCCGGGAACCTCTCCCGGCACCCCCCCTGCCACTGACTCCTGGGGCCTGGCTCCGTCGCCTCCGCGTCGTTCCTCTCCCCCGGCATTGAGACCCGTCGTCAACACCAGTATGGCTTCCCGAGCCCCCGAAACGCCCGCAGAAGAACCGAGTACCAAGTTCCTCACACCAGCCCTCGCTAGCATTACAGAATCGTTATCATTGCTCGGACTGAGTCCGGAGACACTAGCAATGAGTCTTGGAGAATCACTTGCTGAGCGATATCTGGCAACGCTGAGACCGAAACCGGTGGAAAGACCGACTATGGGAGGTTGCGGAATCCCGCGACGCACTCCTATAGCTGAGCCATCCATGCAGCTGTTCTCAAACGATTTCATCGAATACTTGAATCAGATTGCGTAATTTTGTGGTTCCTTGGCTTGAAAAATAAAACGACGAGGCGTCTTTGAACTTTTGTGTAACGATATTGGTCTCTTGAACTCTTACGTGTCCGATTGGCGCTAGTAATAATTTCTGTTAAATTAAGTTGGTATTATTGAAAATAATTTTATGTGTCAGTTTTAGATCGTACTATTGATTTTATTTTAATTTTATCTTGCACTTTGTTGATTAGAAGTTGATTTTATGGGAGTAATAATTAGCGATATAGTAAGATGCCAGAAATTGCATTTTTTTTTTGTTTTGGATTCAATCTCAAATTGAGAAGTATTTTCCTTTTGAAGGAAACTTAAATCGTGAGTTTTTTTTAAATTATGATTACCTTGTATTTCAGTGATACTAATGACCCTATTTAATAGGGCTGTTCGAGTGGCGTGTTGTTTAGTTCAATTTAGTTTATTAGTTATGTTTTATTTTAGCAAAATTTTAAACCTAACTTAAGTGTTATACAATATTTTCGTAGGTTTACTGTCAACATTTATTTGTATTTCACCCACCAAATGGCACTTTATTAGTGTAAAGTAAATGTACGTCTATTAAAGATGCCTTGTTAGGTCTTAATATCAATTTCATTTTCTTATATTTTCACATACTTATCTAATTTAAACAGTAATACTGGTAGAGGATTTTAAGTGTAAGTAATTGCTGTGTCACCAATAATATGGTTAGCCTGTCTATATCTCCTTTATTGTAGGTTATGAAATGTCAAATAAATTGTTGGTTTTCCATATTTCAATAATTATTTATAAGTATCAATGATTAACGGTGAAACACAAGGGGGAAATATAAAGAAATCAAAATGATGTTTCGGAATAGTGCCATATCAGTTAAAAGGGGTGAAAATTACTTTTGGAATCTTAAAAAAAAAGTATTTTAAAACCCCGTTAATCATTGAATCTGCATTTTAATGAAAAATTTAAAGTTTTTTTTGTTATCTATCTACTATACGTTTGATGGCTATCTTGATAGTTTAGAATAAGGGTTTTCTTATTATCTTGAATATGTATTTATTTGTAAGTTTAAATACCGCTTCGACATTTACTAAGCGTAAATTAAGCGATGTGCACATTACTCAGTAATTGTTTAAAGTTAATGTTTTAGGTAAGGTTTTTATACATTTGATACTTATAACTCGCGAAGTGATGACAAGTGATATAATTCATAGATTTAGTGTGTGATAGTGATTAATAAAATAACAACTTAAGTGGTGCGGATAACTGGGCAAGGAGCGTATATTATAGTTAACAGAATATTCGCGGGTAGCCGCAAAATATTAGGCAATAAATTCTAATAAAGACTTGACACTTTTATAGATAAAAAAATTTTGCATTCTTCAATCGATACTGCCATTTACATTTTTCTAATCTAATCGACACATTTCTATTCATATCAATGTTTTAATCGATGAAATTATTATGACGTTTCTCAGTATTGTAATTTGTCAAAATTGGAATTTCCATTTTGACAGTAGTTCTGGGTCTGGGTTGAGCATTTATATTTAATTCATACTTACAACATTCCTTATACCCAAAAGTTTGAAACTTAGTAAGTTTTCCTTATAATGCAGACACTCACTAAGAAACAGTTTCTAGAAATTCCACCCCTATATTAAATTGGAAAGTATATTTAACACGCAAGAGTCACAAATAATATATTTCATTACAAAGTTGTCTAGCAAAATAAAAGTAAATTACTATTATTATTATTTTAATAAACTGGCATTTAAAATTTCTCAACGTAACTAAATTTTTGACACCTTTAACTTTTTTACCTACAGCGTTAATTCTTACTGACAATAGTGATGGGAACGTCATCACAGTTTCATCGACTTATCGATATTGATATGAGAATGTGTTCATTATAATTTGGACTGACTACGTCGTAGTAATCTGTTGCGTAGTTGTAGGATCACGTATCATCACGCCATCATCCGCATCACTGCACCTCATCTCGTCATCGTCATTACGCACGGTTTGAGTGGAACGGCGAACTGGCTCTTATGTCCTTAGAATAAACAACGTAGATTTGACGCGATGTTTCCATGCTTTGATGTCTATATTACAGGATTGAAAACATAAATATACTCCTCAAGCATAAAGAAAACAAAAAGTAAATGCATTAAAAGATTCATCACAAATTTTACAAAACAGACTTTAATGTTACATGAGAAATCGTAAAAATTTAAGATGATCATTTAAAAAGAAAATTGGCAGCTGCCTATAACCCTGAAATTAAAATTCCAAATATATCTAATTACAAACCGCTAAAAATAATAATGCCGGCAGCAATTTCAGCTTACATAAAATTTAATGTTTACGATGTTGTGATTAGGCGTCGCTTGCGCACATCCTGCGTCGGACCATAGGTGCCAGTCGCCTTGTGTGGTTGTAGTACCTCTTAAAATAATTTATATATTAGACTCCTCTGCTTAAAATTTATCCTAAGAAATAGATACGTTTATCATAGCATGGCGTAAAGTTGTAAATATGCCGTTTATCTACTACACGCTTATCGAAGAAGTATTTAATGAGATATTATTGCATACATCTAGTTTAGCCGTAACTCGATAGTACATAACACCACAATATATCAAAGATCCCTAATTATTTTAAAACGGATTCGCCCCGGAGTGAACACACTTCATATGTTAATCAATTTTAATTTTATCGAAGTTTGCTCGTTCTAATATAGAATTATATTTAAAAAAAGATTAAATATACATTTATCTAATTAAATGTATGTTTCCAATAAAATATTTGAAAAAAAAAATAGAAAGACGAGCTGTTGTTGGTATATTTAGAAAAATATTAATAATGATCCAGATCATCTGATGGTGACCATGTACAAATGAAAAGTGAAGTGTGTTTGGGCCGTGGCGACACAAATTATAAAGTCATATTGTTTAATAGTCAAATACAGAGCCATCTATGTAGATGTATTATCAAATATCATAGTACTTGTATAAGATGACTCACCAAATGTATCAAGTCATTGAGCCCCTCTTCCCGGTACAAAATCAAAGTATTTTCAAACGATATTTTAAAACTAAATTTCACAGAAGTTTATATCAAATCCTCCGGTTCAATATGGCTGTTGGTTTCATATTATATAGATATTACAATATTAAACTTCGACAACATTACCTCTTTAGATACAAAAGAAAAAAAATAGTGAATTATAGTGAAACAGTCGATTCCATAATACTACTGGAATATTTACAGTTGAGATGAGAAGAGTACTGGAGTCAAAGCTATACTCTCGGTTCTCACAAATATACAATCCATAGTACATGTATATCTAGCCTGTAAAGAAAAATATCCTACTACTCGGTCGGAACGTGTATTAAGACGATTTGTCATATTTTATTTAAATAAAATCCTCATTTAAAGCTCCTTTACAAATTGAGCTCTCTCAAAATATGTTTATTAGTTTGAAGATTTATAATAATTGTGGATACTTCAAAGGTTGTATAGATAATTTTAATAGAGAACAATAGTTCGGTTCTTCCCAACTTAACAAATGATATCTGATATGTGTTTGATTATTCATATTTTAAACACTTAGTTACTTGTTCAGTTTAAATAATAAATCTAATAACACAAACGTTGCCAACTTTCTTAGTTTATTTGCACATATTTGTTAAATTTTGTAATTAATGACAATTTATTTAGACACCGACATTTTCTTCGTGTTGAACTTTAATGTGGTGTAATTTAGTGAATTGCTTAAAAGTACAAAGAAACAATTTGTTACTTTTGCAAATTTTATAATATAAATCAAATACATATAAAAAGTAAACACTGAACTAGATAATCTTTACAAAATAGTTGCTGTAAATCCTAATAATAACCGCTTTTGTTTTTGTTTCACAGAATTAATACTTGCGTTCTGTAAGTCTTGTTTTATCTTGTTTGAAATTTAGGATCAAAAATTGTTATTTAATATGAAAACTATATTATCTTATATTGGTTCGATCTACATTATCATTATACATAATGCTATTAGAATTCATACGTTGTACCTTAGCACTCTATAAGTAAAACATCGGCATAATATTCGTTGATCTATATTTCTAAATGTATCATGTCTCACTTTGAGTATAGGTTAAAAATCTTATTTTGACTGTAGTCCTTATTTAGAATCGTAGAGGTTTCTTTAATAATAATATCGGTATGAGTGGTGATGTATGAATGGGGTCTCACTTAACATTAAGTTTAGTCATCGTCGTTCTTTAATCATATTGGTAATGGTAGCCTCGTATTATGCGAGTATTGTTATGAATCGTGTACATTCTGGTCATAGAGGTGCGTAAGCGCACCACGCCTAAGTGTAATGAAAAGTGTCTTTCAATCTTCCCCAACTCTTTAAATTAGATTGTATCACTCAGTGTTATGCTACAATCATTAATACTCGTAACTTTAGTTTTAGAAACTTGAACTCACTTGAATGTAGAAATCAGATTTATATTTGGAAATGAACATAGTAAGAGATAGAAAATTCTTACTTTGTTCATTTATTTACAGAATAATAACATGTTATTTTAGATAAAAACAGCTTGAAAGAAATTGATGATTTTGCATAACACTGATTTTTCTAATAAGTTTTCGCTTTAACCTAGCGCTATAATAAGTTGCTAGAGATGACCTAAAAGGTCTAAAGCAGGTTATCGATGTGACATTCAGTATCCAATGGTACCCGGCATCCACACGCTCAAAATTTTCAAAACGCATTGGCTGATTCTAGTATACGGCTGTTATTGGTTAGTGAAAAGATGCAAATCAAAAACGTGTAAATTATATTTTGATACTCGATGTTTTCTACACTAAAGTAGTAAGTCGTATTAACCTTTTGTATTAACTTGTATAGGTAGTGTTAATCGCGCTCGTTCGTATTTAGTTTCGAATTTTGGACGCGGGTTGTCATAAAAACTTTGGTTTTTTGTGACTAAAATGCACATAAGATCTATCTCCCCACATTTTCTGAACTAAAAAATTGCGATTGCGGTACGAGATATTACATTGCAGTCATTAAATACAGACGTCGAGGTGTATCGGTTACATTTAAAGTCAATACAAGTTAGGATCACGGGCTGATTCACATTAATGTCCGCGCTCGGGTTTTAGAACTATAAGCGCATAATTTTTTGTAAGCACATTTTATAAAAGTGGTGATAAATTTACGAATTGGTTAACGATAATAATTAAGTTATTGCGTAGCAATTAGACTAACGTTTACTACGTAATGCGCGGGGTGCAGCAGGGTATGAGTGTCATAACTTTTAATACTTAAAACTTTTGTACTTTCATAAAGATAACAAGTAATTAGTGATAAAGTTTTTTCTATAATGTAATGCGTAAATTAATCATCCAAATAATATACGTTTTTTTACTGGAAATGTAGGAGTAGGTAGTATTTTTGTAAGACTAACGAGATTAGTTCTCGTCATACGTGTATCACAGCGATAAAATTGTATTGTTTAATGACCGTTTGTGCGTCCATATGTATGGAGTAATCTTGTGCAACGCCTACACACCATACTTTCAAAGCAATTTTATAAACAACCATCGCTCAAGATTATATCTTGATCTAAGACGCACAATGATAAGGTCTATGTGTAACTAGAATAGTAAGTCTTCATTATTACCTGTGCATTTTCAATTTCATCAGATGCTTGTAAATGTTTGTCTAAACGAAGTGAAGATTTTGTTCGATAGAATTGAAAAGACAGAATTATGATAAATACTTACAAAAGACGTAAATCTAAAGCTAGAGGCAAAATTAATACCGATGGGACTCTAGAATCACTTGGAAAAAATGTCGTATCGCTCAGTAAAGATGATTAAAATGAATATTTCGCTTTTAAAAGCGTCTCAAGTAGAAGCATTTCTTCACAATTATATAACGGTAATGCATGTTTGTATGGATGAAGTTTTTATAAATTTCAGTTTTGTCTTTTGTGGGTACAATCGTATCTATACGTAGTATATAATTATCGAATAATATTGAGTGTGGTCATGTGTTATGTAAGTGTTCTTTTCTATAATGATCTCTTGTTTACTTACAATTTAACTGAAATAAGGTACGGATTAGGAATAACGTGGAACGATGCTGAGATGCTCAGATGGAAAACGCCAATTGATTAATTTTAAGTAAGATATAAGCGCTTGAATTTATTCTAAGGCTCGTTTTAAATAAGATATAAGACACTTCTATACCATTGAGAATCAATATTATTTAAATACGTGTCAACGTGTATTTTTGTATTTTCCAAAGTCAATGCGAAAGGAATTGGCACAATAAAAAGTATAGATAACGTAAGTATTCTAAGAAGAAAAGTTCCATTTTGTAACGGTTTAAAAATATTGAAAATATTAATTTTGTAACGATAGTGAGCGTTGTATTGTCTATATTGTAAAGTTGGAAATGTGGTTAGTAGTAAGGTTGTTTCAGAAAATTGTAATAAAACGGAGAAGGAACAAAAAAAAACATGTTATATTTTATACGGATCTAGTGTGGCAGCCCTCGGGTTTGCCTCGCATCGTGTTACTTTACGAATCTAGTTTGTAAGTTTACTCTTTAAAAGAGTTTGCAGGTCGTAGTTTTAGTAGGCTTAGTGTTTTTATACCGGCTTGATGTTGTGACATTTATAATTAATATGATATCGATAACAGTTCTACCGAACTAGCGGCCAACACTGATCCATAGAATGTGTAGTGGGTATGTGTGGAGAGTATTCAGTTTTACTTTCGGACGGCAGCGTTCCTCCACCTCGTGATCATAACCAAAGTGTTGCTGTTCGCAAGCATATCATTTTAATACGACGCTAGATACATTTTTCGGTACAAAACCTTAGCAAAGTTTTAATTCTATTTCGATTTACGATATTGTTAGACAATTCTGTGTTGTCACATTTCCAGTGGAAGGTTCAGTCAGGCGTGGTGCGATCTCTATTCGAAGACGCGTCTAGTCGTGCGGTCGGGTATTCCTCCAGATCTCGCCCGCGGCAACACCTCTCCGCTGAATCTTACACTACGATACTGACAAACTACCTGAATTATTTCAGTTTTTAGCAGAATTATATTATTGTCTAGTATTTCCGATTATGTTACGTTTTATATTGCTTATATTAAATATTATGGATACAATGTTTATTAAGTACCTATTTAATATTCATTTTGATGAGGACCTAGTCGATTCTCTATATATCACATCTCCCAAAGTACAAATTCCTTGTTGTTTAGTCCAATTTTGTTTGACTGTTATTGAATGGAAATTACTTTAGCGAGCGTTGTCGCCTTTGCCATATGGTACAGGCGCGTATTGTAGACCCTGCCTACGTCTTGGTTAATACGTACATAACATTGACAACATGCGTCTGGTATTTGTAGCGAAGGACGCACGTTGTAGAATAAACTAGTTGAAATAAATCCATACTTATTACTTTTAAATCAACTTTATTAATTGTACCTCCGGTACACTATTACAATTTATGTTTAGCAGCTTTTAAATTAAGTTAGATTAATTTTTAAATAATTTACCAATTTAGTTAAATGCACAATGAATAACCCAGAAGTCACTTTAGTTTCTTTTCTTTACTAATTTCTGCAAGCCATGTAAAATCTCATGTTTAATTGTCAACCTTTTTATTAACATACCAATGTTTTAGTTATACGTAATCGCCTACTACACATTATCCAATTGGAAAGCTAATTTAGCTATGAAATATATTTCAAATGACATTATACCTACGATTAAATACAATGAAACCTTTATAAAAATAAAACGTATAAAAATATCTTCTGTGTTTCATTTTATAAATTCCCTGTCTGAGAAAAGTGTAGGTAATGAAGTAAGTATATTCAAGACTAGCGGATGACATACGGTTTCACCAGCATAACTGCCGTTCCCGTGAGAATACGGGATTTTTTTTGTGTTTAGCACGCCAAATTGACGTCGCCGCCAGCCTGATGGTAAACCGTGGCGCATCTATCGATTGGGGGCCAGTCTCACAGTCCGTAAGACTTTCGACAGTGGTCCTCAAGTTGGCGGCCCTGTGATGTGCCTCTTCACGCTCCTCTTGAAGAACCCGGGATTGTAAGATGAAGGAAACACGTGCGGGCAGGTCGTTCCATGTTTTTATAGCTCTACTGAGGAACGATCTTTTAAAACGCTCGGTTCTAGCGAAGATTCTCTCCACTGTGAATGAGTGGCATCTCTGCCCGGCACGCGTTGTTCCGGATCGGAGAGGAGAAGGTGGGATCAGGTTGAAAAGCTCTTCAGAACATTCACCGTGATACATTTGGTAGAAGGCAGCCAAGGACACTATGGTTCTTCGTTGCGCTAACGGTTCGAGGCCTCCCGTCACCTCGGGACAACCAATTATTCGGATAGCACTCGCGAAGTTGTCCCAAAGGTAGATAATATAGCCTATGTTACCCGGGATTGTGTTGCCTCGCCACAGTGAAAGAACTTTTCAAATCGGTCCAGTAGTTTCGGAGCCTATTCGTGCAAACAAACTAACAATCAAATCTTTCCTCTTAATAATAGAGGAGTGCTTGTCCCTACACTTATGCATGGTAGTGAAAGTTGGGTGTGGCAGGAGAAGCACGAAAGTAAAATTAATGCAGTGGAAATGAGAAGTTTGCGAAGTATGGCTGGAGTGACATTGAGGGATAAAGTAAAGAATAGTGTGATAAGGGAACATTGCGGTATGACAGAAGATGTAGTGACTAAGATAGAGAAAGGGATGCTCAGATGGTTTGGACATGTGGAGAGAATGGATGGAAATAGGCTGACAAAACAGATTTATGAAGCGAGAGTGAATGAGCAAACTGGTAGGGGTCGACCTCGGCATACTCATATCGATCAAATCGATAATCTTCTGAAAAAAGGCCAGGTCAAGAGTACCCTTAACCGAAGAGCATGTATGAAGACACTTATGAAAGTTGAAGAAGCGAAAGTTGTTTGCCAGAATCGTAGCAAGTGGAAAGTCATAGTCTCTGCCTACCCCGTTGGGAGACAGGCGTGATGTTATGTATGTATGTATGTAATATTAATATAGATAAGGCCAGAGCGGGTCTAAAGGTTTTAGACAGTAAGTCTGACATGCCCAGGTGCTGCAGGTCATCATGCTTAAAAAGCATTAGCCAAGTGGTTGGTACTATGGTCGGCTAGAAATCTGATAACAATAGCTACGCCTCGTCGTCAATACCTTTCTTGCGCTGATGGTATACAAGTAACTTACTTCTAGACAAAGGTACAGAGGCTATCATTTTGGAGTCTCAAATAAATTAAGCCCCGCCGTCCATTACAAACTAGGGGTGTGAATTAGCCAATTCTCGATCATCTGACTTGAAAGCTCGATAGTGGTTGGTACTGTGGTCGGCTAGAAATCTGATAACAATAGCTACGCCTCGTCGTCAATACCTTTCTTGCGCTGATGGTATACAAGTAACTTACTTCTAGACAAAGGTACAGAGGCTATCATTTTGGAGTCTCAAATAAATTAAGCCCCGCCGTCCATTACAAACTAGGGGTGTGAATTAGCCAATTCTCGATCATCTGACTTGAAAGCTCGATAGTGGTTGGTACTGTGGTCGGCTAGAAATCTGATAACAATAGCTACGCCTCGTCGTCAATACCTTTCTTGCGCTGATGGTATACAAGTAACTTACTTCTAGAGAAAGGTACAGAGGCTATCATTTTGGAGTCTCAAATAAATTAAGCCCCGCCGTCCATTACAAACTAGGGGTGTGAATTAGCCAATTCTCGATCATCTGACTTGAAAGCTCGATAGTGGTTGGTACTGTGGTCGGCTAGAAATCTGATAACAATAGCTACGCCTCGTCGTCAATACCTTTCTTGCGCTGATGGTATACAAGTAACTTACTTCTAGAGAAAGGTACAGAGGCTATCATTTTGGAGTCTCAAATAAATTAAGCCCCGCCGTCCATTACAAACTAGGGGTGTGAATTAGCCAATTCTCGATCATCTGACTTGAAAGCTCGATAGTGGTTGGTACTGTGGTCGGCTAGAAATCTGATAACAATAGCTACGCCTCGTCGTCAATACCTTTCTTGCGCTGATGGTATACAAGTAACTTACTTCTAGAGAAAGGTACAGAGGCTATCATTTTGGAGTCTCAAATAAATTAAGCCCCGCCGTCCATTACAAACAAGGGGTGGGAATTAGCCAATTCTCGATCATCTGACTTGAAAGCTCGATGGAGACTTACAAGGCAAAAACATCTTATCTCTTTCTCGTGTTTTACGAATCCCAGATAAAAGACATAGAAAATTGTTCTATTCCTGATCTCTCTTTTAAGGTTTCTCACAATAAGCATTTGAGCGGAAATCAAATGTGTTCTAAAACATAACTGGAAAACGTCACAACGCGAGCGGAGTCGCAACCAACAGCTAGTTTATATTTCACCCAGTCAGAGTAAGTTTACATTAGAAGTGTCTAACGGTGCTGCGTATCTAGAGGCTCTATCTAGCCCCTGCACTTTATTAACACAAATGAGCTGAGGTCAGCTTGGAACCGTTGCGATTGGCGCTTGACCCCCGTGACCCAATTAGGACAAATAGCGAAGGCTATTCTTGCAGTGAACAAACATTGCGAGTGCAGGAAAGGAATTTGATTGAAATGGTCGCTCAGATTGGTGATTATTCGTTCACGTCCTTTATTTAAAAGCTTTAGGCTCTGATTTAGTTGATTGATGATGATTTGAAAAATTCAAATGCATGGTGATTACTTCGATTAATACAAATAAAAAAAATTGTTTGATTTTTTCATACATAATGGCAATTTCGTAGGTAAAGACCTAATATACTGCTTGAATTTATAGTCGTTCTGGAAAGGAAAGGTTTAGGCACAGTTTCGATAACAGAACCGATCGGCACTGTCAATTTGAAAATCAACAAAAACGATGGAGACGGAAGAGACGCGCTTGACGCTATGCAGAGACGTCTCTGCATAGCATCAAGCGCGTCTAGTAAATACCTCGCGGGAGTCATCCCAAAGGTGAGAACAGTATTCGACGCAGGGAACATTTTCTTAATTGTTGGTTTGTTGATTTTCAAATTGACAGTGCCGATCGGTTCTGTTATCGGAACTGTGCCTAAACCTTTCCGTTCCAGAACGACTATAAATTCAACCAGTATCCCTGTGCATATTTTACGAATCTGATAAAGCGCTCCACACGCTGGTGGAGTGCACGGCGTGGGCGCAATAGCGCCAGGTCCTCGTAGTGGGTCTGGACGTGGACACTCTCTCGCTCGAGGCCATGGTAGAGCCATGACATAAGTGGGATTGCGCCGCCTCTTTCTGCGAGCAGGTCATGTTCGTGAAAGAGGCGGTGGGACGGGAACGGGAGTGAACTCTCCCATCCAAATTCCGCAGTCGATGGCTCGGGCGCCGCCGACGTGTCTTCGCCGAAGACTATCGGCCTCCATGATCGAGGGCCTGTGGACAGTGAGAGGGCGGCTCACCGTCCTTACAGAAGCAGGCCCATGACGGCAGCGTGACGTGAGAGCTTTACGCACGCCCCCCCTAAGAAGCGGGATCACACCCGAAACCTCCCAAAGACGCGGGATAGCACCCGAACCACCCCCTGGGTGAGGCCACAGTGGTGGCCGTAGGTCTTTTGGGACTCCTGGGACATCCTTCCGAGGGCTTACCCGGGGCTCCAGACCATAGGCTGTTGGGCGTTACGTGAGGTTTTTTAGTCGGTAGAAGTCCGGCATAGCATCCATGAAAGATTTTCCCTCACGTTAAAAAAAAAACTTAGCTGATAAAACGCTATCTACACTTTTAGCGTAGATACTTAATGTATATTTCCAATTACAATTAATATCTACAAACATGGGTACCTGATTTATTTACGCAACTGTACCACGCATCCAATACAGCATCGTAATCTACATTAATGACGGCTAGTTTATGTCCTCCTGGTCAATAAATAAACTGAACAACTAAATAATGTCTACAGAATACCATAGCAGTATTTCACACACCCTCGGAAAGGATTAACCGGAATCTCGTCGAGTGTTACCTACCGTTTTACTGGTATTACTGTCTCGTAATCCCACTGTTACTAATTTAGAGATAAGGAATTCCTTGAGAATATGTTACGAAGAGAATTAGGGGTGATTTAATTTGCATGCTACTGCTAAGCAAGGATTCCAGTAATCACTAAATCGAAAGCACATTATTTAATGCTGACGTAGGAGTCTGAAGATGCAGTGTTTGGTTTGCATTAGTGAATGAGTTAGGTTAGGTACCTACAATTTGAATAAATTCGATTGAATCAAATACTTAGAGTACATAAATTTAAATTAAACTTTTTCTTTACTTACTAATAAATAAAAGAAAGTTAGATAAAGACATCTGATTGGGCATTTACTTATCTAAAAAACTTCTCTACATAGTATTTAGTTGGGTTTTACACGTTGTTAAACGCGAATGCTAGATGGTATATACATATATAGATACCTATCTACTCAAATTTCAAATATTTCAGGTTATTAGAAAGTACGTAGGTACAATAGTTACCTACGGTCTTTAATCAACAATACGGTACGTAAAATGCTACATGTTACATGAGGTTTTTTAGTCGGTAGGAGTCCGGGATAGCATCCATGATGGATTTTCCCTCACGTTAAAAAACAAAAGGCAGCGTCCACTGGCGCTACAACGCATTCAAAACGTCGCCGTCGTCGGTGCATCTAAATAAATAATATTTCGCGTAAAGTCCCGAATCCTATAAGTAGGTTCGACTTAGGTTCTGCTCAACCAATACAATCAATTATGCGACAGTTTTTAAATTAGACAAAGAGCTCTTCTGAGTGCTTATCCGGGGCTCTCGACTGTTGTAGGTAGTGGTAGGGCAAAGTTAATTTTAGGCGGCAAAAGTCCGGCATGCCATTCATGAGGGATTTCCACGTGTAATAAAACAAAGAGCTCTAAGTATAATAAAAAATAACGGCAAAAAATATCGAAAAAAAAATAACAGAAAAACATACGAAATAAAATGATGGAAATAAAACACAAAAAGGTCAGGCACGCATAACATTTTTCTTTTACGATATGCCTATTGATTTTGGATACAAGTTTAATAAGTCGTATCAGAAAATTAGATTACTGTTATAAAACCCTAATACGGAGCTACGTCACGTCAAGTCAATAAAACTACTTTTATGTTCTATGAAAGTACACCACCACACCCTAAGGTCCATTTTTATGTAGTGCCCAGTTTACTGGGCAGCCCTTTAGAGCTATCAAATTTCTGTAAACTTATGTAAACATGAATGTAATGACTGTTCAACATTTACCGATGAAATTACATCGTAAATACAAGGATTGCCAAAGTATTTCAATTAGTTGAAGCTGATTTGATAGCTTTTATAAAATAAGGCTTAAAAGCAAAATTGTTGTCGGCCTCTGTAATGCAGAGATTAACTTAATCTACCTGCTGACCCTGCTGTGCAAAGACTTTTCAGTTCTCGAGCTGTAACAGATACTACGCCCGACAAATAATTGTTTCAATTTGTGATTAATCTCAGTAGGATCCTCGGACCAACCCATATTCAAGCTTTAGGTAACAACATGAAAAAGAATCCCCATAATGTAGGTGATTCCATTCCATTTGATCATTTCCTGTCTCGTTTACCTACTGGGCTACAACAAAAAACCGGCCAAGTGCGAGTTGGACTCGCCCATGAAGGGTTTCGTAGCAGCAAGTAACATAATATAAAAGTTCTTATAGTTCGTTGTAACTTTGATTGATGTTTGAACATGTTCGCAGTGGTAGTGATTTTTCTAACCGAAAATTGCGGTTTACGACGTATTAAAAAAAAACTACCAGCTCTATCTCGTTTAAACCAATTTTCGTTGGTAGTTTTTATGGCAATGTACATTATATATTCTTTTTAGATTTATCATTCTCTTAGTTTAGAAGTTAGAGGTGGGGGGACACACATTTTTCCAGTTTGGACGTAAATTTTGGGGGTTCCCATACTCAGAACTGAAACTTTCTTTCAACAAAACCATACGTGTAGGGTATTTATAGATAGGTCTTCAAAAATGCTATTGAGGTATCTAACATCATATTTTTCTAAACTGAATAGTTTGCCTTAGAATCATAATGCCGTTCAAAGAATACATCTAGTTACCAAGTTCCAATAGCATAGGCCTTATAGTTTCGGAGAAAAGTGGCTGTGACACACGGACGGACAGACAGACAGACATGACGAATCTTTAAGGGTTACGTTTTTGCCATTTGGCTACGAAACCCTAAAAATATGATTAGAAGGTGCTATGGGGCCCGATATCGAGTACTTCAGGACTACTAACGAACGAAGTCATGGCGACGAGGAGAAAAGCTCGAAAGCGACCCATGTATTGTTGGGCACTGGTACTGTTTGGTTAAAGATAAAGTTGGGTGATGATTAATAGAATATAATGTAATACTTATTATGATAAAAGTACAGAGGTTTATGAAACGAACGAACAAACGAGTTAGTTAATACATTCGGAGGGGTTCTCTCCCAATGTATCCAATATATAATCCTCCCTATTCCACTTTCAAGAAGTGGGATAAAACCCAAACTCGCAGGGAGAGTGTTCGTTGATAGACAAAGTCTATCGGGAGCCTTGTGGTTTCCGAGGGTTTACCTACCCGAAACTCCCGGCCATAGATTTAATCCGATAGGAGTCCGTCATAACGACTTAATTACTTACTAGCTAAAAGGACAATTATCAAAAAATATAAAATTCCAACACAAAATTTCAATTGAATTATTCACTACAGTCATACTTCATCAATGTAGGAGATAACTTCTATATATTTTTAAGTAACATTTTCATCAAACATTTAATAGTTGTCCACTCTCTCCCACCCAATGTTTACTCACTTGATTGGATTCGTGCCTTTTATATTTACTTAGACCATTGCTTTTTAAACACTTGTATCATACTAAGGTTAGTTTTCATTAGTCGTATAGATTGCGTATGAATCTTTGCAAGTAGAATGTGAGCTCTCTATGAAATTTTACCTCATTACAATAAAGTATAGTGAAATTTAAGTGTTAGTTTTTCTTTAGACTAATGATTTCTTATCGAATTTTCTCATGTTAGAGTGAATTTAAGTTGTGATTGTATCTTAAAGTTCTATTTTCACTTAAAATTAAAAATTATTAATTTCCAGGAACAGGCTTAAGAGTCCATATTACGCCAAATAGACTATTACTTTGATCTAGATCTCAGGACTCGTGAGGTATGCTGAATTAAAATTTGAACACAGACAACTTCAGTTCATGAACTAAAAACGCTCATCTAGGTTTGAAACACGATTACTCATCAAATTATCGATAGATTTTTGTGTTGAAAATACCTCGATTTCTGAAATTTTAAGCTACATCTCGTATGTTATAAGATGTTTTTATAATATAAAATATTTATAAGACAATAGTAAAATCTTCATTTGCACTAGAGCATGTTTTTTCATATTGGTTATAGTTTTTTTATAATTAATTTATTTCGTTAAAAGCGCACAAAAACCGATCGCATCTCTCTCTTTCTTGCACGCTAAAATGTATATCTTCTATCTTCTTTTAACAATTTGGCGTCTGGTAGGCTCTTAAGCTCTAGTTTTTGATACGGACCCTGTACATCTACTTGTGTCAAGTAGTCCTGAAGTTACATAATGCTCATTATGTATTTAACATTTTTGAATAGAAAACTAAAACAAATTTACCAAAAATATTCGTAGCTGTCGTAGCAAATCTCTATAGCATTGAACGACGTAGCACATTTTATATTAAGTAATCTACGAGGGTCACTTCAAATACTTCAAACTCTTCCCAGAAGCAAAGGTCAGTCGAGAAACTAGTGTAATTTATGCAGCCTAAATATTAAAGTGAATAATTTGCCGCGAACTGTTAGCCTCATATGAATCTACCCTAACGCAATAGCCGATTTAGATCTCCTACTAGTAAATCTATCAGATAATACTTTCTGATATAAATTAGAAAATGTTTGCGAGTGACTTAATTGAAATTAGATATCATGTTGTGAAACTTTGATTAAAATGCTGTATTTAGAGAGTAATCCTTTCTGTACCTAAGTAATTTGATCTTCAAATACTTGGAATTTATTCTTGGAGATTAGTCCAATAGAGCTGCTAAGTGACATGTTTTTGAGGTGAATTTATCCCTACTAATATTATAAATGCGAAAGTAACTCTGTCTGTCTGTTACGCTTTCACGCCCAAACGGCTGGAGCGATTGAGATGAAAATTTGGTATAGAGATAGTTCTAGGCCCTGGGAAGGACATAGACTACTTTTTAACCGACTGCGCAAAAGGAGGGTTATGGTTTTACGCGATAACGACTTCTATGCGGTCGAAGCCGAGAGGAACAGCTAGTAAATATACATACATATAAATATGAGTTGACATTTGGTAGTCTCACTAAAATCGAGAACTGCTAGCTGGATATGGCAAATAAAATATGTTTAGAAATGTTTTTCCAGAACAAGAAATTTTAAAAATTGTTGGGGAAATAGATTACCTAATTAAATATTGTTGGTCTTAAAATATTTCCAGTCCAGTCCAGGATAGGTTTAAAGGATGAGAAAACTTTAAAAATAGAGGGGTAAATATTAAAAGCATACATCTTTTCCTTATCAACTGTACTGTCGTAGAACATAATTTTTTTGTACTTACAGCGACACAGCATGTACCTAGTCTTTAAAGAATTTTGCGATAAATTATGAGATACTAGCTCCTCCCCTCGGCTTCAACCGCGTAGAAGTCGTTATCGCGTAAAATCATTACCCTCCTTTTGCGCTAAAGTAGCGCTTCCTATGGACTCAAACATTCTCTATGCCAAATTTGAAAAAAATAGTTTCAGTGGTTTAGGCGTGAAAGCGTAACACATATACCTACATACAGACAGACAGACAGACAGATTTACGTTCGCATTTATAATATTAGTAGGGATAGTGATGAATTAAGAAATTAATTTTCGCTTCATTGCAAATAATTCACTATGCTAGATGACGTCACCATACCCGTTATTAAGTACGATGACGTCATCTCCAACGCTGTGTAGCTTGAAGGAAAACTTGCACTCGATGACTCACGTGTATTTTAAACGTATGTAATTTCCATTATGGCATTATTAGAGCATACGCAGTGGTTTTAATCGGTTCGAATGTGATATGCAACGGTGAGCTAAATGAAATCAGAGCTCAGAGGTTTAAAGAATGGTGTTGTTTGTTATAAATAATAGTATGTTATCGTATTCACGTCGGGTACTATTATTGTTATTTAGTTTTAGTGACTATTTGTCAATGGGTTGCAGCTGAAAATCAGCGTCGTTTGCCATTTAGGTAAGCGACATTTTGCTGAGCTGTGGTCCCTTTTGGCACAATGTCAGTGCTATCTACCTAACTTATGAATTAGTAAACCTGTAATATTGTGGCATTTTACCAAAAAAAGGATTTTTCTATTTCTATTTCTAAGAAGAAAGAGTAAGGCATTTTGCTTGCAACACAATTGTGTAGGTACGTACATTTTTCTTTTAATAGGACACGAATTATTTAGTATTATTTTATTCGACTACCTCCATATTATAGTTAAATTGTATTTCCATGTAACTGTTTACACTACTCAGTGGCAATAACACTTTTCAGAACAATATCTGATACGATGACGTCATCGAAATCGCGGAGAGCCTAAACGAGTAAGTTGCTACGCGAATGATGACTCATGTGTAGGAATCCCAGCCTGAAACAGAAAAGGTTTCATCATCAGTCATCCTACTAATATTATACATATAAGTGAAAATTGTTGTATGGTACTCAATCTCGTTCTAAGGGCTAACGGATCAGCCTCGAACTCCTAAGTCAAAGTTTCCTACGCAACCAGAATTAACGCTCAAATGATGATCAGCAATCTAACAATACCTAAGACTGGCTTCTTACTGCTTCGGTGGCGCATTGGTTTATGTAACCGACTGACGCACTGAGGTTCGATACTGGTGTCGGTCCAAATATTTGTGTGATGCCCGAATGTTTGTTTCGGAGTTTGTGGTGGTTTCCATGTATAATATTTATGTACTAACGTAATTAGAAATATATAAGTATGTTTATATGTTGTATAGATTCCATAACACTAGTTTATTTTTAACCTCCGATGGAAACCCGAACGGGGTGACTCTCCCCTAACCCATCTTTGTTTGCACTCGTGTGTGTGGGTGTGTGTGTGTTTGTAAGTCTGTCTGTGGCATCGTAGCTCCCAAACGGAAGACCCGATTTTGATTCTGTTTCTTTTGTTTGAAAGATGGGTTTGGGGAGAGTGTTCTTGGCTATGTTTTATAAAAATAGGTTAAGCCATTTTAAAGATATGAGGGGTGAAAGTGGTGATGAAAAATTGAATGTGTTCAAATATACCGCAAGTTTTATGAAAATCGGTTTTGCCATTCGAAAGATATGAGGAGTGGAATGTATTTCTAATTCTGTAACCACACTCCGCGCAATTCGCATTAGCTCTGAATAATTGTTGATAGACTATACGTATGTTGATATTAAAAAAACCCTATAAAAAGCATGAAATAAAAAATTCAATTAAAAATTTAAAAAACCCCCGACTCACAACAACCAACAAAACAACAACAACCAACAAAGAACAAAAAACCTGTAAAAAGTAAAAAAAAAATAACTATTATAAATTATGACCTATCTACCCTAAGTATTGAACCTTTATTATTAGCTTTATTTAGGCCGGACCTGACATCTGGGGGCTAGACGTTGTGTGAGCTTGTGTGAGAATTTTCCAACAGTATTATATTTGTCCAACAACCAATCAATACATAACTAGACAATACCAGGACAACATACTTATATGAGAGCTCATACAATGCGAAACAGTAGTAACACCCTATGCCATTAAACAACTTTATGCCACCACATCAAAAAAATAAATTCAGCCGCTATTATCAGTAACCGCCACCCGTGTTTATGGTGCGTAACATGCAATAAAATTTGGGCTTCATCGTTTTGCAATCTCCCTATAGACCACCGCCTTGATGAACACCCTAAGACTTTATATTTGTCTATAAAATTTTTATGTAGCACACATCTTGGATAACACCTTGTTTGTGTACGTAGTTGTTGCTATGCAATGCTGAGCTATAAATTATAGCGCAGTTGTTGTGACAATTTGTTTTTAAGAAAATTTTATAATTAATTTTAATGCTTAGTCAGTTCACCAATAGCTATAAAAATTAAATGGAGCAACTTCTAAATAAGGAAAAAGTAATTATGCAAGACGTCCCCAAACCATACAACAACGGCATCGGCGAATCATAGGTTGATTTCAAAACGAACTTTATTAGTCTGTTTTGCAATTTGCTGTTCTGAAATTTGTGACCGTTGCAAAGCGTTGGTGATTTCAATTTACGAAAGTTTGCCTCCTTCGGAAAGCACGTTATGTCGTTAGTAACATGGTAGTAAGCTCAACACTGCATTAGGCTCAGAACCTATTACGTGGGACAAACAAAATACATTTGTACTTACCTATGCCTCTGGCTACCCATCCCAGGAAAAACACGTGAGTGTAATGCTAACTTTAAAACTTTTGCGTTGCATGATATAAATGTATCGAGACCATGTAGTGACCGTATTGTATTTTTAAATATTTACCCTTTTCATTGGTAAAATTATAGCAGGGGTGGCCAACTTCATGATCGATCACGGCTACTATTTATTCTATCATGGCACTGCAAAACTACGCCTATTTATTCTATCATGGCACTGCAAAACTACGCAAAATAATCACCAATTTAATGAGAAGTACAAGGATCGTGTGTACAGTTCATAGGCTGCGGTGACCACCGGTCCTTCTGGTGGGCCGTATGCTTGTCTGCCACCTTAGTGGTATAAAAAAAAAAGTCTCAATTGAAATATGTTTGTATTGATATTGATAGATGGCACAGGTTTTCGTCATAATTATGAAACTAATTTGGTCTAGCACTACCTAGACCAAAATCTGCTATTTTTATTGTGTCAAAACAATTTCGTAATGGCAGTTCAATAGAGACTCGTCGCATCGGCTACGAACAATTTGACAATTTTCGTAGCTATAGCTACGAATAAGTACCTGTCCCAATTCTTCTTGTACGAAAGTTTATTGTTGAAAAATCTTATGTCTCATCTTTTTCCATTCTAAATATGAGACAAATAACATTTTTTCACTAGTAAACTTCAACACAGTAGTACAAGTGGTACGATCAAGAATCGGCGCGACCAGTTCCAACACAATTGAAATTGCTGACTTAGGTCCCCTTGTATATAGCACCATATCGCATAGCGCGCCTGTGTGGTCCTGAATGCAAGTCTAAACAAGATGGAGCGTCACGTTCGGTCGCCTGGTCAGCGAAAGTAATGAGTCGTAAAGCTACTGAACGGTGTAAAATGGACGGGTACAGGTAAAGGACCTCTCTGTGATCCCGTTGCTTAGAGAGAAAGCTTTGTCGTTGCATACCAGTAATTGTTTTAATATTGTTAATGGGCTTGATGTAACGGAATGACTAAATAGTTTTGACCGCCTGAACCTCGCTGAAGGTCCTGGGTTCGATTCCTGGGTCGGTCCAAATATTTGTGTGATCCACAAATGTTATTTCGAAGTTTGGGTGTTTTTTATGTATTAATATGTATGTAGGTATTTAGAAATATATAAGTATGTCTATCAGTCGTCTAGATCCCATAGCACAAGCTTATATTAGCTTAATTTGGATGATGTTGTGTGAAAATGTCCACAATTATTTTATTATTATTTTATAGTACTCGATAACTTTCAGAGAATAGCCACTGAGATTTTGCACCATATTATAAACTAGCTGATGCCCGCAGCTTCGCCCGCGTTAATTTTCACTTCGGGGATAAAAAGTAGCCTATGTGTTATTCCAGACTATAATGTATCCCTGTACCAAATTTCAGCCAGATCCGTTCAGCCGTTCGAGCGTGAAAGAGTAACAAACATCGACACTCACAAACATTCGCATTTATAATATTAGTAAGATGTTATAAAGACAAACAACAGGGGGTGCTAGCTATGGGCTGCCTATATTTTCAGTCGGACTCCCTTCTACCCGGACAGACGTCAAATACAGTATATTAAGAACGCCTGTATAGATTAGATTAGAAAGAGACAGTGAGTCTCTTAATCTTCTGGTATTACTCATCTATCCGAATCGAAGGTATTCGAAAGAAGCCTTGAAGGGGATGAAAATATTGTATCGACAAAACTACCCATAAATTAAATCCGAAATATTTTAAATTCATCTGTCAGAGCGCAAAAATCGCATAAACTGCTACGCGATTTTCTACAAAGGATAAAACGATTTGAGAGCTTCCTATCATCATTCAAACTTTCATTCCCGTGGCATTTGGAGCATTTCCGCCCTGAAATATTAAATAACTCCAACTTAACATTTACCTTCTTCAAAAACAAATTAGTTCACCGAATTACGGACAAAGGGTACAATTCTTTGCAAATCTTTTTAAAATCTTTTCCTATGACAAAGGGTCAGCTTTAGACTAGGGGGTGTGTCAAACCCCCGTTGTGCGACAAAATTAGCCAAGTCAGGCCCAAATTAAAAAAGAAATCAGCCGAAAGTTAATCCAAAAAGTTTTAATTACGTTTATTTTACTCATCAGGCAATTCCGTTAATTAATTTAAGGAATAATGGATTTTCCTTTTGACTAAGAAATGAGCACTTCAAATCAAAATGCTTGTTAGAAAGTATAAAACAATGATTACTGGGTAATGTAAACAAGGATTTGTACGGACTGTTTAAATAATATTGCTGTCCCTATCCGTGAATAAACATTGTCCGGAATGTTTTATAAATGCAATATTATTGTCACTGAATGAATATACTGGCAAATAGTTATTGATAATAAATTATACAGGATCTTAAACAATCCTTGAATCACATGAGTATAGAAAATATATTGCAAACTTATTATATTATCATGCCTTTATTCCATTTGGGGTAGGCATGTACTAAGATTTTGGGTCCTTCTGCTTCCACAAGTATTTTGATATACGCTTGATTTATTAGTATGTTTGAAGTCAGTCAAAATAGTAGCCTAACCAAGATCTTCACGACCCAAGCGACCTCGCAGGCAAGAAGAAGGCGCTCTTAGAGAGATGGTTAGTTTCTCGTTCTTTTAAAAATTGTAAACAGGAATGCAAATTATATTCATTATTCCGAATAAAGATTCTTATAAAAAAATGAACTTTTTCATAGGCTCAAATTTTACTACACAAAATGTTTATTTACTTGATAACAACTCTTAATAATATCTAGTAAGGGATAAGTATAAAAAACTTACCTAACAACTTTGTCACGTATCTTAATCTCTTATCGTAACATTTTTCAGCAGTTTTCCTAATTAAGAGACTTCAAAAACTCAAAACGTGTAAACAAGAGATGGTTGCTCAGATATCCCGAGCTTTCTAAGCGTGAAGAACCCTTAATTGTGCCTTTACACCTTGCGCACTTGTTCTGGCTCTGAAGAGGTTCCGTTTTCACGCCCCAAACATAAAAGGTTCCACTCGTTTAGAAGTTTGCGAACTCTTTCGAAAGGAATGCAACTTGTTTGAATGAAGATCAGAGAGCGAATTGAAACGGGAATAATTTCTTATCAAATATTTTATAGGAACTTAAAAAGTTTGGACCATTTCAATTTGCCGGTCCATTATAACACGGAAATAGGTGCATTATATATACAACTAGCGGACGTCATGCGGTTTCACCCGCGTAGTTCCCGTTCCCGTGGGAAGACGGGAATAAAATATAGCCTATGTTCACCGCAAAGAGTGAAATTAGTTCGTATAAAAGTCTCCATCCAAAGGTTGCCTTGAAAAAATCGCCTTGTGCGATAAGGCCGCCAATTGTAAAACCTGTATTTAAGATTGTCAATGTGTATAAAATGTATACGTGTTTTGGTGTTATAATAAAGCATAACTAACTTAGCTATACTAATATAATAAATAAAATATAGTATAAAAATACTAAGAGTGTAGCTTCCCAACAGTGAAAGAATTTTTCAAATCGGTCCAATAGTTCCAGAGCCTATTCGATACAAACAAACAAACTATCAAATCTTTACTCTTTATAATATTAGTATAGATAGGTGTAACTACATTAATTTAGTGCTCATTTCACCTTATAGTTTTACGTGGAACGCAAAGCAATAAGGTGAAATATAGGTATGCTGATAAACTGTAAGAGCACCCTACCCTTTTGTAGGCTAATGCAGCTCAAAAGCAGATTAGTTCGACTAGGACCCAGATAGCCCATTTCCTTATATTTACAGCCTACAATTTAAACATTAACGAAATAACTTAAACTTATTTCCAACTGGAAATATGGCCATGCTGCATCGTCCAAGCGAACTAATTATAGTACACTTTGTCCATAAAGAATAAATCCAAAAATTTACACGTCTACTTACATAAAAGACAGACAATTTCCAACATGATTTAAAGCTCATATTCCACAGTTGGTAGCAAAAGACGATTTTTTAAATTCAGCGAACGCTTTTATAATATTTCACTTTTACGAGCGTCGCGAGGCGTGGAGGTGCGTCTGCGCCCGCCCTGGAAATCGTTGTAATGGCCATATTATCTTTTACCATCTTTCGTAGAAATAACTTATACATATACCAATAATATAGTAGTCTAAGTCCACGACCTCACCTTTTTTCTTCTGTATCACCATAATTTAGATTTATAAATCTGTTTTAGAATCGAATTTCAAAACTAATTTTATCCGAATAGTAAACATCTAGCAGTCACACAAAAAATTAATAAAAGAAAATGTTGGACAAAAAAGCTACTAATGAGATAACGTTATAAATGCCCCGACTCTCTACGAGCTGATCGACGAATAGACCACTTCAACAGCCCTCACAACTTCTCATAAAAGACGCAATAGTTTCATTCACATCCCAGACAAAACCTCGCATCATAATTAGGTAGAATGCTCATAATATCCATTTCATAAAACGTAATTACACAGCGAGTTCTTTTATAATGCACACTACTGTTACATTAATTAGATATAGCCTCACAGACGCTGAGAAAACTCGTAAATTGTAACATAAACTTTTTCAATTTTCACCTGCATTTATAGACGCGTAAAGTGAGGAGAACGTCCTTACACAAGTACCTAAATAATACCCGCAGGTTGACGACGCCCGCGGCGCGAGGCAACATAGCGACTTGATAAGGGCTCCAGCGGTATAAAATGCATGTAAACACCTCCTTTGCCGAGTGCTCGGGGACCAAATGTTGTCGACTGCTCTCCTCTCAAATTTAAACGCACCTACGTACTTTAGATATGACTTCTTTGAATTGAAAATTGTAATTTTATTTATGTTGTAAAATGTGCTAGACGTCAGCTTGCTTCGTTTGTGACTGAAATTGCATACATTTAGTCAGGCAAGAGTGCTTTTGATATAAGTTTTAAAACCTGGTAACGTTTCTTATAAATAAAATACTCTCGTACTTAGATTATTTATGTGCGTTCATTCTGGTGTATTTTTTACGAGTAGGTACTTACTTTTATATAGGTTTATAATATTGTTGCTTTTGTGTGATGTGATTATATACTTAGTCACATCTATGTACTTAATTATTTTTATCCGTCTGTATAGCTTATACAAGATGAGTTGGATCAAAATTGAAAAAGTGTTTTAATATGTTCTATTTTTTTATACTTATAGCGCAAAATCTTACCGACCCAATTCATTTCGTAGAATGACAAAAACGCCAACTATTTCAAAATTTCTGTAAAAGCTATTGCATAGAGAAGAAAAACCTTGAATTAAAACCCTATACCAGCCCGCGGGACAATGTGTTATAAAGCAAGCACTGAAAATAGAAATAAATAAATAAATTTTGAATAAATATTTGTGGACATTCACACCCAACATCATCTAGCCCAAATTAAGCTTACGTTAGCTTGTGCTATAGGATCTAGACGACCGATATACATACCTACTTATATATTTCTAAATACATACATATCATACATAGAAAACATCCAAACTCCGAAACAAACGATTGTGGATCAACCAAATATTTGGACCGACCCAGGTATCGACCCAGGCCCTCCAGCACCGCAGGCGGTATTACTACCGACTACGCTACAGAGACAGTCAAAGAAAGAAGATATCAGGGGGAGACCTTCATCTTTTCTTCTACCTAAGATACTCGGGTAGGAGAGTTCTCTTCCGCATCCTCCCTGCCGCCTCTTTCACGATAGTTTAGCTTTACCTAGATGTTTAATAATTCCGATAGGGGCTTTCTTCCGCGCGCGCTTAAGTTGTGGAATGATCTTTTCGGTTTTCCTAAACGCCTACAGTATGGGGTTCTTCAAAAAGGAGCAGTGTAGCGCCTCTGGTGTTGCAAGCGTTCATATGCTGCGGTGATCACCAGTACATTTCTGGTATGCTTGTCTGCCACCGTGGTGGAATAAAAAAAATCTTCTATCAAAATGTCAATGATTCACTCTATTTTTCACAAATTGACGTACCTAATATGTTCCCAACTAACGAATATGAAGATATCATCTCCAATAACATCAAACAAGACGTTCAACAGACTATCAGCTAATCTAGTTACACTCATATGTCCATTACTCGCACAAAATTCAATCCGTTAAGAGTGCTCCTGTTAAACTTCACTCCGCATCAGCGTAACTATAGTACCACTGGCAATCATTCTAATGGCCCGGCCGGACTCGCAGACCGAATTAGTTCTTTTCAAACTATTCCCATCATTGAATTGAAAATGTCCAGACAGATACTAAATTTCTATTATTCTGTAGATTTTTGCTTTATAACTCGTAAAAGATTGGCTTCAGAGATGAATGGTTAGTGATGTTACTTTAGATGCCTAGTTTTTGAAACGAGCGGAGGGTGTAAGCGTGTTTTGTAAAAAGTTAACTGAATTTCATTACTGCAATGTTTCAGCTTTTAACGTTTCGTGTTTTTTTCCAACAGTAAGTATAAAAAAATTCTAGGAAGAAGTTACAATTCACACAGTTGACAGCCTCATTGAGCAATGGGAGAGTGTATGCTGCTGTTCGTTGCACAGCCCTGGTTCGAATCCCGGGACGGGACGGAATAAATATTATATTTAGGTGGTTGACACATTCTTTTGAAGTTTAGGTGCTTTCTATGTTTATTATTGTATTAGACAACTTCAAATGAGTACAAAAGTCATTTGCATTGATCTATAATTACAGCACATTTGCCTTTTGATTGAGAATGACATCCCAGTCAAGTTTCAGTTAGATAACCAAGAAACAACTAGGGAGGTAAAATGAACTTTATTTTTTATAACTAAGGTGATGGAAAGTGGTCACCGTAACCTATGGTCGTTTGCAACATCAGAGGCCCTAAGCTAAGAGATGAATTGCGAGTCCTGGTGTATCCTTCCGAGGGCTAACCCGGAGCTCCCAACCATAAGCTGTTAGGTAGAATACGTGTTTTTATTAGTCCGTAGGAGTTCGGCATAACATCCATGTCTTAGACCATCTAACACAGGACCCGCCTTACTGAAGCATTCCCCTCTGCCAAGGCAATAGACCATTCGGACTAAGAGGTTTATAAAAAGCACTTGAGAATCGATTGATTCACTATCATAGTGATCATAATCGACATACATCGGCCTTAATCTGAGGACGCCATGCGTTCGCACACAGCTATAACGATTATGATAGTGAATCAATCGATTCTCAAGTGCTTTTTATAAACCTCTTAGTCCGAATGGTCTATTGCCTTGGCAGAATGGTCTATTGCCTTGGCAGAGGGGAATGCTTCAGTAAGGCAGGTCCTGTGCTAAATAGTCAAAGATCCATGTAGATGATGATGAAGTAGATCTCAAGCTTAAGTATAGTTGCAATACCTTTTGTCTAAATTTCATATTACACTGTGACACAAAGCAAATCCTTTGCGTGTTACTTGTAGCTCTGGGCTCTATTTTCCATTTGCCGACGGAGTGATTTCATTCCAATTAAGTATAAATGTATTTCGAACTTTTGTTTCATGTCTAAGTTATGGTGTGTAGTTCTCAGAAGTTCAACAGACTTTCTATTTAATAGTATTCGGGTCACTTTCAAAGTTACTTTAATTTGTTTGTTGGTTATTTAGTACGTTTTATTCTTAGTAACTGAAAATCGAAACCTAGAACTTATGAAATTTGCTTAATAAATTATAGCAAGCATCTTTGCTTTTAGTACTATGATGACAGAAAGGTATAAGACTCACCTGATCGAGAGTGGTCACCGTTGCCTATGGACATTTGCCACACCGGAGGTGCAACTACTGCCGATCACTTTTGGAGAAATTCCTTATAAGACCCCTTTGAAGAACACCATACTGTAAGACGCTCGGGAAAACCGAAGCCGGGGTGGGAGAGTATTAGTTTGTGGATTTTTCTTCGATGGCATATCTTTATTAGCCACATAACATCTCACTATTAACCCCGATATAAAAAAGCATTTAGATAAAATCGTTTCACTATGATTGCTATGAATAGTTTTCTTTGAAAAAAATATTATCTATACTAATATTATAAAGAGGAAAGATTTGTTTTTTTGTTTGTAACGAATAGGCTCCGGAACTACTGGACCGATTTGAAAAATTCTTTCACTGTTGGGAAGCTACACTCTTTGCGGTGAACATAGGTTATATTTTATTCCCGTATTCCCACGGGAACGGGAACTACGCGGGTGAAACCGCGTGACGTCCGCTAGTACCCAATAAAGAAAAAATACTCATAAACTTTGAAACTTCCTTATCTACTAAAACGTATGATCAAAGTTAATGAAACGAGTGATTTTAACTTCCTTAATGGTAATTTTAAAGACTTAAGGAGTTGGCAACACTAAGTAATGTTGCCATAACGCACGATCACGTGTGGGTATACCGATAAAAACTTTGTAGACGCCTCAGGGTATTCATTAAAAGGTAATAAATTACGGCTAAAACGATATCTATCTATAGTATAATTATAAGAATGAGTTATGGAAAGGATTTTGACACGCTTATATAGCTAGTAATTACGTTGTAACCGGTTCAATTTTGGGGTTCCGTACACATTTAATTAGTTTGTTCGAGGTTAGGCGTTTGACGAGCTTCTTGCCATAGTAATTGATAAACCTCTTACTAGTATTTAAACAGGTTTCAGTATTGACTGGAACATTTAATTCACTTGCCAATGAGGTTGACTTGACTCCCACATAATATATCATAGTGGATATATTAAGTGGGAGCCCTATCGCACCCTAAGTAATCTAGGGTCTTGCAATGTTTCACGAGCAAAGAAAGGTGTATTCTGCTTCCACAGGGCATTGCAAGATGTTGTACTGATAAGTCACGTGATTTTAATAAAACATTTGATATCTCCTTATCGTTCATTGTTCAACCTACCTTGGGGTTCTTTCAGCCATCAATCACAAGTTCATTGTAGCTGAAGGCAGAGCATTTGAAGATAGTAGATTGTAAACTCAGGTATAGCTAAGCCGGCATTTCTCATTTTCTTTGGTCAACTGTGACAAGTAATACATGGTGGGAAAATGAAGTATCTAGTTCAAAATTAAAATGATACTCAAGGTAGGAAAAAGATTAAAATTTAGCTTTCTTCGAAAAGTAGAATAATTTTAAATTTCTGAAGTGCAACCGAAATGAAACGTTTTAATAGTATTAGTATCTTTTTGCGAGTCCTTAAATCTGGCCATGTACACAGGTCACCGTGACGGTATCGTGATAATAACTGTGTCAGTTTAGTTCAAAATGAAAATGATACTCAAGTAAAAATTTAAGTTTTCTTCGAAAAGTAGCAAAAGTTTGCATCTCTTGAAGTGCAACTCTCAACCAATGAAAACAAAATTTAAACATGAGGTATGAAAATTGAAACGTTTAAGTAGTGTTAGTATGTTTTTGCGAGTCCCTAAAGTCTGGCCATCTACAGGTCAGGCGGTGTAGTGATAATTACTGTGTCATATACTAGTTAGATAATAATAGGTTGGAGAACAGACGAAACTGAGTGACGGGTTCAAGGGTAACTGACTCATACTAGCTTTGTTATATAATGCTATTACAACTGGAACGTATTTATGTTAATTGCTTGTCTAACTCATCATAGACATAATTATCTGTATGGTAATAAAGAGATATGATTATATATTTACAATTTGTCAGCTACAGTTTTTATCGAATAGATAATAATCATCGTGACTACTACGAGTCTAAACATTTTGATGGTTTGAATCATTTGAGCTTTTGAATCTGTTGGGAATCCTGTGGATATCCTACCGAGGGCTTATTCAGGGCACCTAATCATAGGCAGTAGGTAGGCAGGAACGTGTTGGTTTTTCGTCGGTAAGAGTCCAGCATAGCATTCATGACGGGTTTTTCACACGTAAAAAAATTGTCTTTATACTAATAACTTTAAATAAAACGAACAAACTCAAAAACTGCTAAACCGATTTGAAAAATTCTTTCACTGTTGGAAAGCTACACTCTTTGCGGTGAACATAGGCTACATTTTATTCCAGTATTCCCACGGGAACGGGAACTACGCGGGTGAAACCACGTGACGTCCGCTAGTATGAAATAAAATAAAACTTTAATCAGGCGGGGTTACAAGACCGTCAAAGTTACAGACTGCTGTTAGTACTCATGTACTGCTTGATTTTTAATGGAATAGCTACCCATTTAGAACGAAAAATGGTGTTTCAAGGTTTTTGTTTTATCATCATCCTGGAATTTATTAATTTTAAAGATTTACCTACCCAGAAATCGTCAAAAAGTAGCGTGTAACATGTGGTCCTTTTTATGGTTCCGTAGCCGAATGGCAAAAAAACGGAACCCTTATAGATTCGTCATGTCTGTCTGTCTGTCTGTCCGTCCGTGTGTCACAGCCGTTTTTCTCCGAAACTATAAGACCTATGCCATTGAATCTTGGTAAGTAGATGTATTCTGTAAACCGCATTAAGATTTTTACATAAAACTAGAAAAAAAGCAACAAATTTTGGGGGTCACCATACTCCCCAACTGAAACTGAAAAAAATTTTTTTCGTCAAATCCATACGTGTGGGGTTATCTATAGATAGGTCTTCAAAAATGCTATTGAGGTTTCTAACTTCTTTTTTTTCTAAACTGAATAGTTTGCGTAAGAGAACCTTTCAAAGTGGAAAAATGTGCCCCCCTCCTCTAACTTCTAAACTAAGAGAATGATAAATCTAAAAAAAAATATATAATGTACATTGCCATAAAAACTACCAACGAAAATTGGTTTGAACGCGATCGAGTTGGTATGTAGTGTTTTTTCAATACGTCATAAGCCGCAATTTTCGCTTGTAAAAATCACTACCACTGCGAACGTGTTAAAACAATAAACATCAATCAAAGTTACAACTACAAAAACTTTTATATCATGTTACTTGCTGCTAAGGAACCATTCATTGGCGAGTCCAACTCGCACTTGACCGGTTTATTTAACTATGTATTTATCTTTAAGTAAAGCGTGGTAGGTACAACTAGATGGGCCAACATGACAGTAGTTACTACAGTATGTGGTTCTTCAAACAAAAGGGGTCTTAGAAGGTTTTTACAGGGTTGGCAGCGCGAGATTGGCGCTTCTGGTCTTGCAAACGTTCATAGGCTGCGGTGACCACCGGTCCTTATGATCGGCCGTATGCTTGTCTGCCACCTTAGTGGTATAAAAATAAAGTAACCCATGAAACACCTAGGTGAACCAACATGACAGTTCATTTAATTCTAGGTACATATTCCTTTCGGGGTCATCCTTCTGAGGGTTTACCCGGGGCTCCCAACCATAGGCATTAGTTAGGGAACGTGTGGTTTTTAGTCGGTAGGAGTCCGGCACAGCATCCATGTAGGATTTTCCTCACGTTAAAAAAAAAGGTACATATTCCAATTTATCACTGGAATATCTAGGTGGAAAATGGGTCAGAAAGGATTTCCACCTGTTGGTATGTAGTGTAGAGCCCTATAATGGCTATTGCGTAGGACCAAAAGGTAAACGGGAAAACGTGGGTGTGTAACACGTCTCTGCCTTACCCCTCGGGGCTATTCGGGGTATGTATGTATATAATAGTTAAATTGAAACACTAGTTTAAATTGGTGTCTACAATCTAAAAGTAATTTATTATATCTATGAACCTAGTGGTTATTTTGTGTCGCAAATTGTGTTCGGGTTTTATTCTAATAAACATGGTTGTGAAATACTGTCTTACTATTTAATTTATTACCTTGCTCACTCGATTTGTAAGTCAAGTACCTTGCCAGGTGACCATAGTATACCTTCTCTGTTGTATGAAAGTAAAACTGCAAATTGTAGGTCGCGAAAGACAACCCTGGGGAAGTAGGGATAGTCTTCCTATGGATAAGTTGGGGCTCCCAATTGTAGGCAGGGAACGTGTTGGTTTCTCAGACTAAAAAAAGAACATTATTTTAATTTGAGGTTGGTTTTTAGTCGGTAAGAGTTCGGAATAGCATCCATGACGGCATTTTCCTCACGTAAAAAATGGTTGCAAAATATAAATCAGAGGCGTTTATTTAGTTTTTTTTTTGTATTACTACGGTAACGGACAAGTATACGGCCCTCATCGTCAGACATGTTAAAGGTATTGACATAAAGTTAATTATTTAGAATACAAAAACCCGACTGCCAAGTAAACATATAACTGAAAACAAAAAACAAGCTCTACATTTCTTTTGTAATTTTCTTTATGGGATGCTATGGGAACATGTGGCTATTTTGTAAACCACCACTCGCTTGACATAGCTTCTTCCCGCCTGCAAATGTTGCCGACAAAGTAAAGCAGTAAGTAGCTAAAGAAAATCACAAAAGAAGAGAGCTTGTTTTTTGCTGTTCAGTTGTATGTTTACTTGGCAGTTGGGTTCTTTGTATTCTTAATAGGTAATTAAGTTTATTTCTAATCGTTTTTCGTGACGTAAACATTACACTTTTGCAAAAAGCACGCACTTTTTTTCTACTAGGTACTAATAAAAAGAAGTTACTACTCGTATAAAGAATCAGTGTCCAATTAATCTGACATAGCCACGGAATAATAAAAACAACATAGTGAAAGCTTTCGAAATAAGATACCGCAGTAGGTAACACTAATTGAATCGTTTCTTTTTGTACGTAGTCATAACACAATACAATGTATGAAACAAAATTCATACAAATTCTATGATCCATAGTTTTATGAGAATGCCAAAGATATAAATATAAATTCTACTCAATTAGTATACAATTTCAGCCGTGTTTGATATTCATTAATGCAATTTGCCTTGAGAATTTCAGCCCAGACGGTATTTCGTATCTCGGATCTCATTCCAGCCTCACTAAGTTTCCGAACTGCACAGCTATTTGCCTCTACAACGAGTTTTAATACTTCTGTTATGTTCCTTGGTATTCGGATTCTCTTTAATTAGATAGCAAGAATTGTTGTTATGACTGCGATTAACTTGCAACTGGAAGTGCAATGGCTGGATAAGGCTGTTTGCATATAAGATTAGTGCCCACCCCATAAGATGCATCGGAGGTTTGTGTTTAAAAGCCAGACAATACCAAAAAGGGCAGCAGGACAGATTCTCCGACGCAATTAAAATGTATATCTATAATTTAATAGCTGATCTAAGTGCAACGATTTCTGAAAGCAGATGATCCTTCTCTCATTCTTCTAAAACCCTTTAATTTAGTAAGTGCCTAATTTCTAGTTTAAAATCCTAACCACATTCTAGTCAGTTGATTGCAGGCATACATTTCCGCTCAGAGTTCTTCGTGAAGCTGTCCTCGCTGGCTACAGCACAGCTACATGCAAATACCTGTAAACCTGTGTCGACCGCCTCCACAGCGAAGAAGTCCTGTATCGCGATATCAGAGTTCTCGCGGCGATAATTAATTTAAACAACAGTCCAACGTCAACCGATGGGCTTCGAGCCGCCATGGCGCGATCACCTAGCCTTGTTGGAGGATCCTTCCTTTGTGTGTTGGAGGAAAATCTCACCCCTTCCTCCACATTGATGACCCCGACGTGATTGAAAGCAGCCTTCACAAAGCAGATCAAAAGCAGCATCATCATCGCCAACATGACAGCACTCCAGTAAGCCCGGTAAATCTGTCTCAGCCAGCCAGCATCTTCGGCCTCATCAGGTATACCATTAGCTAGCAGCGAACCACTCCAGTCTAGTTGCCTCTTCGGCCACCTCAGCATCTAGGCACAGCACACTGCACCTACGGTACCTACCTGTAAGAAGAGCGCATCTCTCCCGTCTACGCAGCAGTCTACCACTACGCAGCAAAAACCACCCTGTTCGGTCCCTGGTCCCTGGTCGGAGGATCTTCCCTTTATATGTTGGTGCAACATCTCACTCCTTCCTCCACAAACCATTCAAGATTGTTGAAAAAAAATGTTTATATTCAGACGAGTTCTTCCTAATCCAAAGTTCCATAACCATTGGATAAATACTGTGAATGAGCCCTAAAGACTTTGCCTTGGCCTTGTATGAGTGGTCATTAATGCAGTTAAAGCGACGTCTACACGATATTATTCCTTAGTTGCACTTTCATTGCTGCAGAAACCGTAGTTAGGAAATTAAATTGAAACAATGATATTGGTTTCGTTAGACTACGTACTCATATCGCTGTTTGGGGTATTCTGGCTGCTTGTTATTACTTTGTAAATAGTCGTTGGATGTCTAAGCGGTATTTTGTAATTATTTATTTTGATTACTATTAGGGTTGCTTAGGGCCAAAGAACACATGAAACTAGTATTGCCTTATGAGCGGGGCAAAAATTGTAAACCCGGACTTCTAGTTTCGGACTTGTCAAGTCAGTTATCGTTGAAGTACACCGGGTACTTACTCAGTCTTTTCTGTAGGTACTCTGATTTTTATATAGCACCACTTTACTCGCGACCATTCATCGCAAGCATTCATAGCACAAATCCGTAGCAGGCATACCTACTTCCATATAAAAAAATAGCACCGTAGCACGGTAGCAAAGCAAATCTCTGGTGAAAAAACAACCTTAGTCCTATCTGCATCTGAAGCTATTATTTTCATTTGGCACAATCTCCCTTCAATCAATTATTCACACAAATATTAACACGCTCCGAATGAAAAAAATCAAGTGACAATGCAATAACAGGTTCAAACCTTTTTTCGATTAAGACTAGCCTCCATGATAGTGTGAAGGGGTAGACATTAACAGAACAGTTTTGACACATACTAAGACCTCTCATAACAATAAAATAAAACCCAATCATTCAGGAGGACGTTTCACAAACGATTTAACGTTAACATCGTGCTTCAATCTGTTCACACGTTGGTGGAGGCGATTGTAATTAACGTTAAACTTTATCACTATAAATACTGTTCTATTTCCCATTAAGTTTTTACAAGTGGACAATTTCGGCGCGATCTGTTTGTCAGCAATTACACCGCTTATTGGCATAGAGCAACACAACATTAAAACTTTGATCGGGAGGTGAGGCGTAGTACCGAGAATTTATCTTTCTTTAATGCAGGTCGTGTTGCTCATATGCTCTCAGGTGAAGCAGGCTGGCTTACTCTCTGAAGTTATCGGTAGGGCAAGGCCCCATGGCTACGTTTTACTATGATAGGTGGAAGACGTTATGTGGTTGGCGCGTTCATTGAAACGAATATCGAGTGTCAAAGTCAAGAGGCAGAGACAACCTTTTGGCAAATCCTGAGACATCCTTCCGAAGGCTTATCCGAGACTCCTGGACGTAGAAAGTTGTAAAGCATCGTCTGGTTTTAGTCGGTAGGAGTCCGGCATAGCATTTACGTAGGATTTTAGAACCTTTGCGCGAATAAATGAATTCCAAATTGGTTTCCAAGTGATAGACTTCAGGTTAAGACATTAGGTACCTACCTACCTACCTGAGTTTTCTTTACATGTAATCAAGTATACACATACACCTTGAATTCCATTTAAAATTACAAAACAGAAATACCTAGCATAGAACAATCTGTGCTGCGATATAACGTCTTGTGGTACGTCGTAAAAATAATTTAGTGCGCGCGATGTCATTAGCGCAAGTCGAGTCTACGTCGACGCCATCTGCCGGCGGCGGCGACACTCTAATGCATTCTATACATACACAGACATGTTATTTATACCCATTTTCGCTATTAAGAGAGAAATACTCTTACGTACTAAGTTGAAATATAAATGTATCAAGTCCTGACAAATCTATGAAAGGAACGTCCATGAAAAGTTTCTTCGGCATTTTATATGGCAGGTTTTTAGTTTCAAAAAAAAGTTTCTTCGGCATTATGATTTGGCATGTTGTATCGTCACAGATTAAATAATAGTTACTACGTAACAGATACATCACTCCCATACTTAACCTCAAAAATATTAGCTATAACATATCGCTACAGTGGAAAAAATGCTCTACGACGTATTCCGAGAGTCGAGATTCGTGCGCACACCGTATGATTGCGTCATCGAGTGACAACTATTGACAACATTAGGGTTGTAAGCACGTAACAAAAATACATATAACTACAAAAAACAATAAACACAGTGTCTGAAAAAAACCTTAAATAACTTCTTCTTCTTTACATAAGAATTATATTATAACTAGCTGATGCTCGCAGCTTAGCCCGCGTAAAAGTTTGTTCCTTTTCCCGCTTCCAATGGGAACTTTTTCCCGGGATAAAAAGTAACCTATGTGTTATTCCAGACTACAATCTATCCCTGTATCAAATATCAGCCAGATCCGTTGAGCCGTTAGAGCGTGAAAGAGTAACAAACATTCACAGATCTACACATCCGCACTCAAACACTTTCGCAATTAATTTTAGAATATTAGTAAGAAGTAAGATGAAAAAAAAGCAAGACTAAATAAAGCGAAATATTATTTTACTCGGGAAATGTACATTGGTTGTGCGCACTTCGCTCGGTCTGGCGTGTGGCAGCCCTCTGTCGGTCGGCCACGTTAGTTCTGCGTCATAATACTTAGGAGTAGGTGCTTATAAAACGAATTGTAGAGAGTGACGGAGGCCTGGTATCGTTTACAACCTGCCAAGCATAATGCCGAAAAATCTTTTCATGGACGTTCCTTTCATAGATTTGTCAGGACTTGATACATTATATCGACGTGGTTAGTATTAATTTGATATAGGGGTTGAATCTAAGCTAATTCCATAAACGAACGATTTATTCCTTGAAAGTCATGCTAAGCCGTTGGACAATGCTGCTAGGAAAATGGTTGTCGATAAACCAAAATGAAAACCTTATTTATGGGCGAATCATAAAATTTTAACGGCATGTTGTCAAAAACTGCCTCTATACACAGCAATAGGCTCCACTGCGAAATGTGAATGTACTGTAGGTATAATTCTCTGTCTACCCCCTTCGGTGAAGTATACATGAGTATTATGTAGTATTTTTTTTTGTATTAATATGGCCACAGTCAAGATATTAGCCTGGGGTTTTTTATTTTGTTTTTTAAGTGTGGAATTCCTACACGGATGCTATGCCGGACACGATGCCTTTTGTCTACGGCCGGGAGTATATTAGCCTGGGGTAGTGAAGTTTAATGTACTCTGTCACCTCAGGCGATTTACTAGTCTATCTAGTTATTTAGTAACTAAATAATACCAGGGACGTAGAGGATCGTCAAAGTTGGAGAGAAAATAAGAAACGTGGACTCCGGAGTACAAGGTTGAAAATTCGGGTTACTCACTATAGAAATCATTGATACCGTTAATGTTTAACTATAATAATATACTATAATTGCTGTATATAATAAGCACATAAATGAACGGAATTGCCGCTCCCGGTTAGACAAAGGTAACAAAATTTCTGATCAAACGAATTTTAGGCTTCAGTTTCACTGACCTTTGCCTTCAAAATTGCCGTGGAAATAAAGTTAGATTTTTAGCGTTGCGTCTGCGTCCTGTTCAATAAAAAAATTGTGAATGGACCACAGTAGCGCCGTACAAAAGCTTGTATGCAAAAAAGAGCACTAACTGAAAACATGCTCGCTCCCCTGCTGTTTTTACAAACACGTTTACTCCCGAAATGAAAAATGCGTTGCTTTTAATTGGATAACTTGCTCTTACAACGATTCGAATTTTGTACATGTTTTACGCAGTTGCTAAGCAACATAGATAGCTCCTGATCTTACTCTGAAAAGTTTGATTTAGACTACTACTAGCTGTGCCCCCGGCTTTACACGTGACGTGCATCGTTCACCCATGCCACATAATCAGTTTTCAAATATTTTACACAAACTTTCATCCCCTTATTCTACACCCTCAAGGGAAGAATTTGTGAAAATTCTGAAACATTAATGTGTACTAAGCTCACGTGGAAGGCAGAGGCATAATGACAGAGTTCGGAAACAAGTGTTTAATGCTTTTTAGGGTTCCGTACCCAAAGGGTAAAGAACGGGACCCTATTCATGAGACTTCGCTGTCCGTCTGTCTGTCTGTCTGTCTGTCTGTGTGTCTGTCCGTCAGGAGGCTGTATCTCATGAACGGTGATAGCTAGAGAGCTGAAATTTTCACAGATTATGTGTTTTTGTTGCCGCTATAACAACAAATACTGAAAACAAAAACATAATAATATTTAAGGGGGGCTTCCATACAACAAACGTGTTTTTTAGCGACTTTGTCTTATATATTCGGTAACAAGGAATCCTTCACAATTTAAATACGTTAGTTAATTTGAACATTTCATCAAGATCATTCATTCCCTTTACACCATGCAAATTAAATGAATTCTTTTGGAGGTATAGCACAATCAAATGTTGCTCAATGAAATTAATTTCGTGTCGCCATGATTGAACATTATACGGGTGTTTTTTAAAAATTGAACAACGCTTTCAGCAGATTACTTTAGGTAGGTGTAATATTTCAAAGATAGCTATTTCATAGGAAATAGTAAACAAATAGTCCATATTTTAGATTTTTCTCCAGTATAAACAATTTACGTACAAACACACAATTTATGTTGTAGACGTAGATATCGTGTTTATAATGTTATCATTCAAATGTCATCAATATTCTGAAAAAGAAATTAAACATAGAGTTCACAAACTCTTTTTGAAATATATACTGTACCTACCGTAGAGGATCTATACAAGGATAGTTAACACTATAGAGCAACGCGACCTGTCTAAAGACGCGCGTTGTATAACACTATAGAGCAACGCGAACTGTCTAAAGACGCGCGTTGTATAACACTATAGAGCAACGCGAACTGTCTAAGGCGCGCGTTGCTATGTGTTAATAGGTAATGAGGGCAACCAGTAGACGCTTGAAATACTCACAGAATATCGAGCATTGTATTTTCATAAAAAAAAATAATTGAAACAAAATGGACCTTTACTGGGACATCCTTTCGAGAGCTTGTCTTGTTGAGAGAGGAGAAGAGGAGTCCGGCATATCATCCATTAAGGATTTTCCATCTCGTTAAATTAAAAAAAGGGCTTCCATGCAACAAATAGGTACGACTTTTTGTTGTTTTTTGGTACGGAACCCTCCGTGCGGGAGTCCGACTCGCACTTGGCCGGTTATTAATAAATAGTAGGTACCTATACTGAATCAGATTTTTTTTATTTTGCATACATGATTTGTCACCTTATTATATGCCTTTATGAAACGAATTTCGAAATATTATGTATCCCATTCATAAGTCTGCCAACTAGCATAGATAGTAAGGAAATTTAAATTATTTTGGTTTACTTCGGTAGCTTAGTGGTCAAAGCAAGACCCTTGTTAGGCCATATTATACTCCGACACTTATAGGAAAACACATAATTGCCTCATTAAGTGCCATTATCACTCCACAGATCGCAAGTCACGGCGCTGTCATTAATATCTAGCTAAGATGACCATTACACAAGTTAAGCTTTATCGCCAGGATTGTTCTTTGCGAAGAGTACCTATTATCGTTCGTCGCCCCTTCGACTGCAAATAGCTTGGTGCTCAAATGTTATTTACTAAACTAAGTATTAAGTTATAATGGTTCTGGATGATCTGTTTTTCTTTCTTATAGTTTTATTTATTTATTTAAAAAGTTGGGGAGGTAAATGGTCGAACTTTTTAAAGGTTAGGGCTTTATGTATCTACTGATCATAATATTATAGATAGTCTTGCGAGTTTAACAGTAAAGGTAAATGTAGAAGTAATAAGCTGACGTTCCTTAGTATTTGTTTCCTGTTTTTTGTGACATACACAGTAATAAACGTTTCTACTTAGCATTCGTTGGTAGAGTTTTTTTCGCTTAATCTACTAACTCTAAAGTAAAATTTTTAATTAGACGAAGTCAATTGACAGCAGCTAATGTCACTTCGTCATATAAAATATGCAGCATTGTATGAAGAAGTGACATTAGCTGCTGTCAATTGACTCGTCTAATTTTTTTTATATAATCTATACTTATTTATTTATTTACAGGTACTATACACCATTAAAATTTTTTTTCGTCTAATTAAAAATTCGACCTTAGACATTTTTTAGGGTTCTGTACCAAAACGGTAAAACGACAGACGGACGGCAAAGTCTCATGAATAGGGTCCTTTCATGAGACTTCGCCGTCCATCTGTCTGTCTCAGAAACCGTGACAGCTAGAGAGCTGAAATTTATTCTATTTTTGTTGCCCCTATAACAAGAAATACTAAAATCAGAAAAAGGGGATTAACGGGGGTTCCCATACAACCGACGTCATTTTTTATACGGAACTCTGTGTACACGAATCCGACTCGTACTTGGCCAGGTTTTTTAAACTAAACCGATATATACTGGCCAAAATCATAGAGAAGGAAAACTCGAAATGGAACGGTTGTCAGTAAAATGGCAATCGTTAAGCCAAGTTGAAGGCCAAATGGGCGGCTTGAAAAATTTCAACTGCGGGTCATGGCGACCTGCGCCTGCCCATTTAGGCTAACCACCTATTACGTGGGACATAAAACTATAAGGTAAAATGTGGGCGTGTACCTACTATGCCTCTGCCTACCCCTTCGGGGATAAAGGCGTGATGTATATGTATGTATGTATTTATGTATGTATTGCATTAAAGGAGGACAGATATACGTACCGGCCAAAATCATAACCTCTAGTTTACTTCGCTGTAGTCGGTTAAAAGCATAAAACAGTCTTTTTTTTTTTTTTTTTTTTTTTTTTTTTAACGTGAGGGAAAATCCTCGTAGGATGCTATGCCGGACTCCTACCGACTAAAAAACCTCACGTAACGCCCAACAGCCTATGGTTGAGAGCCCCGGGTAAGCCCTCAGGAAGGATGTCCCGTGACTCCCAACAGAAGCATAAAACAGTCTATAGTAGGGTAGGTACACATGAAAGAATTTAGTAGTTTGTGTTTGATCTTTGTCTTTTCAGACAGCTTTTATTCTTGTGTTTGTAGTGTTAGGAATTTACTGTTATGTTTTGTTAGACAAAGTGTCTCAATACTATTTTCGCACCTTTATAGTGCACTTATATTCAAACGTTCCTGCAAAAACTTTCTAAAGTGTCTAAGACTTCAGAGAGTTTTAGTTCTATTAAACTTATCCTCTCCGACCTCGCGATGAGTAATATTTGTACATACAAATAGGCGGTGTGAGGTGGTGGTAGACATGTATTTGTTACCATAGCCTATGGACACTATTGGCTTCCATGATCGGGTGCCTGAAGACGCTGGGGGGCTGCTAACCGACATTACAGAAGCAGGTCCTAGACGACTGCGTATCGTGAAAGATTTACGCACGCCACATGCCCCAAGAAGCGGAATATCACGCAACCCCCTAAAGATGCGGGATAGCACCTGAACCCTCTAGGTAAGGCCGCAGTGGTAGCCAAGGTCTGTTGGGAATCCTGCAGATATCCTTCTGAGGGCTTACCCGGGGTTCCCAACTGTAGGCAGTAGGTAGGGAACGTGTTGGTTTTTAGTCGGTAAGAGTCCGGCATATCATCCACAATGGATTTTCCACACATAAAAAAACCGTAGCCTATAGATGTTTGCCTATCCAATTAGCAAGTTAGTCTAGCCACCCATAAGACTATAAAGTTAACTTATTAAATACCAAGTTCCTAACACTCGGGACAAAGCACGAAAATACTCGTAAATGCCACAAACGTTGACCCATCTCAGCGTAAGACTCTTAACGCACTGATCTTAGACTATTGAGCTTGCGGGGCTACCAGCATTTTTTGGTTTTTACACCCACATGTTCAATTCTTGACGAACAGTAGGCGCACACTGGGCGACATGTCGTGGCGACTGCCACCCAGTGTGCACCCAGGGTTAGTTTTCCATACAGTAACAATCAACTACAGCCCATCGGAAGTATCTGCGAACCTGTCATAATGACGTCATGCAAACTGTACGGTATAATTCGAGCGCAACGAGAATGTGCTGAACCTTTTCAAAGTCAATGGAAAATGGCGGATTACAAATATTTCAATCGCGCGCGGGTTATAGTTATACCGGATAGGCGAAAACAGGGCGAGGTGCGGGGAAGCGCGAGGGGAAGCCAGGTTCGCAGATATTTCCGCTGGGTAGTAGGTACGTATATAAAAGAATATCATTGGGTATTTCAATGATTGCCGTCGTCAAATTTATTGTTATTTCTACTAATGAAATCTTTATTTTTAACCAACGCGGCAACGGTTTACAGCAAAAATAACAATTATGTTTTTATGAACAGCAACTACGCAGAAATACCGCAAAATAAGAAAATCAGTAGCTAAAATGACTTTGAATTGACATTTTTGCGGTGAACAGCTTCTATTTTCGTTTGAAAATACTTACTTCGGTGAATAATATGGAGACGAATGTCGCGGCTCATCTTCGTTAATAACACGACGTTTTACGACCTAGTCACATTCGCTATTAGTTTTATGTCCCCGTTTAAGGTTTATTAGCGAGCGTACTATTCACAGGTTATTTCACACATGGACATGTCTAGACTTACTTGTCTTTTGTATTAAGAAAATTCCACTTACGTTACCGTCAAAACAAAAAACGGAAACGGCCATTACGTGAACAAATTGTTTTCATAAAAAATCCACTTTTTATACAATGTAAAATTCGCTTTTATTACCTGCTCTCGTTTTACTAACAAACGTTAATAAAAGAACTTTATACGAACAATAACCAATTTGCGAAAGAAAACACCGCTCTCGGGTATAGCCCATTGACATAAATAAATCATTATTTTCGCGTGGCACACGACGTCATAGTCGAATTTCAAAACGAATTTTCATTGTAATGTGGCACAAAAGAAAAATTTCGAGACTGTATCTACGATGCTTTGTTAAAAATTAATTTGATACCTTTATCTTAAATTTCTCGAGGATTTTTTTTAATGGAAGTAGGAAGCTACTTACGCGGTGAAGTTTTTATCCCTATTTTATTAATTAATTCTCAATTTCGCTTGTTAACGGAGCTTAAACATGCTTATGAAATTGGAAGCGGTTGTATTATTGTGCCAAAATTGATGAGCTAAGATTTTAATATAAATTTTAAGTTACATTGTGACATTTTGTTGCCTATACTTTTCTGCGGTTCACTGGCTTATTCTTAGTTCAATCTTAGGATTTTTTATTGATGCAATGCCCTGACAAAATCATAATAAACTCCAACTTGTCATTTTACGTTTTATGCCCGTCGTGTGTAATTTTGTCTTAAGCCAGAGGTGTGTAGGTAGATATGTATCAAATTTTACGTGATACTGTAAACTTGCGTTCCAAAGGAACTAAAGCGTAATTTAGTTAGTCTCCTGTTGCAATTTACTTTAGAAACGAAACTGCCAGCAGTTTTAGATAGAAACTTTAACGTTTTTGTATAGTATATACTTCTTTTTCTATTGCTACCTATTATAATATTCTGAATTCGGTGTTTCAAATTCAGTGCATTTTGACATGCAGAAGAGACATTTAGTGTGGGTATACAGAACATAATATTGTCAGGACCCTTAGAGTATACCTACAGGGTGTCCCACGGCTATGCCATATGTAGGGAAAGTACCTTACAGTATGGGACTTTAGTATTAAAAATGTTAAAATACATGGTCTTCCTTTTATTTTTGACACTATTTTACTTAGCAAATAATAATACTTATGATGAAGCCTTTCGATCGGTATGATAAAACTACGGGGTAATTATTTTTTCTCGTGTAGCGGGTTCGATTCCCGGCTCAACCACGTAAGTATTTAATAATTTATGAATGCAGTTTAAATTGTTTTTTAAATTAAAATAATGTCTTCTTTCAGTAAATTGTTCCATCTACAATATTTAAGGTACTTTCCCTCCATGTGGCATAGCCGTGGGACGCCCTGTATATTAGAAGGCTAGAAGGTAGGTACCTACTTATTTTTACTCTAAGACTGGACTTCTAGCTTTTCATTTCCAACGATTATAACTTATATAGGTACATGGCACAAAGAACTTGGAAAATGATTTCACTTTGAACTTGTAGGTTTGTTCGAGCAATCGTAGGTAAACTAAATCGGATTTGTTAAAACTCTTCTCGTGAAATATGATACTATAAAGTTACCGCGTTGTTGTTGTGCCGCAGACACCCCCCAGTCGTACTGTGTATGACATGACGGCAGGTGCAACTGTCAGCTGTCACAGAACCCACGCTGTTCGCTAATTATAATTACCTTTTTTAAACTTTGGCAAAGGGTAGGTGTCATTTTAAGCTTAGTAATTCCTAAGGCGGTTTACTGTTAAGATGTTGGTTTAGAATGAAGATGTCGTTCGTCTGTTATCATACACATAATTAAATAATTTTTCAATGTATTTTTTAAAATAAACGCCACAGCAGCATAACCCCTTGTCTTTTTATTGAGGCCGGAATGTGTACAGGATTCTGTAGCGTAGCGATACGAAGCTATCCGGGGTAGCTTGCCTATTTGTAAAACTAAGTATCAAGAGGTAATTATCCGCAGATAAAAAATACAATAAGTCACACTTCATAACAACATTACAAAGGGTTAGTTGTTTACATAAACAATGGAATTTATTCACACAGAACGGAGGTAACACCGCACGATTGCGCCGCCTGGCGGTTAGATAAACAGTTATTTACACACTTTTGAAAAGCTTTCCGGGCCCGCTGCGATAAGAAATTTACTTAAATTACCTACTTAGCATCTACAACGATCCCTTATACGTTCTAGTGGCGGGACGGAATTGCTCCTATTATTATTACACGGTAATCTAATATTTTTCTTCGATCATGATTATGGGGGAATTTTTTTACTTTAGTTATGTAATGTGCAATAGCACTTTCAGCTCGGTATAATAAATCGTGGGTGAAATTCTTGTGTTTTTAAGTTGCTCAGCATATAATACATATTTTGCATTATAAGAAGGTTATTATTGTTCAATCGTGACTGGTTTGACTTTACCGTATAATCTGGCTAGACGTGTCGTTTCAAGCTTTCCTTCTTATGGATCTTTGATTGTTTTCTCTACCCTAGTAATATAACATCATATCGATAGCGAAGATGCGATTCTTACAATGTTATATACTTTTATCATCAAGCCTACGGTATTGAATTTTTGTTCACTAAAATACATCCACGTGAGCTGGGTGCTATATGAATTTTGTCGGACAATATCTCTCATATATTGATGATACGCCGCCACACGCTGCACTTGATAGGCAATGGTCTCACTGTAGTTGATAAAGCGGTATAGACTAATATTTCTATCATTATAAAGCTATCTTTCAGCTTCCTGAAAACACGCAAACGCCCAAAGGTGCGACTGTAGCTACCCTTTAGTGGTGATCGAGAGCTGATGAGGAAAGATAGTGGATGCTAGTACGAACATATAGGTACAGCTTGGCAAAAAAGAGAAGAAAATAATGTAGGAGCCACTGTGCTGTTCATATGGCAACCCGTTAAAAAGAACCACCAATCAGCATCCAGTTGCCAACAACCGTCAATAAAACCCACCAATCAAATTGTATAACGTCATTGACTGACAGACATATGTGACGTTATTGGGAGCTTTTTGACAATGATGCCAGCCTGCAAAATATTGGTTCCGTTTCTAGACTTTTTTTGCCAAGCTGTACATATAAAGTACAGCTTACACAAATAAAAGCTGTTTTTACCTCAACAAGATTCTCATATACAGTAGCATCTTCATGCACATCTTTATTATCAACTGAAAATACTGCCGACGACGGAGCCCTGGTGAGATCTTTTAGGCCCATCTCAGCTGCACCTACAAGTCGTGATATCCCACCAACCCGTCCAGTCAACGCGGTACAATAAGGTAAATCATCTCTCCATAATTAAATTTCGCTGAGGTCTACGTATAGCAGTAAACTGTGACTAATTTGATTGATATGCACCGTTTTAAATATGTTTTCTATACAGTTTTGGAGTCTGGAGCTTCAGGCGTGCGACAGTATCTCACTGCATACAAATATACATAAATGCACTATGATCTAGGCAATTTTTTTATTATAAGTACTTCCATGAGCATTAAGAGCCTTTTTTTAAAGTGAGGGAAAATCTTTCATGAATGCTATGCCGGACTCCTACCGACTTAAAGACCTCACGTAACGATCAACATCATTAGATTGGGAGCCCCGGGTAAGCCCGGAAGGATGTCCCAGGACTCCTAACAGGCACACGGCTACCACTGCGGCCTCGACTAGGGAGCATTAAAAGCCTGAAATTACCGTTGCATTTATATAACAACTCGTAAGCCACCCGCTATAAGTGACACAAAATCCTTTGCGTAGGTACCACGAGTACCGCTTAAATGATATTAGCAGATAGTCGACGAGCTGGACAATGGTTGCCCAGTCTGCCCAGCCACTAGAGCAAACACAATATCGGACGTATGACGTCAGATTATACGCGTGTAGTTTCATACGATGTAATACAATGATATTGCTGCATGGGGGAACGCAGATTCTATAGATATTTTGACTATGTTCGCCCTGAACGGCTACAACAATTATTAATTTTGGTCCGAACTTTGCACATAATATTAGAAACGATTTAAAGTATTAGTTAGAAAAAGTCATAATTCATCTATACTATCTATAGTAATTATACAGGGTGAATTTTTCAAAAGGGATTGGATGGCCAAATCCGAAACTATAAGGAATAGCGAAAAATGCTCAAAGGAGTCACGAGCCCGATTTTGATGAAACTTAAAACCTCATCATTAGATTTTTGAAAAACCAATAATCCTAGCTGGGAATTGAACCCATTGATTTTGAAAAAAAATACACACCCTATATTATTACACCATTCGATAGTGTTGCTATTAAGGATCATATTCTGGGAAGTAATTGCATACGGCAAACTAAGGGAAAGTGCTCATCTTTCGTATTTTTCTTACGTTATCTGATGAATTGTTCAAAATGTAGACCATTGTTTTTAATACATAGCTGGATTCGAGACCTCAACGATCATACTGCATTCAATATTATTGATTCCGTTTAGAATATTCCTCAAAGAATCATTCTGAGCATGATTTAAAACACGGAATAGTTACGAACTATTCTGGAAATTCGAACGAAATAAATTATGATACAAAATTTAGGTACAAGAAATATGAATTCCATCAAAATTCGAAACTTTCCTTAAATTTGCCGTATATCATTACTTCGCAGAATTTGATCCTTATCAGCGACACTATCATATGGTGTAACATAAAGGGTGTGTTTTTTTTTCAAAATCAATAGGTTCGATTCCCAGCTAGGATTTTTGGTTTTTCAAAAATCTAATGATGACGTTTTAAGTTTTATCAAAATCGGGCTCGTGACTCCTTTGAGCATTTTTAGCTATTCCTTATAGTTTAGGATTTGGCCATCCAAGCCCTTTTCAAAAATTCACCCTGTATAAAGAGAAAAGGTTTTATTGTTTGCTTGTTTGTCTGTTTGTATGTTTGTTTGCATCGAATAGGCTCCGAAACTACAGGACCGATTTGAAAAATTCTTTCGCTGTTGGGAAGCTTTACTCTTTGCGGTGATCATAGGCTATATTTTTTCCCGTATTCTGGATTCTGGAACGGGAATTACGCGGGTGAAATCGCGTGACGTTCTGCTAGTTTTAGATAATTTTTATCGATTCTACTTTTGATACCGACTTCAATATTGACGATATTCGTTTCTGTTTGTTTGTTTTTCTTATACCACTAAGGAGGCAGACAAGCATGAGGCCCACCAGAAGGACTGGTGGTCACCTTTGAACGTTTGCAACACCGGAGGCGCCATACTCGAGCTGCCGACCCTGTAAAACTCTACATTTACATTGCAGAGTGTAATTGGAGCTTATTCTCAGTAGCCATTATAGTTTAAGAATTTTTATCTTGTTTTCAAGTCGATTGCAAATTTTCAGAACGTCATAAAATCTAAATTATGAACACATAATATTGCGGTTAACATACTATACGAATATAATTAAAAAAGGGTTCATTGGGAATTTGTGGTTTTCCGATATATCGTGGTTGATTTCTTGGAAACATTATTTATACTTACTTACGTTAGAAAATAAAAGTTAAAATTGATCGCCTTCTCCCAGAGACGCCCACCATCAATGCGGGTGACCTGAACGCCAAACACACAGCATGGCACAGCCCTCGCAGTAACGGTGCGGGAGAACTCCTTGTGCAAGACGCAGCCACACACGACTACGAGATCGCCGGCCCCCGAGAGCCCACCAGATTAGACCGGGTGGACTCTAGTCGCGACAACGTGCTGGATATCCTGATTTACAGGGGACTACGTGCGCCTCCGTCACAAGACGTACTGCCAGACCTTCCGTCCGATCACAGGCCAGTGCTGCTGGTGTTCAGAGAACCCGCATCAATGGTCAACCCACCGAAACCGCGCGCACAGGTCGACTGGCGCTCTTACCACGAAAAAATGTCCATTTATCAGCGTCCAGGCGTCATCAAGACGCCAGAAGAGGTGGACTTGGCTGCCGAAGAACTCTGCAGGGCTATTCAGGACTCTTTGAAATTCGCTTCAACCACCAAGCCAGCTACAGAGCGGTACAACCCGCTACCCGCTCGGCTGAGAAAAATGCTTGAAGAAAAACGTATGGCTGCAAAGCTCTGGCAGAGAACACGACCTCCGCAAGATAAAACCCGCTACAACCACCTCACCAATCAACTGAAGGCCGCACTGTGGGAACACAGAGGTGAGGCATGGGAGAACTTCCTGCTCTCCATAGAAGATGAGCAACCGTCAGTACATCGACTCTGCAGGCAATTAACAGCAGAACTCCACCCCACTCGCCCACTGTTTGGGCAGGACGGCCATCTCCGGTATAAAGCCCAAGACAGAGCGAATATCATCGCAAGCAGCCTCGAGAGGCAGTTAACCCCGCACGAAAATCAGGAAGAGGCGCACACAAGAGAGATAGAGGTATCAAACCGATCCTATCTCTCGGCGCCCCTCGACAGCAGCGAAGAGGAACTGCTGGTGACCCCACGAGAGGTTGCCGCGATGATCCTCAAAACTAACCCACGAAAGGCACCAGGTGAAGACGGAATTACCAACGCCGCACTACAGAGACTCCCTGTCAAATCACTAATAGCCTGCACCCAGCTCTTCAACGGAATCTTGAGGACCGGCCACTTCCCCAAGATCTGGAAGCGGGGCCGAGTCATCGTGCTACCAAAGCCCGGCAAAGACCTCCGGAAGCCAGAGAACTACCGACCCATTACCCTTCTCCCGACGACGTCCAAGGTGTTCGAGCGGCTTTTGCTGGAAAAGATACACCCCCACATCCAACCGAGGCCGGAACAATTCGGCTTCCGATCAGAGCACTCCAACCACGCTGCAGCTGACTCGCGTCTTGGACGAGATGGCCACGTGGCTCAACAAGGGTGGCCACACGGTGACCGTGATGCTGGATATGCAGAAGGCATTCGACAGGGTGTGGCATGACGGTCTCATCCACAAACTGTCGACGTCTTCACTCCCGCGAAGGATCGTCACGGTCATCGCATCGTTTCTATCCCAGAGGACTTTCCACGTGGCTGTCGAGAACACCACGTCAGAGGAGAAGACCATACGGGCCGGAGTACCACAAGGCAGCTGTCTCTCGCCAGTCTTGTACTCCCACTACACGGACGATATCCCGGTGGTCGGTGATGTCAAGCTAGCGCTATTTGCGGATGACGCCGCGTACCTCTCCAGCTCACGCAACGCCAACCACGCTGCACGGAAGCTGAGCCCGACACTTGAGGCGCTCCCGGGCTGGCTGAAGAAGTGGAGGCTCAAGTGCAACGTGGCCAAGACCCAGGCAATGCTGACCGGCAGATCACATCACCCACCATGCCTCAAACTGATGGAAGAAGAGATCCCATGGACGCCGAGGGTCAAGTATTTGGGAGTCACCATCGACAGGTCCCTGTCGATGGTGCACCATGTCCAGACCGTCGCCGCGAAGGCCCAGTTTGCCAAGACAAAACTGCGCCCCTTGCTGTCCTCAAGACTACCATTACGAGCAAAGCTCAACATATATAAAACATATATCAGGTCGCGCCTCACATACTCGGGGCCGGCCTGGTATAACCTGACAGCAGGGTCGCTGCGCCAGCGACTACAATCCACCGAAAATGGCTGTCTTCGCCTGGCGGTGGACGCACCCAGATATTTGAAGACCGCGACGATCCATCGGGATCTCAAATGGGAGCCAGTTGAGAAATTCGTCGGACGCCTAGCCACAGGAATGTTCCAGCGGGCTGACCGCTCAAAGCATTCCCACCTGGTGGGCCTTGCCCCCCTGCCACCATCAGATACAACCCTCTTCATAAAAAGAAGACTCAAACGCCCCGCTCGGGAACTGATAACAGCTCCCTCGAGCGGGGCCAACATCCACGAAGACGAACCGCCGTCCTCTCGTAGGCGGTTAGCCGGCCAGGCCTCGAGGACGGAGGAAAAACCCCAATGACCGGCTCATGGTAATGAGCCGCGAAGAGTACCCCCATAAGGAGCCCAGTGCTCCACACGGGCGCCCCGCCCCACTACTTGGGGAGAGAAGAAAATCACGTATACGCCTAATATTAGAATATGAGATGAACGTAAGCAAATTAAATTAAGACTCGCCTGATTTTCTGTCGAATTAGAATCTTCTCGTCACCGTAATAAACCTAAGTATGGACTTATTGCTCATTGAGACGTATAGAAATTATCAAAGAAAGATACTTTCCACTTCTATCTGTAATTTACAGATGTCTTGATACTGCCACGCTTTCGCGTCTTTGCTAAGTTTACATTTTGTGATACAACTTAAAAAAAATGGTTAAGGTCCTTGAGATACAAAACTATTGCCAGGTATCTGTCCCAAAGGGAGAAATTTGGCTTCACTGCTCACTAGGGGCGCGTCCGTAAAATGCACAAAAAGACATTTAGGATTTGGAAATATTCAAGAACTCACTTCATTAAATGATACTTAAATGGAACCTTAAATTCTTAATAGATGAGACTACATTAACATCGTGTGTTTTATACAAAATAATTATTTCCTTATAAAAAAACCTCTGAAAATCATCGAAATTTACCTTTGTCAATTTGATTACTCCTGCTATTCCGATGATTTTTAACAATTTTGAGAGGTGTGTATTCTAATGTAAATAAATATTTTGTAAAAAGCACACGGTGTTAATGTAGTCTCGTCTATTTAGAATTTAAAGTTCCATTTTAGTGTCATTTAATGAAGTGAGTTCTTGAATATTTCCAAAATCCTAAGTGCATTTTTTACTGAAATCTGCTCCAAAAACGTAGTGTGGTTAATTATATAAACGTAGACACATACCTACCTATCTACATTCTAAATATTATCATGTAGGTACCTAAGTCGACAATAATAATAATAACTTGTTTGAAGTTTATAGTCTTACGCTACGTCCTAGGTAGGCGGTTCGAAGCGAACGCGATTCTGAAGCGGTGACACGCGAATTCAACGCGAGGCGGTGCGACGCGGCGGCTATGTCCTACGTGCACGCGAATCGTCTCGCACAGCCGCCACCGACCGGCGACACTGCCGTTCAGTTGGCACATTGCATCAGCCTAATGCAATTGCTATACATCAAAAAAGTGTATGGAGTTCTAGATTTTAGGTTTTCAGAGGCTGGTTTCCGCAAATCAACGTCATTTCTGCGCTTATTTTGGTGGGGGGTTTTGGTATGGCTATTGCCATCCCAGTTCTTCCAATAAGAGATGATTGTTAAGTAGACTGTGACCGCAGCTTTTTAAGCTATTGCATAGCTTCTATCGCGGGCCTTGCGTGGAGACCGAATCCAGAAATTGTGTCACGAAAATATATCACACTCTCGGCTACCTTCGGCCACGCTCGGCCACGTTCGTGTATCTCGCACTTCATATACCAACGTGTACACGTGAGCGTTTGCATAACGTGTACCTATGTATATGAAGTGAAGTAGGGTGAAGTGGGGTGGGCTGAGGTGTGTAGGGTGGGGTGAAGTGAAGTGGGGTGTGGTGAGGTGAATTGGTGTGAGGTGGGGTGGGGTGAGGTTAGGTGGAGTGGAATTTTGGCCTTTTGGACTTTGGGACTTTTGGACTTTTGGCCTTTTGGACTTTTGGACTTTTGTACTTTTGGACTTTTGGGCTTTTAGAGTTTTTTGGACTTTTGGACTTTGGACTTTTTACTTTGGACTTTTGGACTTTTGGACTTTTGGACTTTGGACTTTGGACTTTGGACTTTGGACTTTGGACTTTGGACTTTGTACTTTGTACTTTGGACTTTGGACTTTGGACTTTGGACTTTGGACTTTGGACTTTGGACTTTGGACTTTGGACTTTGGACTTTGGACTTTGGACTTTGGACTTTGGACTTTGGACTTTGGACTTTGGACTTTGGACTTTGGACTTTGGACTTTGGACTTTGGACTTTGGACTTTGGACTTTGGACTTTGGACTTTGGACTTTGGACTTTGGACTTTGGACTTTGGACTTTGGACTTTGGACTTTGTACTTTGGACTTTGGACTTTGGACTTTGGACTTTGGACTTCTGACTTTTGGGCTTTTGATCCTGCTTTTTGTTGGCAAGTCCAAAAGTCCCAAAAGTCCAAAAGTCCAAAGTCCCAAAAGTCCTAAAGGTCCCGGAGGTCCCAAAAGTCTCAAAAGTCCCAAAAGTCCAAAAGTCCAAAGTCCAAAGGTCCAAAAGTCCAAAAGTCCAAAAGTCCAAAAGCCCAAAATTCCATAAGTCCAAAAGTCCAAAAGTCCAAAAATCCAAAAGCCCAAAAGTCCAAAAGTCCAAAAGTCCAAAAGTCCAAAAGTCCAAAAGTCCAAAAGTCCAAAAGTCCAAAAGTCCAAAAGTCCAAAAGGCCAAAAGTCCAAAAGTCCAAAAGCCCAAAAGTCCAAAAGTCCAAAAGTCCAAAAGTCCAAAAGTCCAAAAGTCCAAAAGTCCAAAAGTCCAAAAGTCCATAAGTCCAAAAGTCCAAAAGTCCAAAAGGCCAAAAGTCCAAAAGTCCAAAAGTCCAAAAGTCCAAAAGTCCAAAAGTCCAAAAGTCCAAAAGTCCAAAAGTCCAAAAGTCCAAAAGTCCAAAAGTCCAAAAGTCCAAAAGTCCAAAAGTCCAAAAGTCCAAAAGTCCAAAAGGCCAAAAGTCCAAAAGTCCAAAAGCCCAAAAGTCCAAAAGTCCAAAAGTCCAAAAGTCCAAAAGTCCAAAAGTCCAAAAGTCCAAAAGTCCAAAAGTCCAAAAGTCCAAAAGTCCAAAAGTCCAAAAGTCCAAAAGGCCAAAAGTCCAAAAGTCCAAAAGTCCAAAAGTCCAAAAGTCCAAAAGTCCAAAAGTCCAAAAGTCCAAAAGGCCAAAAGTCCAAAAGTCCGAAGGCTGAAATTTGGTACAGAGATACATTATAGTCTGGAATAACACATAGGCTACCTTTTATCCCGGGAATGACTTCCCGCGGGAACAAATTTTACGCGGGCGAAGCTGCGGGCATCAGCTAGTATTCTTGTATAGAGGAAGTGGGACTAATTTTGTATACTTTAGAAAGGCATAATCGACGATAATAAATTTACTTCTTTTATCCCATAAAATAGGACGTTCTTGAATTACATTGATTAAAATTTCTATTTCCAATATTATAAAAAACACGGCGGCACCGCATCCAGTTCGCGCGCAAATATCAAACCAACTGATCGCGTTCGCTTCATTTCGCGCCGCCCCGCACCGCACCGCACTTGCGTTTGGTCACGTAGGACCATCGATATAGATAAGACTAGATGACTAACGACCGCGCCAACATCAAGCCTACCTAACGTAAGCCCACAGGCTTAGGTGAGCCAAACGTCAGTTCAGTCTGACGCCGTTACGCCAATCGTACGTACAAATTGAACCGGGCGACAAAATGGTCAAGTAGACAGTAAAAGATTGCGATTCTAAAACATAAAAACACAATTAGTCATGTAGAATTACTTTTCACACGTAATTATACTATTTACGCATTGATATCAGCGGAAATACCGCTATAATCGAATTTTGAAAATAAAATTTGTGATTGCCATTCAGTGTTACCACTAAAATATCGGTTTGGTTTACCCACATCAGTGGGAGAATTAGTAATTAATTACCTATGCAAGATACATTAATAGTATTACCCGACTAAGGCAGGGTTATGATTTTGACAGGCTATATACGTATGTCTGTATGTTCATGTATTCCCTCAGAGCTCCTCAACTAGGTACTTATTAGAACTGGACTAATGAGATATTGTTAGAAGCGTCTTGACGTTCGAATGGTTATAAGCTATATATCGTGTCACTGAATTTAATGGTGCGCCCTCTAGCGGCCATAAAGTACTGTGTTAAAATAAATTTAAGAAAAAAATATCGTGTTTGGTATTAAACGAAAGGGTTAGATGTTTTGTAAGTAAGTGCCTTTTTAATGGTCTTTATAGAATACTAGCGGACGTCACGCGGTTTCACCCGCGCAGTTTCCGTTTCCGTGGGAATTCGGGAATAGAATATAGCCTATGTTCACCGCAAAGAGTGTAGCTTCCCAACAGTGAAAGAATTTTTCAAATCGGTCCAGTAGTTCCGGAGCCTATTCGTTACAAACAAACAAACAAAAAAACATATCTTTCCTCTTTATAATATTAGTATAGATATATAGAATACTAGCGGATGTCACGCGGTTTCAGTCGCGTAGTTCCCGTTCCTGTGGGAATACGGGAATAAAATATAGCCTATGTTCACCGGGAAGAGTGTAGCGTCCCAACAGTGAAATAATTTTTCAAATCGGTTCCGGAGAGTTTGTTTAGTACACCGGGAACCAACCCTAAAGACGCGGGATAGGACCCCTATGCGAGACGGCAGTGTTAGCTAAGGTCTGTCGGGATGCGATGCGATATGGTCACGCCTTTATATGTACGCAGAGGCATTTTATATGGACAAAATTCACCTTTTTTTATAAGAATATAACCTACGTCATATGTGGTGAGACGTACTGCCGTTGCCGTGTTGAGATTGACAGGCACAGGCTGTCACAGCCTGCTGTTGAAATTTTTCAACCTTGGTCAAGCCTTTCAACTTGGCTTAACGACTTCCATTTTACTGGCAACCGGGACCAACAGCAACGTGCCTTCCGAAGCACGGAAACGTCGGAAACGCTCAAATAAATGCTAGCCGGGACAACCTTCGTAGGCATTAGCAGGGCGCAGTGTGGTTTTAGTCAGTAGGCGTTCGCAATAGCATCCATGTGTAATTTCAAACGTAAAAGAGAGAAACCCATTTTAAGGTAAAGAAATTTCTAAAATGGACATTAGAGAAGATTTATATCTACCGTTGATTAATGGCACTTGGTGAAACTTGCTGCACATATTGCAAAAAAAACCGGCCAGGTGTCAGTCGGATTCGCGCACAAAGGGGCAAACGCGAGACTCTATGACCGAGACATGAGGCTTTGCCGTCCGTCTGTCTGTTAGTCACGAGGCTGTATCGCAGGAACTGTGGTTGATAGAGCAAATTTTTTCACAGGTGATGTATGTTTCTGCCGCCATAACAAAAAATACCTACTAAAAGCAGAAAAAGAAACAAACAAACAAACGTAAATTGCCGTTTTTGTTTGGGGACCTGGACTCTCTGCTTAAATTCGACTCGCACTTGGCCGGTTTTTTTTTTAATATGAAAACGTGAGTTTCGGTTTCAACCGAAATAAAATAATAAATGAAATAGGTACATAATAATTTTAAATTTGTTTAGTAATTCTATAATTATCGTGGGTAAAAATTTCATACAGTAGTCAACACTGGCCCACGTTCGTCATGTTTATGTTTTTGTCTTTGTCTAATCGCAGTGGCGTCGGTGTTCACCGTACGCGTGTGAGTGAGACAGATATATGTTTACCATCACTGCTTAAAAAGTTTCATAGTTGCGTCTTCTCAGCTCATAAGTAGCCGTGCTTTTGTCGAGACGCGATGTTCGTGCTTGCCTCTCTAATGATAATATATATATCTCTATGCGTAGGACACTTCAATAGGTTTCAACTGTTTGTTGGTATCGCGCCGCGCCGCGCCGCTTTGCGTTCGCTTACGTAGGACGTCGCCATCAAAATGTCAGCGTTCCGTTTCGACGACAGCTAGTATCAGCCTGTCAAATATCGGCGCCGGCGCGGCACTGCACTCGCTAGGCGACTATTAAGAAAGCGCTCGATATTTTTGCGACTGCTTATACTATAATGTAATGTTTTAGCTTTCTATTCGTAGACGTTTTTAAAAATTAATTTTGATTACAGAATAATTAGTGATGTTTTGTATGTACGAATCGCTTTAGAATCTTAACCTGATCTCAATAATACAGCAATATAAATGTATGTAGTAAAAACGTTAAGTGTATGATTTATTTTTATGTAGCCTTTTTGGCACTGAGTTTTAAAATCCATGAATTTTGTGTGCCCAGTACGCTATAGGGTACTTAACTTTTATAAAATTTTCGTACCATTTAAGAGAAAAATTTTACTTACCTCAGACCGTGTACATACGACTACAACAGTACTTTACTATACTTATTTTTCTCTCATTTTAAACTTTAGTTCTTTTAAAAAACTATCTTTATCTTTTGACATAGACTAAAATAAAACAATAGGTACCTATATACTGAAGACCAAAAGAGGTTGAAACAAACAAAATAGTTAAAAAAAGGAGTGTTACAATCAACTGACGTCACCAAAAATTCTCGGATGATAACAATATTATTTTACCATTAGCAATTAGCAAAATAAATACCACCGTAATTTCTCTATCGGTCAATAATGATAGACATCAGAATAGCCGCCAATATTTCGTTTTCAACCCGGAAATTGAGCGGTTGCAGTCCACTATTGTAAGTGCACGGACATGCAACTCATGCAAGTATCTGAAGTCGACGTTTTATCTACAACAGGCCTTATAATTCACATTTATACGACGAACACGTCATGAATTTTCCAAAACATATTCTCTTTCTTTCAGAAAAAATATAAATGGCTGTTCATTTATCCTCTCCGGTGACCTGTCAAGATAGAATAAACTAATTCGTTATAGAAATTATTTATATCTTTAGTAAGACAGGAAAAGTTTCTAATGCTTATTACTGAATTCCGCTCCAAGACTCACATCATCGACCTCTGACCGCCTTGCCTATTTGGCTATTTGGGCGGGACTTTTGTGTTTCGGACGCTGACCAGCAGACATCGTGGTTGATTAATGTAGTGTTCCAAAGTAATAGTAGACAAAATACTCATTTAAAAATATTGCGATTCTCCCTAGTAAAATATTTAGGGCTCAATAACCTTACTGTTTAACTAGTTACCTGCTGAGCAACAGACAACGCTCTGAGTTCACGTTGCTCTCAAAATACTTTACTATTGCTCCAAAAATCAATACATTAAATAGCTGAACACTTGCCGAAAATCTGATTTCATACTAGATCTTCGAAGCAAAGGTTCAGTACGTCGTAACTTTTAAAACTAATAAAATCCGATATAGCAGAAACGACGCCGGTCAAAGCTCAAGGTTTAAATGTGAATGTATCTATTCCATTTGTGCCTGAAAGTAACTACTTAAATATTAATAAAAAATAAATGCATCTTACTTCGTGAAGACAGCGACACCCGATCTTTCATATTATTTTTTGCCTTCACAAGAATTTATTTCGCATCCAACTATAAAACTCTAATTTCGATGTCATAGCATAATGGATTGGAACGTCGTCTGAGAGCTTGTAGCAAAATTTAATATTATGTTCGACGATATCTAAGGTAAGGATAGGTACGGTACGATTGTCGTGGGATTGCGAATTGTGAAAAAGTCACGAATGCGAGCATTGTCTAGACGAGAGATGACGAGAGCCGCTCGTCCGCTGAGAACACTAAGCCCATGTTATTAGATTTTGATGAGTTGTTGACGACCGTTTTAAAACTTTTGTAGTATACTTACGAGCTTTTATTCGGTTGAGACACAAGTATTACAATTAATTATTTTGTAGTATACTTATAAGAGCTTTAATTCGGTTGTGACACACACGTTATGAATAGCTCGTTAACATGACGCCTTCTGCCTAAAGTGAAGTCACGGCGATAACTACTCATCCTGTTGACTGAAATAAATAAATAAATAAATATTCACGGACATTTCACACAACGCTATCTGATCCCAAAGTAAGCTAGGAATAACCTGCTTGTTTTATGGATATCAGACCGCGGATATTAATACCTATATACTTTTAAATATTATACATAGAAATGATCCCACCGTAACAATGTCTAACCATGTCGCTACCTTAGATGCTGCAGAGGATTCCAAGTTCCAAGGAGAAGAGTAACACATAAGTAAATACTTAGATGAATTAGGGATTAAGGTTGGACTAATTGGTTTGAGCCTTTTCGTTAAAACCATGATATTTCAAGTTCTACATAATATTGAAATCTATTCCATTAAGTCTAACCGGAGCAACCCTATTAATCCATCAAATTCAATCAATTTATTATGGTGTAATCACACTATAAACGCACGCATCCAAGTACAAATTATATCAAAGTAAAAGCGCTTCAACAGATTAGCCGGCGGTATGACAAGGATACACCACCGCGAACCCATAAAACTTTCCCTCGCCCGTGAAAAGTGAGCTTTGTCACGAAGGGGTCATTAATTCTACATGAACCAGGCGAACGCTAGCCCAATGGTTCTTCAGGGCACGAGCTTGTAAGTCAGTAATCGGACAAACGCGACCAACATTTTTGTACTACCCTCATCTTTTGAAAATAATTCCGTGCCGACAACCATTAATTATTGAAAACTGAAATGAAAGATTGGATTTAAGAGCTTGTAGTCACGGAATGAGCTTTAACACAACTGTTTTTGCACTAAAATTCTAGTTGTAAAACATCGTTTTGTGATCTGGTATTTCTTACAATAATTTAATTTTCTAATAAGCTACCGATTCTAATATTTAACAAGTCAACTGCTTGCCTTGAAATTTAAATGGGTAGGCCTTCAAGGCAAGTAATCCTTTCAAAAAAAAAATAATGAAGAGAATGTGATGTAGTACGCAACATAAAAAGTACAATAGAATAAAGGACTTGTATGAGTGTATTGTTACAGATATTCCTTTACGGTACATTGCGTTATTTCTTAGACATTGTCAAAGCATGTCAACCTAACTTCTGTAAAACAAGAATTTAGTTTCAAAGTAGTAAATATTTGTCTTTTCAAAAGGATTGCTAGTTCTTTAGCGAATCTACAATGTTTGTACATTTAGTTTAAGAAATGTTCAGAACTTTCAGTAACATGAATGTTTTTCACAAAAAGCTTAAAATGTTTCATAAATACTCGTAAATGTACCAAATTATCAACGTTTGTTTCAATCATCTTTAAGCTTCGTTGGAGAGACAATTTGGACACCTGATATTAATCTAAAGTGCCTTTATACATAGTTGTTCGAATACACTATTGTCTTGTAAAGTCAATGGCCTTAACTACCCTTTAATGTTTTACCTTGAAATACGTTTACGGGGAATGAACTAGACAATATTAAAATGCCTGGAAAGTTTTGCATTCAGCGAAATTAAACTCGATAAATATGTACCAAGTCTCGCATACAATCCATCAACTGATCAAACCAAAATTAATTGCTAAACTTCTATATCAAGTTATAATCATATTTCTGCATACAAAACAACTTGTTTGAATTAATTTGAATTCGTTTTGAAGGGATAGATGTTGCATTCGGCATCAATAAAATAGATAAAATTTGTAAAAAATCTTTTTTGCAAAAACAATGTTATTTTATATGGAAACTAGCTCATGTCACAGGGGTATGAAAAATAGATGTTGGCCGATTCTCAGACCTACTCAATATGCTCACAAAATTTCATGAGAATCGGTCAAGCCGTTTCGGAGGAGTATGGCAACGAAAACTGTGACACGAGAATTTTATATATTAGAAGAAGATGAAGTGACTGAAATATACGATAGTACTCGTTCAATTTTAATTCGTCATTTTTTAGTTTTAATATTCTTAAAACTTTGATAACTTAAGATGACATATATTATTTATCAGATTTTATTTAGGTACCTATCTGTAAAAATTTATTTAGTCAAAAATCTCATAATTCAAAAACACATCAATTTATAATTGAAACTAATAAATTAACCCGTCCTTCACAGTATCCGGTGCAAAGGTGTTTTAAACTTTGATTAATAAATATAATGCGTTCTGATTCCAAAATCTATCTCTTCAAAGGACGACAGAAAATAGCTTCTCAAAGTATATAAATGCTTTTGTCCTCGAAGACAGAGTTACGGTAAAGTAACATACGCGCACAACTATACACATATTATGTGGCAAGTCTAAAAGCACTTATGTGCAGCCTGATGGAAACTTCAGATAATTCTTGGAAAAGAAAAAGTAGGTATAGGTACATAATAATTGTCATAGTTTTATTTGCCAAAGTGCATGAAACGGAAGACCGAAAGTTAGAAAAATATTCGAAACTTATCGAAGTGCAGTAGACGTAGCGAAATGAAAACAAAAAAAAAACACCATCTGACGTTTTCTCCGATTGTACCCACTAAAAGAGACCCGAGCACGTCTGACTACCGAATATGTTTGCGGAATAAAATAAACAGTGAACGTACTAATATGCATTTGGGTAGGTACCTAGTGTGCACCTACATGGGAACCTCTGACAAGTTTTTGAACGCTTATGAATAAATAAGCATCCCCCGTCTGCCGCATCAATACCACTGGTGGCTGAATGCCAAATGCTATTCGTGACACTTTTCACTTTCGCCGTTCTTTTTTTCCACCCGCACGCTGTGAATATTTCGTGCGGCTAATTTCCGTTCGAGTTCAAATGTTTTTTGTTGAAAAAAGCATTTTTGCAATGTTCCCTATTTTTGCATGTGCGGCTGCAACTAAATATGGTAATGTGTGTTTGTTCCTTTTTATTGTTACCTAATTAGTGGTCCGTCCTAAAATCTGGCACGTCCAGTCCTCGTATGGCTTTTGATTACAATTATTCCAATGGACTTCTTCATCAATATCTCTCGATAAAGACAAATACAAGAAAATAGATAAGATTTTTATTCATACATACCTACATTTATTGTTTAAAATTACAGTGAAATATTATTAAATTATTACATATAATAATTTAATTATATTTTATTATATTATTACTATCTAAACTAAATCTAAACAAGGCTCCCGTGGCATTGTGCTAAGAACACTAGCAGCATTTCGCCATTGAATAGCAATACGAGTACCTATTTGTTGAGTGAAAACAGCCAGTCCTTGGGTCACCAGTCGACTCTACTAGGCACTTTTTCAAATTCTTAGAAAATCTATGCGCATTGGGACCCCATGGTCTTGACATCGACTGGAAGAAAAAGAAAAGATTCTTATATATTTTCTAAATACATGCATATTATACAACAAAATAGAAAACACCCAAACTCCGAAACAAACATTCGCAAAGCAGCAATCGCATACAACTTACAACCACCAAAACAGTTATTTAACAAAAACTGCAGTAACTCAGGTTTTATATACATATAGGTGGGGTCGTAAATTATGGTAAGACTCACAAAATTTCGCCGAGAAGATGAATAAGCCTTACGTCATAAAAATGGAGGTAAGATTTGCACAAGCTTTTAACTCCTTCAGAATTAAAGATTTAATGGCGTACGTGTCCTGAGCTCCTAAATAAGTTTGCTTTGAAAGCCTTAATAAAACGACCATTTCCAGTTTATAGTTTAGTTTACTTGCAGTTAACTGAGCTATCAGACGTTCAGTAAAAACGTACTTGTGTTTAACAAAGAAAGCTCTTGGTAATTATGAAACTTCTGTTTTTTAAACTACTATGGCGGCAGACAAGGATATAAACCGCCTGATTTTTTGTGGTCACCGCAGCATATGGACGTATGCAACACCCTAAACCATTTTCTTCTTCCAATGGGACCCTATTGAAATCTTCGGGGACGAAGTCAGCCTCATCTGCAAGTTGTGCACTGTGACTAACGGACCACATCATAGCGAAGAGATAGAAACACGAAACACGACCCTGTACCAGTGTTATATTTATGTTTCTACTATGCCTGTACCAAATCGAGCAGTCAGCGCGTCACAGTAAGCTATGGCAGAAATTGAGCCTACGTCCAGCAGGGGGCTCCAAAGGCCGATAGCATGAATAGATTAAGAAAATAAAACTACCTTTCTAAACCTACTTACCTTGTCCAATGACGTCACCCGAAAGAAATTTAAGTAATTTTTGTCAAAGTCAAAAACCTTTAAAGCAATTTCTATTTAGTTTTAAAAGTTCTATTGGTGGCCTAAAATTACTGTGGTAACTTAACTTATAAACTATGAAGATGAACACCAAGGTTAAGAGTGGCATTACTTCATAGCTAAAACAGTTTATGAAATCGCAACTGCACATCGGATGTTCTTTTTGCTGAACATTAAATCAGTCAGCGACTGCGGCTAGAAGCGCTTAATACCACCCTGACTAATGTTTGGGCAAAGGTGTCGAGGCTATTACTCGGTAGCTGGCAGTTCAAAGTGGCTGAATTACTATCGTACTTCTATTCGTCTGCAGAGCGCATGCCATTAAACCGATCTAAATACACTCAAATGTTGAATACCGCCAGTGAATTCTTAGGAAAACACCTTACAAAGATGTTTTTGAACCGTTTGAAATAGGTGAAGTCATAGAAAAGAGTTTGAAATAGCACTGCGGTCTTTGTAGATGTAAACTTGTAGAAGTTTGATGTAACGATATTTTTTTTGTTAATGGGATTTGAGTTTGAAATGTTTTCTTAGAAAATTTATTACGCGCCGTTGTATCGCCGCAAAATAGATGATTATTCTTTTTGATTATAATGTTTTATTTAAAGTCGTCGACTTGGAGCAGAGAGTTCTCTTTACTAGACTATAAATATCGGTTAGGTAATAGTAAAACTTTAGCTCTACATGTACCAACGCCAGTATTCATCAGCAGATGCATTAACTTGCAGTTATGGTTCTTTTGAGGCCTAGATATCTTAGTGGAGACTCCTTGAATTCATGATTCGAAATATACCCAATAAAATAATTCTATTTTCTTTCAATTCCATTTACCGTACAAATGCATCTAACCTGCTTGTCGTAGCACAAGAATGCCCGCCTCCTTCTGCGAGCAGGTCATGCTCGTGAAGGAGGCGGCGGGACGGGTACGGGAGAGAACTCTCCCACCCGAGTTCCGCAGTCGGCGGTCTGGGCGCCGCCGACGTGTCTTCGCCGAGGAGTATCGGCCACCATGACCGGGGGCCTGAGGACGGTGAGAGGGCGGCTCACCGTCCTTACAGAAACAGGCCCATGACGGCAGCGTGACGTGAGCAATGCACGCACGACCCCCCTTAGAAGCGGGATCACACCCGAAACCCCCCAAAGACGCGGGATAGCACCCGAACCACCCCCTGGGCGAGGCCGCAGTGGCGGCCGTGGGTCTGTTGGGAGTTCTGGGACATCCTTCCGAGGGCTTCCCCGGGGCTCCCAACCACAGGCTGTTGGGCGTGACGTGAGGTTTTTTAGTCGGTAGGAGTCCGGCATAACATCCATGAGGATTTTCCCTCACGTTAAACAAAAAAAGAAAGCACAAGAATGCTCCTCTAAGGTAAATTCCATATACACTCGAGAGCAATGAATCCGGGTCACTTAAAGAATGTTAAAGATCTCGGAAACTAAAAATGATAGGTTAATGCAATAAATTGTATTTAATAGACAATGTAATACTCCTTAAATGAAAGTAAAAAAAATATGAGTCACCATACATTTTATTAACACAAAATTACATAAAGAAAAAACTGCCGATCTCTCCTTAAAACAAAAATAGGAAACATGAAATTTTTGAACTTTATTACGATTTTCTTGAATTTTAATACTTCGTATTGCCTCCTCGTGCTTCCATTACTGCGTTTACGCGGTTTGGCATGCTGTACACCAAGTTCCTTATACGATTTTGGGGAATATTCTCCCATTCCTCTGTGAGAGCAATTTTGAGCTCACGAAGCGTGATTGGGGGAGGGTTTCGTTGTTTTACGCATCTGCCTAGCTCGTCCCAAGCATGCTCGATCGGGTTGATATCCGGGCTGCGCGCTGGCCACTCCATACGAGTAATGTTCATCTCTTGAAGGTAGTCATTCACAATCCTACCTGTATGAGGTCGGGCATTGTCATGCATAAATATAGCATCCTCACCTAAATTGACCATAAATGGACCAACGTGATCATTGAGGATTTCTTCCACATATCTTACGCTAGTTAAAGAGCCGTTTTCTATGATCACCAGCTCTGTGCGACTTTCAGAAGAAATTCCGGCCCACACAAGTACAGACCCACCACCGTAGGCTACTTTTTCTTCGATGCATGCTTGCTTGAATCTTTCCCCTGGTCTTCGATACACTCTGTGTCTTCCATCGTGCTTGTAGAGCATAAATTTTGATTCGTCGGAGAACATAACTTTTGACCAATCTTCAATACTCCAATTTACGTGGCTCTGGGCATACCTTAGTCTCGAAATACGATGCCCACGCCCCAGTTTAGGGCCGTTTGCAGGTCTAAGGGGTTTTAAGTTAGATTCAGCAAGCCGACGTCTTACTGTCCATGCACTTGGGTTACTTCCTCCGAGGCGTCGAAACTGATTGGTGAGTTCAGTTCCTGTGAGAAAGCGATTTCGAAGCATGGTGTTCACCAAGTATCGGTCTTCTCGTGCTGTGGTACACCTGGTTCTGCCCGTTCCTGGTCTGCGTAGGTTAGAACCAGTTTCTTCGTAACGTCGGAGAACTCTTTGTACTGTTGACAGCGACACACCGACAGTCCTGGCTGTATCGCGCTGACTCCGGCCGGTTTCCAGCATTGTAAGTATTCTGGTGCATTCTTCAGGCGTAAGCGACACAATTTCAGATTGATTAATGAATATAGAGCACTATCAACATGGTTTATGTACCCACATAAATGACAGATTACAAACAAAAGCAACACCAAATGCTGTAATTTCGTAGTTCCATCTTCGAAAGTGGCCCTTTTTCAAATTTGATTTTTTTATGATATAACTTTACAATAACTAAGAAGTTTTAATACCTTCATTTAAGGAGTATTACATTGTCTATTAAATACAATTTATTGCATTAACCTAGCATTTTTAGTTTCCGAGATTTTTAGGATTCTTTAAGTGACCCGGATTCATTGCTCTCGAGTGTAGTTCAACTGAAGGCAGTACACTTAGAACAACGTGATCAAAGGTAGTACAACAAAGTTCAAGGTATATAGATAAAGGTGAAGGTTAAAAAGCGAGTTCGAAATTAGTAAACTTGCCAATAAAAGGTCATAAACATATTGTAAAAGGTCAATAATATTCGGGCAAATAATGTCGTACCTAAATCTTACCCACGTCGCAGTAATTTCAATTTCGCAAACCCAATTATAAAGGGATTGAATTGTAATAGAATTCGATTTCAATTTTGAGGCTTAAAAACTAATGGTAGACGCAGGCTAGATTAAATATCACACTAAATTTTATGTAGCTTTATTTAGAGAATTAGAATTGTGAGGGCTTTTTTGTTTTCGACGATTCGTTTATTTGTTGTTGTAGAACTATGGATGAATTTCTTTTTAGGCAATTTAATTTAAAGTTTGTTGAGATTCTGTACACAAAGGATAAAAACAGGACCCTTTTTTCTGTTTACCGTGAGGGAAAATCCTTCATGGATGCTATGTCGGACTCCTACCGACTAAACAACCTCACGTAACGCCCAACAGCCTACGGTTGAGAGCCCCGAGTAAGCCCTCGGAAGGATGTCCCAGGACTATTACCATAGTAAAACTAAGACTTCGCTTTCCGTTATTCTGTCACAAATACTAAAATAAAAAAAAATAAGTTGGGCTCCCATAAAACAACGTGATTTCTTTTCCTTTTTTTGGTATGGAACCATTTGGCATTTTCAGGACTGGTGACTAACAAAGGTATGCTGGAATCTCATACGTTACCAACGTATGAGATTCCATCATAGTACAAAAATTTCTACTAATATTTATTTATTTAAAAAAATACCATTTCATGCGTGTCTAGTATTTGAGACCTGTTTTGTCTTATTATTTCAAAACAATATGTTCTGAAGTTTAAAACACATCTGCAAATATTTCTAAGTAGATAAATCTAGTAACCCTTCTCTAACAGTCGTACAATCTTTTAAAGTTTATTGGCAAAGTATACTCTACTTTCATGTAGAGTTTAACAGTTATCGATCGTTCGCGCCAGACTGAGCACCTTTTATTTATTCATAAACTTTGAAAAACACGACTTCCCACGCGAATCATTCAATACTGTTTATCTATCCCGTTTGACTGCGTTTTATCGCTTTAAATGACTCTAATAGACGATGAAACGTTTTAAAAAAGAAAAGTACAGGAGCCATCAAAGAAACTGCTTTTACAGAGTAATTTTAAAGATGCAGCTACAGCAATGTTTGAATACTAACATTCTGATTTATCAGATATCATGAAATATAATACAGAAATCGGTGCCCAGTACTGCCCAGTAAAACTATGTAGGCTTAGGTAGGCATTATTAAGCTCTCTCGGAGTAATATTGGCACCGACTTCAGTAAAATATTTAAAGATATCTGATAAATCAGAATATACTAACTTTGTGCTAAGGAAATTTTATTTTTCAGTTTTTAGTTTTGTTTGAAGTCGGTTTCTTTTTTGTTAAAAATTTTTTTTCACTGTTTTTAGTGACGTGTAGACTGAAAATCTATCTACCTAGGTGCAAAGTTCTCGACAGTACAAATTAATCAAGCCCAATCACAAGGTAACTGCTGTATATCGTTAGGGAATTCTCTCTACTGTCTGTCGTCTCCATCATCAGATCGACTCCAGACCTTCATGAAGTTGTACTACTTTAGAGCCCTTAACAAAAAAAATTACAAACGCCCTAGATGCCTCTACAATTTTTAAAAGTTACCTTCGATTTCTCCAGGATGCCATCATCAGATCCTGACTTCCTTAAAATGGGACCACCTTGGGAGTTTCTATTTCCGAACGAAAAAAAAATTTTTCAAATCGGTCCATAAACGACGGAGTTCTGCGCGAACAAACATAAAAAAAAATAAAAAAAAACATATATACGGTCGAATTGAGTAACCTCCTCCTTTTTAGAAGTCGGTTAAAAAATAACTTTTGTCAGTTTAAAATTTTAACTTCCTAAATCTAAGAAACGCAAAGTCTTACGTTTTATTTTACGTAATATTTTGACGTAACACTTTTCTAATGTTTTCCCAGATTATCGAGTTTTAAATAAAAATACTGGTATTCAGTCAACATTTTGTGAAATGGTCGCAGTTACATGTTTCCACGAAAGTCTGGCCGGGGCAAGTTGTTAGAAAAAAGCTCACTTTCGCAGTACTTTCAATTATTTGATAGCTTTTCACTCTTGCCCGTCACGACACGAACCTTGATAAGCTAAATAAATTAGTACCAACATTTTCGTATAAAGGAACTACTAAATAAAATGTTCATTACATTTCGCTGTTTGAAAAGTGTATTTCATTTTACAGTGACATCACTGTACTGTCACTGCAATAATCTTTCTAAATTAAAATAGAAATAATATTATTAAAACTTATAAACGGTAATCACAGCCCATCAAACAGTTTCAGTATATTTTTTCTTAGTTAATCTATACTTATAATAAAACTGTTGAGGGTCGAGAGTCTGTACATGGAAGATATTTTCAAAATTTTATCGTTGGGCGTTCTATAATCGATACTGAAGCCGAAAATGTAATTAAAATTTTTCATGTCTGTCTGTCTGTCTGTCTGTCTTTCTGTCTGTCTGTCTGTCTGTCTGTATCCCAAATAAGTATCACGCCAAAACTACTGAATCGATTTGAATGATCCTTGGCACCATCTAAGCTTATGATCCGAGGAAGGTTCTAGGATACTTTTAATTGCGATATTTTGCGCGGTTCCTTCAGGAGAGGGGATGAAAGGCAAAATAGTTTTATAGCTATAATTTTTCACTGCGTGGTCCGATTTCAAATATTTTTCTGGTTTCTGAAAGGGAGTACTTTAAGCATTATTCCACACTATTTTCAAAATTGAGGGTTATGTAGTTCAGAAATTTGGGGCATCTCAACTTTCGGTAAACCTAGAATTCTAGGGTTATTTTGAATGTGAGGGTAAATCTGAACGGGCGTGTTGGCTTAATCATAAAAGGGCTTAATGATTAAGAATAGACTTAATCTTTAAGCTCTTTTATGATTAAGCAAACAGGGCCGTTTCACACGCTGCTTGATGAGTCTCATGAAGAAGTGCCCCTCCTTTTTCGTACACCTTCTGTGACGTAAACGAAGTTGCGAGGGTCAGCTAGTATTGAAATATGTACCTACTGTCTTTCTTGAAAGAGCCGTAATAAAATCTTCATTTAAAACAAATGGACCCCGTATGGCGACGGGGTCCCGTGTTGAGACGGGTAAGAGTACAAAATGTCGCCACACCAATACATCCCGAGGGTGTCGTAAGAGGCGACTAAGAGAACACTTTCGCAAAAAGATCCATTGCGTAGAGAAGGAAAACTCGAAATAAAACCGTTGTCAGTCAAATGACAATCGTTAAGCCAAGTTGAAGGCCTCATGGGCGGCTTGAAAAATTTCAACTGCGGGTCCCGGCGAACTGCGCCTGTCTATTTCAACACGGCTATAGGCGCACCACCTAATAGGTACGTGTGACATAAAACTATAAGGTGAAATGTGGGCGTATACATAGATACACAGATATTGATACATACATACACAGAGGCATACCTCTGTGTATGTATGTATCAATATGAATGTACCTAAAACCAATCGTATATCCTTCAAAAGTGGTTTAGGAGGTTGCAGGATTGGCATCTCGAGTGTAGTAGCGCCTCTGGTATTGTGAGCAGTGACCACTTTAGATCAGATGAACCGTATGCTGGTTTGCTACCTTAGTGATGAAGAACTAATATTAACTTGCTCTTTTTCAAACAACAGCGTTACTTTTTTAAATTTACACAGTGTACATACGGTAGCAAAGTAAACACGATTTTCAAACTGAATACGGTCCACACTTTTTTTAAAATTGTAACCCACGTAAGAAATTTGAGTTTTTTCGTAATATTTACTTAAAAATCGTGTCAGACAAGTCCTTAAGTGTGTTTTTCCCCTTAACATGGATGTGTTAATGAAGTGCGATTTTGAAAGCTAATTCTTTAGAGATATGACTCGATGAGAGTTTTTTTTTTTACGTGACGGAAAATCCTCCAGAGGATGTTATGCCGGACTCGTACCGACTAAAAAACCTCACGTAACGCCTAACAGCCTGTGGTTGGGAGTCCCGGGTAAGCCCTCGGAAGGATGTCCCGGGACACCCAACAGACCTACGGCCGCCACTGCGGCCTCGCCCAGGGGGTGGTGGTTCGGGTGCTATCCCGCGTCTATGGGGGGTTTCGGGTGTGATCCCGCTTCTAAGGGGAGGCGTGCGTGAGTTGCTCACGTCACGCTGCCGTCATGGGCCTGCTTCTGTAAGGATGGTGAGCTACCCTCTCACCGTCCTCAGACCCCCGGTCATGGAGGCCGATAGTCCAAAACTCGATGAGGGTTCGTCGTGAAAGCTTTTTAGAATATTAGGATTAGAAAAGAGTATAGAGACTTAAATACCTATAATTTATACTCTGGATTGTTGGCACTTGATGGAACTTGATATAATTCATTATTCAAACTCACACTTGTACTTTTCCACTATTAAATAGTACTCTGCGTACCTTTGAGAATGCGTTAGGCGAAACCGGTCAGGTTATGTAAAAATTTACGATTATATAGTGAAAAAGTACAAGTGTGAGTTTGAATAATGGACTTAAATACTTAATCTTGTTATTTCTATACTACTAAGGTGGTAACCAAGCTTACGCCCCCTGATGGTTGGTAACTGTAGACTATGCAAATTACACCAAATTTTTACTGACATCAATGGTTTATCGTGCCTTCCAAAGCACGGAAACGCTCGCAAATAAAATGTCACAAAGTGGTCACATGGTGGTCACCCATCCAAAGTCCGGCCATAGCGAATGTTGCTTACTGCAGTGGTCATTTGCAGACAATAAGTAGTCGGGATCACAAGCGTTTCATAAACTTACGAGTGGGAAGCGAAAATAGAAACGACTAAATACTACCATTTGGCGTAGGAATCTTCTACGAGCGCCTACGCGACGTAGCATCACAGATTATATAATATATTCTATAGTAGCATCATTCGTTAAGTTGGAAAAATCTATCTATTGTGGAAGTCCCTAACAGCCCTTACACATTTGTAGAACTTGAGTCAGATAAAATATGCTTTAATTTAATATTTCAAAATATACATTGATATTTTAATGTTGTTCCATAAAATTTACCACTTAGATTCCTAAAAACTTAAATCACTAAATCGAAAAATTCTTGGAAATCTATACTTTTCACTGCACTTATAAAAAGTTTGTACGAGTGATCTTTACTCAAAATTTTGCATTACAAATTAAACTCAAAAGGACAAACAGCTGCTAATATAAAATGCAATCATTACAAAAACATGACCCAAAATGTGCAACTCAGAGGAAACATAACAAAGTTCTTACAGCGCACATACACAAACACACACACACACACAAACAAATGTCTTAGTACTCAAAGTAACATCACAAACAAAATCACAACAACACAAACTGCACTATAAATATGACATTAGACTACATTCAAGATAAGACCCAGACATTTCGAACTAATGCACAACATACGAAGCATATTTAAACATAGGAAAATGATAAAACTAGTACATGTAAGCAGATATTACTTTTCTCGACGTACATTTCTCTCACTGAAAAGAGAAATTGGTAAAAACATGTTGGGACTGTTACAAAGACTTAAATATGTTCTGTGGAATAAAGACTATTTTGTTTGTTGAGAAATATTACCATTTTAGCGTTTGTGTGCTTATATTGTAGACAAAATTGGAGTTTTGTAATGAATTTTACTGCTACGGTTCACAGCTTTTAGGCATATTTTACGTGCCATTTATAAGCCTTTAGACGCGATTGGATAAGCTGCTGGTGGAACTCTGGTTTAAGCAAAAGAAAAGGTTCTGGTATTAGAGAGAGTATAAAAGGCACTATTCTCTTGAAATACAAAAAAAAAATCATAGGAATCACTGCTTGAATAGCATCGAGTTTCTAGGTGGGAATAAGCATATTCTAATGTTTAGTAAATTATCTAAAATAGTATTAATGAGACACGTGTTGCAATTATTGCAAAATATTTGCATTTTGACTGATTTTAAATACTCGTAGAGCCGCAGTGTATTTTAAAGATACACACGCAAATAAGCAATAACTATATTAGTTACAAGCAACGAGGTTGCAACATTGGGGCTTTTTTACTGAGTAGGTACTTCACACGAATGGCATGTCGGTTTTGACCCGATTAGGCGACTCTTTGAAATCTCACAATTCCTCCCTATCCGTCTTTAGCAATCGAAATCTAACCATTCACCTAATAATTCAGCGGTCTTTCTTTTTCTTTACAGAATACGAGTTTCTACAAGAAAGGAAACACGAGTACCGGTAAAGAATTCTAAACCTTTGAAACCTTACAGAATAGAAAACAAAACATTTGAGGGCTATAAAACAAAACATCTTACTTATTATATCTGTGCATTCAATAATGCTCAGTGAGGTATTCGTGAAACCCTTCAAGACGCCATTTCTGAAGGTGGATAGTCGTCCTCACCCGCAGACGACGGGAATTGAACATTCGGTATGTCAAGCAGTTAGACAAGATTTCAGACGCATTGTTTAAGTTATTCTGAGCATCCGACCGTTCGCGAATCCTGAAAACTACCGATAGGGTTGCCTCAACAAGGTTGGACCTTATTTTGTATTATCTATTTATCAAAAAAACCGGCCAAGTGCGAGTTGGACTCGCCCATGAAGGGTTCCGTAGCAGCAAGTAACATAATATATTGATGTTTTAACACGTTCGCAGTGGTAGTGATTACAATAGGCAAAAATTGCGGTTTATGACGTATTAAAAAAAACTACTGACTCGATGTCGTTCAAACCAATTTTCGTTGGTAGATTTTATGGCAATGTACATCATATTTTTTTTTTAGATTTACCATCATCTTAGTTTAGACGTTAGAGAGGGGGGGGGGGGGGAACACTCATTTTTCCACTTTGGAAGTGTCTCTTGCGCAAACTATTCACTTTAGAAAAAAATGATGTTAACAACCTCAATAGCATTTTTATATATTCTGAGATATTATATTCTGAGTATGGGGACCCCCGAAATTAACTGTTTTTTTTCTAGTTTTATATAAAAATCTTGATGCGGTTTACAGAATACATCTACTTACCAAGTTTCAACAGCATAGGCCGTATAGTTTCGGAGAAAAATGGCTGTGACATACGGACGGACAGACAGACAGACATGACGAATCTATAAGGGTTCCGTTTTTGCCATTTGGCTACGGAACCCTAAAAAATTGGTTCCATACCTAACCTCAACTGTAAGTGCTACTCTGAAGCAATAGCGTAAAGGTCTGTAGAGGAGAGACTTTGGGAGGTCAAACGGCAGTCACTAGTCACATCCAACAATACTGAAAATAAAAGACAAAGTTCTGCCTCTTATAAACCTTGGTCTGTTTATAGAAATATATTTTAGATACTATTAAAAAAGCATACACAAACCTCAATCAAATTTGAAGCCAATAAACAATTACATCATACAGCATCGTGCTATATAACTTAAACAAAAAGTCCTTGTTGGTACAAAAAGTGAGTATTGCAAAATTGTGTTTATTTTTGCATTACACTGGTGAGTCAAGGCGTGGCGCCGCAGTTGACCTCGACTGTTTACGAGCAATGACTCATGTCATTATTGAATCACACGATAAATAAAGTCCTTGCACTGAATTTCAAACAGATTGACAGAAATTTAATGTTAATTTGCTAGTAGCTTACCGCAATTATGACAGGTTCTATTTAATTTTAAGTCTTAATGCGAATGCTTGAGAGTGCGGATTCGTCGATGTCTGGCTGTGAGGATGTTTCTCTGTAACGGATGAAGGTAGGTATCTGGCTGCAATTTGGTACAAGAATAAATTTTCATCATAATCATACGATCACGCCTTTCATCCCCGAAGGGGTACTCATAGGCATATTGTATGTTCACATTAAATTTCACCTTTTTAGCAATTGTCCCACGGTAATAGGTGTTGAGCCGTATTGCCGTGTTCATATGAACTGGCGCAGGGATAAATTTTAGTCTGGAATAACACATAGGTTTAGGCTAGTTTCAAATAGATTATCAGAAATTAATGCTGATTTATTAGTCGCTTGATGCAATTATGAGAGGTTCGTTAATGATAGAGGTCATAATGATAGGAGTTAGGCAAGGCGAAATAGTTTCTTTACATACTTATATGAAAAGTAATACAAAAAGCGGTAATTCCCGACGCCACGTAGCAATATTTTAATAGAAAAAATACGACTTGGCCCATACGGGATTTGAATCCCATTTAGACAAATTGCCCCGACTTAGGCAAAGGTTGTGGGTTCAAATCCCGTATGGGCTAAGTTGTGTTTTTTTACTTTACATTAAAATATTATGAAAAAGTCAGTATACTAATTGCTTTAAAAAAATCTAAAAAAAAGCTACGTAGCGATGTTGCCAGCCCTATCTCGGTAGAATCGTTATGCGGACGGTGTAGTGGCCAGGTTCGTTACACGATGTTGCAAACAGTCGTAGTGGCGTACCGATTGCTGTTCCCTCGCGTCTCCTGATTGAACAACTTTAGACGATTGCAACTCATTCATTTTTTAAATTTGATACTCATTTTTTGTTTTTTTTTAGTAGTTACTGATGACTATATTTGTGCTACATTCCACCAGTAGTTTTTGATGAATAAAGTCGGAGATACTCATTAAATTCGGTGGCATACGCACCGAATTTGATGAGTATCGAATTATCGATGTTAAAAACGGGTGTTCGGCGTAAAGTTTTGCGAGGCGCGCCGCGGAGTAGCATAATATTGACAAAAAATGTCTATTTTTCTTCTATCCCTATCCCCTCTTCCCTACTAATAATAATAAATGCGAAAGTAACTCTGTCTGTCGGTCCGTCTGTCTGTCTGTCTGTCTGTCCGTTTCGTTTTCACGCCTGAACCGCGGAACCGATGTTGATGAAATTTGATAGTTGGAGTCCAAGGGAAGGACATAGGCTTATTTTTAACTGACTGCGCAAAAGGAGGGTAATGATTTTACGCGATAACGACTTCTGTGGGAATGAAGCCGCGGGTAATAGCTAGTAATGGTATAAAAGTACTCTGTGGATTTACATTATCTATACCTAATACCCATCCTCTATTATTTTCCTGAGCTATCTAGATTTTTTGTAGAGAGTAGGCAATTGGAAGTAACAATTCAAGCCCGGCAAAACATTGATTTTTATTATTCTCGTAATATTTTCTTAATGACTAGCAACCCGCCCCGGCTTCGCACGGGTGCAATGCTGATACTAAATAAAATACAAATACATAGAAACCTCAAAAATAACAGTATTTCTCCACTATTTAATGGATGTATTATACATATAAACCTTCCTCGTCAATCACTCCATCTATTAAAAAAAACCGCATCAAAATCCCTTGCGTGGTTTTAAAGATTTAAGCATACATAGGGATATAGGGACAGAGAAAGCGACTTAGTTTTATACTATGTAGTGAAGTAGGTATTATACCTATTGAAAAATTTTAACATACAGAAAAGCATAATACAACCGTATTTAAAGCTATTTTTTGTAATTACATGCATGAACTGTGTATTTAACTGTCTATGTGTACTTATGAACTGTTTATGTTTGTTAAACTCCAAGTTTATATGTTGTTCTTTGTAAATCCTTGTTCAGGGACTATTTACGAAAGTACAATCTTTGAAAACAGAAAAAGTTTTGTTATTGTCTGCATTTTGTTCAAAAGAAATAAATACAATACTTGGTTAAAACATGCATGCGGGATATAAATATTTGTACCGCGTAGTGGAAAACACAAAGCCGAATTTCTATTAAAAATATTATTGTTTGAAAAAACTTTTATGCTTTTATTTTTAAGTTTCTTTGTGTCTCGGGACTGAAAGGAACTCTTTACTATTATTTTGTGGGATTACAAAACAATGCCGTCTAAGACGACATCTCTATATTTTCATTACGTCGGAAAAATTCACTGGTCGTCACTTCAATTAGCTGATTATTATGGTATACACTTGGTAAAATTAAATTCCACGTCAATATTAACAAGGAAGCCGTGAGATCGTTCTCACCAGACTGCCCCTCTCTAACACGTTTATTGTGAAAGTTCAATCCGATTGACGTTTTCATTTTTGTTTTATTTCAAACATTGAACAGATGATCCACGTGACCTAGTGACGTAGTTTAATGCAACAGAGTCACAGACTACAGACAATGTCTCGACATAAAGCCCCTCTGCACTCTATTTTATAGAGAGGGGCTAATAAAAAGTAGGTTTCTACTTCAAAATGTCAATAAATTAATTAATGATGTGGTGGTTTTAAGGATCAGAGTCCTTTTTTAGCGTCCCGTACCCAAAAGGTAAAAACGGGATCATAGGTATTCAAGTAACTTCTCTGTACGTCTGTCTGTCTCTCCATCATGAGACTGTATCTCAGGAACCGTAATAGTTAGAATTTTCACAGATGATATATTTCTGTTGGGGAGTGTTAAGGGTGGCTCCCATACAACAAAAGTGATTTTTTGCCAGAACGGTACGGAACCCTCTGTGCGCGAGTCCAACTCGCACTTAGCTGGTTTTTTCTTAGACAGCTTGTCCTCTTGACAAAAAAGTTTTTTTAGATTATCACCTTGTAACGCCACCTGAATCTTTTGCAGAGTCAGACTTGGTCCAGCTCCCCTTTTTGGTTATGCTTGAATGGAGAAAATTTTATCTAAGGGGGGGGGGGGGTTACACTATCATAGTGGTTTCTATTTGTCGACCCATAAATGTTTGTCTCAAGAGTCTGGGTGTTTCTATGTATAATATGTATGGTATTTAAAAGTACATATATAAGTTTTAATTAATATCCGGGGTATGAAACCCATAACACAAGCAGGTATTCCTAGCTTACTTTGGGATCAGATAGCGTTGTGTGAAATGTCCGTGAATATTTATTTATTTATTTATTATGAAGAGGAAAGATTTGATTGTTTGTTTGCATTGAATAGGCTCGAAAACTAAGGAAACGATTTTAAAAATTCTTTCACTTTTGAGAATCTAATACACTATCCCCTGTAGACATAATTTTATTCTCATATTCCTATAGGAACGGGATCTACTGAATGAAACCACGTGAGGTCGGCTATTATACCATAATAGCGTTAGTTCAATATTCAGACGACTGTAGGTACAGTACCGGCAAACAACTTGAGCATCGCGTGAGGTGGTGGGAGAAAGTTTGCGAATGTACACTTACGTGCAAAAATATTGTGTCATTGAAAAACGCCATTTTTTTTATATCCGTTATACTTTCGATTGTTGGCACTTGATGGAACTTGTTATAATACGTTATGAAAATTCACTTGTACTATTCCACTTTTATTTTAATTTGAAAAATACCTGACCGGTTTCGCTTTTATAGCATTATCAAAGGTTCTTACACTAATTTTGACATAACGTAATGACGTTTTACAAACATTTGTGCATGTGGGTAAACAAAAATAAACATAAAAATTAAGCAGGGTTGTGGCTGTGAAGAATTTTCCCCCAAAATGGGGAAACCTTTGGACATTCAAATTCAAATCTACATTAGCATTCAAAATAAATAACAATATAATTAAATGTCCAATAAAATTTAAATTACAATATAATTAAATGTCCAATAAAATTTAAATTACAATAAAATGTCAAATAAAATAAATTAAATTTCTAAATAATGTAATGTCCACGTAAATTCAATTTTCATGAAATGTCAATTGTATATTAAGTCACATAAATAAAATAAAATTACAAAAATGTCAGGTCAGGTATTTTTCAAATTAAAATAAAAGTGGAATAGTACAAGTGAATTTTCATAATGTGCCATTTTTTTTATTATTGGCATTTTATTGTGTGAGCTAATAACTTTTTAGTTGCTGGTATAGAGAGAAAAGAGATCAAAAAAGGCAAGGTTTGACGGTTACTGTACATTATTCATCGATATACAAAAAACCCGTATTTTCTTAAATCAACGACATTATCCCTTTTTTTTTCAAATCTATATCCACTATGTCCAGCTAGCGAATGGTCGAAATGTCGTCGTACAATCATGGCTAGCGTCGCCATATTAACGTTATAAATTAGGACGTTACGTGTCCACTCAAATAACCGTAACACGAGCTATTCCGAGCACTTGTGTCCGACACTTACGCTCGTATTGTCACATTTGGTTTTCTTTATTCACAGAAATAACTGCGGTTTTGGGTGTTCGCACTCTTATATTGGTTGACTTCAGAATTTATGCCTAATCTTTGGTAGTAAGCATTATGTTAAGATTAGAATATAAAGTTGATATAAGTTTACATACATACAGGTCACGCATCCATCCCTTAAGGGGTAGGCAGAGGCACATTATTTTAAGCCCACATTTTACCTTTTTTTAGAATTTGTCCCACGTAATAGGTGGTGAGCCGTATTGTCGTGTTGAGATAGACAGGCGCAGGTTGTGACTGCCTACTGTAAAAAAAATTCAAGCCGCCTAAAAGACCTTTAACTTGGCTTATCGACTGCCATTTTACTGGCAACCGTGACCAACGGCTTAACGTGCCTTCCGAAGCACGGAAACGTTCAAATAAATGTCACAAAGTGGTCACCCATCCATTATGTTGAGATTAGGAGATGAAATTGCTTTTTAGAAGTTTATCGTGTTTAAAAGAAGAATGTAGGTAGGTTAGTACTTACCTAAATAAAATGAAAGTACCTACAGTATGAATGGAATACTCTGTGTAACTCCTATTTTTCAGAATCAATAGCAAAGACCTAAAAAGTTTACATGTAAAGGTTTTTAAAATATCCATTTTCCATCCACATCTTTTTTTAGGTTGATTGATACACATTGTGAAAATTAAAGAATGATTCAAATAATAGGTATCTATTGCTTTATGCGATGTTAGTAGCCCCTCAGGCCAGGGAAGAAGAATTAAATCGTACTAAACTACTACTTAAGAGTGGGATTAATAAAAAAAAACTTGTAAACTGAAATATATGTCCAGTTCACTTCAAACAAACAAAAAATCTCATACACCGTCAATACTCAAATTACTTTGTAATAACCAACTCTATCGAACCACTATACACTACATCGAAATAAAACAAGCTTAAGCTTAAGCATACTATCAAAAGTAACAATTACTCCACTACTAAGAAAGCTGCAATTTCATACCTAATCCAAACATCAGATTCAATAACTATTTATTTTTACGTATGTTCTTACGTGTATATCGCTGAAAATAGTTCGTATTAAAGGGAATAAGCGTCGTATTCTCATACACACTAATGGTATTGGGTCTTGGAGTACAGTCTCCTCCGGCTAGACATCTCAGAAACCATCAGCCGCAGTCTCCGACGTTGTGATGCATACTTATTGCTCGATTTTCCACAGAGCAGTTTCAATTGTACCATCCCATTAGCGGTATTCGATTGGCATTGAGAGCTTTCGATAAAGCGAATAGATTGTTTTTCTCTTGAACTTGAAAGTAAAACCGGTTATATCTATCACAAAATAAGAGTCTTATATTTTTGTGTTATATGAAAGTGAAATAAACAGACTATTTTATTTCCTCTCAACAGAAACCTTTCGTATTTAATTGAAAGTTAAACTGAAATCCTACATTGACATTTTTTTTCAGTTTCTCGTCTTTAAAAAATATTTATTGCCTGTAAAATTAAGAACTATGGAACTACTTTACGTGTCAATTTTATTTCATTATTGTATCAATAAAAAAAATGTTAACCAAAAAAATATATAATTTCGCTACGCAATTAATATAATTGCAGTACAAATTTAACACATAAAACCTGCGAAATGAAGTTGACACATTTAATTAGATCATTCAAAACAGTCATAACAAGAAAATTACGTAAAAGTATACGATATCCCCCTTTTGCTGAAAAGCGGCAGAATCCTTCAAACTCTACTAACAAATATTTACTTAAATTAACGATCCTTAACAAGTAGGGCGTGCAATTGACACGAAAAGAAGCCGGTGACATCTTAGAGAAAAAGGGTTATTTCTTAAATGAAACGACATTTTATTGACTGGGTACTTATTGAGGGTACTTAGACCTTTTAAAACCCTTCTAATGAACGCCGTAGATACTGACTAATTGAGTGTTTGCTCAAGATTACAGTATAACGAACTGTTATTGACATTGTTTGTGCTTTAGGTGAAATAAACGTGCAAACTGAGACGCACTTGCTTTGGTAATTAATAATACCCTTGATGAGTAAATTATTTGAAACCCAAAGTAGCTTGAAGAAGTACCTACTTGAAGTGGATAGGTACTTATAAATAATTCATTTAAACATCTTTCTGACTAATTAATACTGAAGATTTGTTATTCTATTTTCTGTAAGACGTCTGGGTACCACTAAGATGGCAAACAAACTCCAGTGACTTCGAGAGCCTACGGACGTTTGCAATTCTAGAATATCACACTCGGCGTGCTGATGCTATAAAAATAATTTAAGGCGCTTTAAGGTCCCGAGAAATTTTAAATCTATGGAAGGCCCTCATACTGAACTCAAAGTGTGGATACAAGTATTGGATACGATTGTGAAGACACTAGAGAAGTATTATGGTTTAGCAACATTATGTTCTTTGAGTATCTTTCACTCACACAGCTATGGAAAGTCTTAAGTCTAAATAAGGTAAAGCGGTTCTCTACTCCAAACCTGAGGTGTCTGCTGTACATGACGCCGATAAGTCCTTGCGTGGAATACTGCTCTCACCTTTGGGACGACTCCGCGAGGTAGGTACTTGCTTGACGCGTTGGACTCTATGCAGCGGCGTGCTATTCGCATTATCAACTGCCAGGAGGTTATGGAAAGTCTTATAAAGTTATGGAAGAACTATTGCGTCTTTGGCTGCATTCTACCGTATCTATCACTGTGAGTGTTCTGAAGAATTATCAACCTAATCCCGCCCTCTCCTTTCCGATCCCGAACAACGCGTGCTGGACAGAGGTGCCACTCTCATACAGTGGAGAGAATCTTCGCTAGAACTGAACGATTCAAAAGATCGTTTCTCTGTCGAACCATAAAAACCTGGAACGACCTGCCAGCGTACGTGTTTTCTCTCCTTTTACAATCCTGGGTTCTTCAAGCGGAGCGTGAAGAGGCACACCATAGGGCCGCTAACTTGAGGGCCGCTTTCTATAGTCGTACAAATTGGGACAGTGACCCCCAATCGCTAGATGTCGCTGTGACTTTCCATCGGACGGCGGCATCATTTTGGTGAGCTAAATATAAAAAGAAAGTCGTTAATATTCCCCTTCTAGACTTATGACACACGCACATAACTTTTTTACAATATTTACGATACGTGGCAAAGCTCTTTATTGATAAAAGTAACATAAAATTGTGTTACCCGAAGCCAGTGGTCGTTGTAAAAGAGGGAGAATAGCAATAAAGGACGTGTAATACATATTCTTTGTGAATTTTTCTCTTGACCGCACATGGAATATTTAAAAATGGTTGGGTCCTTTCTGATCGAATTGAACAACCATCCGTGTAAATGCGGTTTGGGTTGGTTTGCCTATATTTATAAATAAAATATGGATACATATTGCATGGGAATTTCTTTCACTTGGGCACTTACATACAAAGAAAGGTAAAGATGGTTGGTCATTTATGTATAACTAGCTGTGCTTCACGGTTTGGTCTGTCACATACCATGAACCCTGTAGCTCCCATTTAATCCATATACAGCCATATTAAAAATGTTTGGAAATATGCCATAGTTTTTGACATTTAGGTACATAGACAGCCTAAGAGAGAAATCCCTATGGTCGGTGTTGGGTTATGAGGTGGAGGCTCTGCTCTGTGAGCCCTACGGGGATGTTCTACCGAGCCTCACCTATCCGTATAGTCCTGTCAGCCCCGAGTAAATCCTCTGAAGTAAGAAGCGTGTCCCAGGGTTTCCAGTGGAAATTTTGCTATCGCCGCGGTCTCGCTGAATCTTCAGGCAAAAGCTATCAAAGATTTCCTTTTTAAGGAATCTTAAATATCGTCAACTTTACAAACATATACTTTACTAGAGGACGTCACGCGGTTTTACCCGCGTAGTTTCCGTTCCCGTGGGAATACGGAATTGAAATGTAGCCTATGTTCACCGCAAAGAGTTCTTCTCTACACTTCTCAACTTCTCTTCTTCTCAACTTCTCAACAGTGAAAGAATTTTTCAAATCGGTCCAGTAGTTCCGGAGCCTATTCGTTACAAACAAACAAACAAAAAAACAAATCTTTCCTCTTTATAATATTAGAATAGATTACAAGATGAGTGAAATATAAGATACTTTTCACACACAATAATACGAAAAGGTCAAAACCTCGTAGAATATTCTCACCGTAATTCCGTCTTGAATTGCCCGTAAACAGAGGTAAGGTATGTCGTGCTAATTACGTAGAGAGCGGCTGCTATGGGCGGCTCCTTGAATCCTTAATCGGCGCAACCAACCCTTTGAGTAGTCGTTTTCTTTTTGTGAAATGGAGAACGTCAACTCTTTCTAATTAGGAGCTAACTTTTGAAGGGTTCAGAAACGTTTGCGTTTATTTATTCACTTTGAATTGACTACCGCGGTGGTGCAGGGGTAGTGGATGCAACTATTGGTGAATTTGTGGTTCGAAATAAGCACTTGTGTGTTTCAAAGGATTTTTGTAACTGTAAATGACAACACGGTCCAGTCTTAGTAATCTTTGGCTATCTATGGCTGTAGTGATCACTGAGCTACAGAATCGAACTCAAGTTCCGTCTGAAACAAGATGTTTTTATTTTTTTCACTTTTAAAATAGTTTGCAAATTATTGCTTAATCATATCATTGTTTGTACGTAGTTTCAAAATAGTGGTGCTTGATTTAGGGTTTGCTTAATTATACTAGCAGTAGAAAATGAACTCGATCAGCTTCATATAATGATGATTTGTGCTTGAAAGTTACAATGCAGCTGCGGGCTGTGTAGTTTGACGCAGATGAAACAGCGTGGCATTGCTAGTTACAGATTAAAATATGTCCCGACTGGTCCCGACTTAAACATGGCCTGGCAAAAAATAGTAGAAACTAATAGTGGGCCCACTGTGCAGCTCATATGGCGATCCAATCTCAGTTCGGATTACCTACAGAATGGTTTGTAATTTTCTTCAGGCCCATTGACGTCAATTAGGGTGGCTTACCACCAGAGATATGCTTTTGATATCCACCAATCATATTCGTCGGTTCACAAGAAACTTTAACCGTTTATATTGTCAAATTGTCATAATATATTGTCTCATATTGTCAAATGGCGTCAATATGCCTTATATTAATTAGACAGAAGAAAATTACAACTATTCTGTAATCCGAACTGAGATTGCAATAGTGGGGACAGATAATGAGAACTCAGAAATATACAACCTTCGAGCAGTTCGAGAATTCCCGAGATTTAAATTAAATTATTGAATTTAATCTTACTAATATTATGCGAAGGTTGGTGAGTGTGGATGTTTGTTACTATTTCACACTCAAACGGCTGAACGGATCGGGCTGAAAATTGGTAGGGATACATTATAATCTGGAATAACACATAGGCTACTTTTTATCCCGGGAATAAGTTCCAACGGGAAGCGGGAACGGGAATAAAATTTTACGCGGGCGAAGCTGCGGCGTCCGGCTGAAGCATCAGCTAGTTTACCATAGAACAAAGTTTTGCTAGAAAAGTGTATGTGTGTGTGGGACGAAGAGCAAGGCTGGCGCGCTGCCACACCGCATGGCTTATTTTAGTACAATTGGCACCCGTTTGTATGAACAGTAAAGGCACCTAAGCACTGCAATTTGGAACACATGTTGGAATTAATACACGTTGATACACTGTGCACTTAGATACTATAGTCTATTCAGTAGATACAGTATGCAGTTTTAACTGCCTCGTTAGTCTAGTGGTCGTATAGTGCGGCTGTTGATTCACGAAGTTTTGGGTTCGATTTGCACCGAACAAAATTTTTGTGATCGATAAATATTTTTCCCTGGTGTTTCTATGTTTTTATTATGAGTACTAGCTGACCCTCGCATTTTCGTGTACGTCACATGAGACGTAGATATGAAAGGAGAGGTATTCTTCATCATACTCATCAAGCAGCGTGTGAAGTTCCACACGCTGCTGGGCACACAGGGCAGTTGCCCTGTATGCTTATTCATAAAAGAGCTTAATGATTAAGGCTATTGTAAAATAATTCACGCCAGACCATCCAAGCTAACACGTCAGTTTAGATTTACCCTCACACTTAAAGGAACCCTTGAATTCTAGGTTTAGCGAATGTTGAGAGGCCTCTAAATTTTGAACTACAAAACTCTCAAAATTGAAACTTGTGTGGAACAATGAGAGTAGGTACTCTATTTTTGACACCGAAAAATATTTGAAATCAGACCACGCGGTGAGAAATCTCAGCTGAAAAACCATTTTATCTTTCATCCCCTCTCCTGAAGGAACCGCGCTATATATCAGAATTAAAAATATCCTAGAACTTTCCTCAGATCATAAGCTTAGTTTATGCCAAGTATCATTGAAATTGAAATAGTTATAGTTTCGGCGTGATACTTATTCGGGATAGGTACAGATTGACAATAAAATTTTAAATTACATTTTTGACTTCAGTATCGATGAGAACGCTTTAACGCTGAACGCTTTGGCTTTCACTCTTATAACAAAAAGGTCTAACAGTGAAAACAACGCAATTTAAAGTCATCAATATCCGTCGAATTGGTAGGTTACCTGGAATCCAAATAGCTTCCAGGTAACCTTCCAGTTGAACATTAGAAAAGGGGCTCTCACGTTAGTAGGATAGAATTTTTAATGCATGAGACTGATTCTCGTTATCGATATGTAAGTTGATTTCAAAGAGAATACAATACTATGCAAAGAGAATACAATACTACGTAAGATACTATGGTTGATTTCACGGCATGACGCATGTCATTATCAAAACCACAGATATCGGAAAAAAGAGTTTCTTTCGGATTTCTGTGATCAATACATTATCGACATGAAGTTTGCCGCCGGAGACCGAATTGGAAGATTCTTTCACTGTTGGGAAGCTACACTATTCCCGGGTGACATAGGCTTTATTTTATTCCCGTATTCCCACGGGAACAAGAATTACGCGGGTGACTTGTGAAATTACATGTCGCGGGTCGCGTCGTCCGGCTAAATACGTTGTAACTGTAGACGATATCTAATCTATGTCAATCATGTTGCTTGTAATATACAATCATCATCATTAGTGTTCCCTAGTCGCAGAAGTTGGTTTTATAATTATTTTGTTATTCTTGTAAGTACGAAGTTTTTCAAGCGGCGCACAAAGAGGTATTTGCTCGATTTAGGCGGCCAAAATTATTTTAATGCGTAATTGGTATCTAAACAAGGTAAATAAACCATAAAAATAAAAAAATATTTTAATCATACTATATTTTCCAAAAAAAAGTCACTAGTGACTTCATCAAAGAGTGATAAAGAAACTTAGAATTATAATTCTAAATTTCTTCATCGCTCTTTGATGAATTTTAAGATAAAAAACAATTCAATTTGATATTATTATTATTTGATTTGATTATTATTATATTTTTTTTAATTATTTAATTTTTAATTTCGATAAAGGCCCAATGTAACATCCATTAGTGACTGTAACTGAGCTTTGGCACTGGTGATCTTTACCGTACACGATTCTTGAGGTAAATAACATTTTCTTCTTGGCTTTTTCGATAACACGGAAAATTTTCTAATTGGTCTTTCTTATAATTTCGTACCGTCCTTGTGTCAAATCAACATCTATAAACATTTGCTAAGCTTGTATTGGTGTCAAAGAGGGCTGCTCTTTACTGGATTGCGTATACAAAAACGCCTTTCTATATTTAGTTGCTCGTGTTGAGGTGCTAGTGATATATTTTAGTACACTTGATGCATCATTGTTACCGGATTTTCCCAGTCCTACTTTCACAGGATGTATTATAATCTCCTTTTCAAAGTTAGGGTGGAGTTCTTCAGTCTTTCGCCTTATGCTTCTTTCACTTGCGTCTCTGAACGACTTGGATGGTCGACCGTGTCTTTTTTGTGAAGTGCCAACAACAGGTATTTCAAAAGTGCCCTTTTAATTAAGTTCAATCAATCAAATCAGCCTATAGCAGTTCACTGCTGGACGTTAGCCTCTCCCAAATTGAGCCACAACACAAAATTAAGTTTTATTTTATAAAATTGTCTTCCTTATATATATTATTGTTCATTTCTGATTTGAAATGGGGAAAACCACGTTTCAAATTAAGAATTTGGTCGTTAAGGTAACCCTCACATGATAAAAGTTTATCTTTTAAATAGTTTAATTTGGCATCTAAAGTAGACAAATTTTCTTTCTTCATGAGGTCAAATAAGTATTGTAGAGTCACAACTCTTACTCCTGATGCACCCTCTGAACCTAAAACAAACATACACTATGTAGAAAGCTGCTAATAAATATTTCCTATTTTAGACGAGATTTAGCTGAATGTCTTTAATCCCTCAAAAGTGTATTTATCCGGACGTTTCCGGAGATGTTTTTCATTGCATTTACTAAAAAAAGAATCAGATAATGACCTATAATAAAAATTACAGCCGGATCTACCCCGATACATAAACAAAAACACTAGCAAAGAAAAAATATTAAAATAAATTATGGTATGAAAATGAGTTTTTTTACATTACACACAAAAATGTAGTTTGAAAGTTTATCATAATTTTATTTATGTATTTTGTAAGTCTCTTACCTTGTCCATCTGACTCCATCACTCTCAATTCGTAAGAAGTACTTGAGAATATAAAAATGCACTTTGAAAGTTTCATGTTTAAAAAAGTGCCGACAACAGAAAAGTAAACTAGTTCTAACGGTCAAATTGCGACTGATGCTACAGGGACGGGGTGCGCGGTATGAAATAATTAAATCATGGGTATAGTGCCCGGGTTCATACTTTATTCGTGGAACTCGTTTTTATGAATGTATTAGTGTTTTTGATAATGGGATTTTGGCCGCGTAGATCGTGCAAATACCTCTATGTGCGGCGTTAGACCTCAATAACTCCTAATAAAAATATCTAAGCCGTTATATTTTCCTTCACAATTCATCACATTGATTGACATCGCGATTCTTTATTAGATTTTTCGAACCTGTAGTTTAGCTTGTAGAGGGGGGAAACTCCAATTTAACAAAAAAACGCGCTTTAAAATGCAAACGGATGCTTTCATAAAAAAAGAATTATCAACCTCTCAATGCTCCATAAAGACCTATCAATACCTACTTACCCCACACGATGACGTAGACCTGAGAAAAAAAAAAATTTAAAAAAACCGATGTTCGGAAAAGTCAATAAAATCTAAGTATCAAAATATGTACTTAGTATGTACAGTCACGAGCAATAATATGTATACATTGTCACGGCTCCTAAAATATGTAAACACCTTCGGCTCCAAAACGAAGTGCTCAACGTGAAGAGCATAAAATTGTAACCACGAGTTCACATCATAAATATATATACACTCATTGCTTCAATAATATGTATTCACGCGTTGATTCTTAATGATGTACTCATCTTAAATTCCATTAAATTATATTTAACTTCTTCGGCAATAACATGTATCTGAACGGTTGTAACGTTGTGCAACAACGTGTGAATAAATTAATTAAAATTAGATAATTAGAAATGAAATTTAGGTCATATAAATGAAAGCGCCATCTACCGAGTAGGTGTCGCAACGACGGAAGCTGGTTCATACTCATAGTTGCGGTCTTGACGTTGAGAGTTTCGAGTTATGCCACCAGAGGCGCTATTCATTAGTATATAAAGCGGTGCATCAATGCAAGATGACCGCCAGATTAATATTTAAATTAGCTCACGGACGTATAAGTGTCGTTTGAAATTGTGAGAAAAGTGAAAGCATTAAAGTCGTAATTGTTAACGAACATTTGTCAAGTATAAGGAGCAAATAGCTCTAGACAGAAGACCCCATATTTGGGTAAGATAATTGAATATAACGTGATCTAGTTTTAAACTGTGAAAATGAACGGCTGTTGATCCACCCTGTTAAAGGGGGGTAGTTAAAGGGGTGTGAAAAAACACTTTGTAAAATTAGTTCTGTAAGCAGATATTGTAAGACCTCCGACTCCTGCAATGGTTAGCGGGAGCCGGCTGGTCTTTGGGAATATTGAGGAAAAAGTGTTTCAAACTAACGCCTAGTCTGGAACATTCCAGGGTCCACCCTCCGGGTTCTACAATAACAATTCACCCTACGGGTTACGGAAGTTCAGAAGAATTATTCACTCTCCGGGTTCCACGAAGAATCATTCACCCTCCGGGTTACGGAAGTTCACCCTACGGGTTCTACAGCAAACGTTCACCCTCCGGGTTCTACAGAAATAATTCACCCTCCGAGTTAGCACACATTCACCCTCCGGGTTCAGCAATTCCGTGCAGTTCGACGAGTGGACGGCACGGAGACGTCGCTGACTGCATCACTTCAAGAAGGCCAACCCCGGATAAGTCGGAACCCTGCGAAGGCCTTCGGAAACCGCACTTTCTGCCTGAAAACACCCACGACCCCGAGTTATATCTAATTTGCAATAAACTATCATTTTAAATTTTAATCTCAACTTCTTATTTATTCTCTCTTCTTCTTCCTGAAAGCCTTCAGCTTTTCACGGTGCTACATAAATATGTATCCACTTTTGATGGAAACCTTCAAATTAGATTTTTGATTTAATATGTAAGTAGAACCTTAGACAAAAATAATACTGAACTGAAAAAAATATATATATACTCAAAATTGCATAGGTTCATATTGACATTTTGCTGGCACCGACTCTCACTAATATTATAAATACATAAGTAACTCTGTCTGTTTGTCTGTTACGCTAACATGCCTAAACGGCTCGAGCGATTAAAATGAAATTTGGGATAGGGATAGTTTGAAACCTTGGGAAGCACATAGGCTACTTTTTAACCGACTGTGCAAAAGGAGGGTTATGGTTTCACGCGATAACGACTTCTACGCGGTCGAAGCCTTGGGGAACAGCTGACTATTTTTAATAAATACCAAAATCACCATATGTGTACCTATGATGTTTGAGAAGTCCCTTGAAGTCCTCATAAACCTTTTTTTTACAAAAAGAGCTCCGCTTACGGACTACCCATGCTGGCAAGGCCTGGGCTTATTCGAGGGTCGCCCAGCACCTGATCACGATAGCGCTGGGAATTCTTACTACAACTCCTTGACACCGATCTGCCCCTGTGACGGTGTTCTGGGATCTGTCTAATTCACCAAAACACTGAAGTCCTCATAAACCTACCCATCAGAACACAGAGTCTGTTAAAACACATTCGGGTTTGCGATACCAAACAACGCGTGCAAAGGTTTCAGATCGATTAACTAACACTAATATTATTATTCCACGCTTTAAAGAAAACAAACAAACAAACTTTGCCATTTTTTACATATATATAAGCCTCACAAAGAATAATAAAGAATTTCTCTAAGAAAATAGATCGGTGATATTCGTATGGTTTGCGAAGGTGCCCGACCTACAGATAGGAACTCTAGCATGCATTCGTTTCACACAATTTTAAAGAATTTGATTGTATACGCAGTTATGAAATTTTAGTTGTATACTTATTATTGGTGGATACATTGTGTATTATATTGATGCAAAACGTGCATACATAGTTTTGTTCTTTTCTTCCTCAATGAGTGTATATATATTTATGATGTGAACGCGTGGTTACAATTTTATGCTCTTCACGTTGAGCACTTTGTTTTGGAGTCGAAATTGTTTACATATTTTAGAAACCTTGACAATGTTTACATATTATTGCTCGTGACTGTACTAAACACTGAAATGGCCATACAGGGTCATACTAAACGGCAACAGAATATCCAATGATTTTGGCGCGATAACTAGAATTCTGTTGTAACATTTTCAAAAATAATGTAGTCTATATATATAAAAATGTTGTGTGCGTTTGTGTATCTATTAAAAACTCAAAATTTACTGAATCGATTGAGCTCAAAATTGGACACGATATACAATAGGATTCAGAGATGGTTTTAGGCTACTTTATACACTTTTATCATAACAGCAATAAGAATAAAATAGCTTTAAAAAGTAATTTTACCAATAGATGGCGTTGGTCGTTTTTTTTTAATTATATTCTGCCAGCTTCAGAACAAAATATTATAAACAACCTATTTAGAAGGTACCTACCAGATTGATGTTTTTTAAGAGAAGTTTGATTGCGGCCTTCTTGCATTCAGAATAATAAAAGAGAGTACTTACCTAATAAAGAGGTCAGATATGTTTTGCATGTTATTTTCGAACTTTTTGGACATTCGGAATTTTGGAGTTTTGAACTTTAGACTTTTTGAATTTTGGAGTTTTAGAGTTTTAGAGTTATGGAGTTTTGGAGTTTTGGAGTTTTGGAGTTTTGGAGTTTTGGAGTTTTGGAGTTTTGGAGTTTTGGAGTTTTGGAGTTTTGGAGTTTTGGAGTTTTGGAGTTTTGGAGTTTTGGAGTTTTGGAGTTTTGGAGTTTTGGAGTTTTGGAGTTTTGGAGTTTTGGAGTTTTGGAGTTTTGGAGTTTTGGAGTTTTGGAGTTTTGGAGTTTTGGAGTTTTGGAGTTTTGGAGTTTTGGAGTTTTGGAGTTTTGGAGTTTTGGAGTTTTGGAGTTTTGGAATTTTGGAGTTTTGGAGTTTTGGAGTTTTGGAGTTTTGGAGTTTTGGAGTTTTGGAGTTTTGGAGTTTTGGAGTTTTGGAGTTTTGGAGTTTTGGAGTTTTGGAGTTTTGGAGTTTTGGAGTTTTGGAGTTTTGGAGTTTTGGAGTTTTGGAGTTTTGGAGTTTTGCAGTTTTGGAGTTTTGGAGTTTTGGAGTTTTGGAGTTTTGGAGTTTTGGAGTTTTGGAGTTTTGGAGTTTTGGAGTTTTGGAGTTTTGGAGTTTTGGAGTTTTGGAGTTTTGGAGTTTTGGAGTTTTGGAGTTTTGGAGTTTTGGAGTTTTGGAGTTTTGGAGTTTTGGAGTTTTGGAGTTTTGGAGTTTTGGAGTTTTGGAGTTTTGGAGTTTTGGAGTTTTGGAGTTTTGGAGTTTTGGAGTTTTGGAGTTTTGGAGTTTTGGAGTTCTGAAGTTTTGGAGTTTTGAACTTTTATACTTTAGGAGTTTTGGAGTTTTGGAATTTTGGACTTTTGGACTTTTGGACTTTTGAACTTTTGGACTTTGGACTTTTGGACTTTTGGAATTTTGGAGTTTTGGAGTTTTGGAGGTTTGGACTTTTAGAATTTTAGACTTTGTAGTTTTGGACTTTTGGACTTTGGACTTTTGGACTTTTGGACTTTTGGACTATTGGACTTTTGGACTATTGGACTTTTGGACTTTTGAACTTTTGGACTTTGGACTTTTGAACTTTTGAACTTTTGAACTTTTGAACTTTTGAACTTTTGGACTACTACTAACTCCTATGATATTTCTTTCGAAAAATAAGGTCATGAAGAAGTTTCACTTCTTACGTCGTGTGTACAATAGTTCACGCACACATTTTTTTTTTAAAAGGATGCCATCATTTAGTTTGTTACTCATTTCTCATAGGCACATAAAACCACCATAAAAAAGTCACAGCGAAGCGTGGCAGGGTACCGCTAGTTATGTATAAAAATTGTCCATTCTTAAATAATATAAGACTAAGTATAAAATATTCGACAACGTGTACAAATGTTGGGAAGTGAAATGACTTACGGTATAGCATAGAGTTATATATATTATCATTAGAGAGGCAAGCACGAACATCGCGTCTCGACAAAAGCACGGCTACTTATGAGCTGAGAAGACGCAACTATGAAACTTTTTAAGCAGTGATGGTAAATATATGTCTGTCTCATTCTCACGCGTACGGTGAACACCGCCGCCGCTGCGATTAGACAAAGACAAAAACATAAACATGACGATCGTGGGCCAGTGTTGACTACTGTATGAAATTTTTACCCACTATATTATAGAATTACTAAACAAATTTAAAATTATTATGTACCTATTTCATTTATTATTTTATTTTGGTTGAAACCGAAACTCACGTGTTCATATTTAAAAATAAACCGGCCAAGTGCGAGTAGAATTTAAGCACAGAGGGTCCAAATACAAAAACGGCAATTTACGTTGGTTGTATGGGGTCTTTTTCTGCTTTTAGTAGGTATTTTTTGTTATGGCGGCAGAAACATACATCGCCTGTAAAAAAAAAATGCTCTATCTGCCACGGTTCCTGCGATACAGCCTCGTGACTAACAGACAGACGGACGGCAAAGCCTCATGTCTCGTTCAGAGAGTCTCGCGTTTACCCCTCCGTGCGCGAATCCGACTCACACCTGGCCGGTTTTGTTTGCAATATGTGCAGCAAGTTTCACCAAGTGCCATTAATCAACGGTAGATATAAATCTTCTCAGGTGTCCATTTTAGAAATTTCTCTACCTTAAGACGGGTTTCTCTCTTTTATGGCTGAAATTACGCATGGCATTCATTGCGAAAGCCTACTGACTAAAACCACACTGCGCCCTGCTACTGCCTACGAAGGGTGTCCCGGCTGGCATTTATTCGAGCGTATCCGACGTTTCCGTGCTTCGGAAGGCACGTTAAGCTGTTGGTCCCGGTTGCCAGTAAAATGGCAGTAGTTAAGCCAAGTTGAAGGACTTGATCAAGGTTGAAAAGTTTCAACAGCAATACGGCAGCGGCAGTACGTCTCGCCACATATGACGTGGGTTATATTCTTATAAAAAAAGGTGAATTTTGGGCATTTATTATGCCTCTGCCTACCTCTTCGGGGATAAAGGCGTGACCATATCACATCGCATTCCGATAGACCTTGGCTAACACTGCCGTCTCGCATAGGGGTCCTATCCCGCGTCTTTAGGGTTGGTTCCCGGTGTACTAAACAAACTCTCTCCGAAACTACTGGACCGATTTGAAAAAATATTTCACTGTTGGGAAGCTACACTCTTCCGGGTGAACATAAGCTATATTTTATTCCCGGATTCCCACGGGAACGGGAACTACGCGGCTGAAACCGCGTGACGTCCGCTAGTATTCTATATAGACCATTAAAAAGGCACTTACTTACAAAACGTCTAACCCTTTCATTTAATACCAAACAGGATATTTTTTTCCTAAATGTATTTTATGGCCGCTAGAGGGCGCACCATTAAATTCGGGTATACTACGCCAAATCGAATGCCAAATAATCGAACATCCAAATACTCGAACGTTCAAAATATCGAACGTTTAGGTAATATATCGAACATTGATATTGTAATCTTCGATATTTTGAACGTTCGATATATTGAACGTTCGATATTTTGAACGTTCGATTATTTGGCATTCGATTTGGCGTAGTATACCCATTAATTCAGTGACACGATATATAGCTTATAACGTCAAGGCGCTTCTAACAATATCTCATTAGTCCAGTTCTAATAAGTACCTAGATGAGGAGCTCTGAGGAATACATGAACATACAAACATACGTATATAGCCTGTCAAAATCATAACCCTGCCTTAGTCGGGTAATATTATTAATGTATCTTACATAGGTAATTAATTACTAATTCTCCCACTGTTGTGGGTAAACCAAACTGATATTTTAGTGGTAACACTGAATGGCAATCACAAATTTTATTTTCAAAATTCGAATATAGCGGTATTTACGCTGATATCAATGCGTAAATAGTATAATTACGTGTGAAAAGTAATTCTACATGACTAATTGTGTTTTAATGTTTTAGAATCGCCATCTTTTACTGTGTATTTGACCATTTTGTCGCCCGGTTCAATTTGTACGTACGATTGGCGTAACGGCGTCAGACTGAACTGACGTTTGGCTCACCTAAGCCTGTGGGCTTACGTTAGGTAGGCTTGATGTTGGCGCGGTCGTTAGTCATCTAGTCTTATCTATATCGATGCGGTATAGTACCTACTTGACTGGGACTTAGAGTACGAGCACTTTCATTGATTATTTATATGTTTAAAGAAATAATAAGAATAATACTATAGAATAATGAATTTTTGGCTTAAAGGTCGAAGTAACCAAGCCATTAACAACAAAAAACCAACGAGTGACGCAATCTTTGTATTGATACTCGCAATCTCTATTCGGGGAATTCCCGAATAGAGGTTGCGAGTATAAAAGTAAAGTACCAGTACCTGTCAGGTACTAGGAACAGTATTCATACTGTTCGGTATTCATACGGTATTAGGAACAGTATATGGCTATTTCTACTTTTTACGATTCTCATCGTCACCTTCATGGTAAATTTTAAATACTGATGATTTTAACAATTTTTTTAAACAAACACAAAGCGTTTGGTAAGTTAAGTAACATATATAAGTCAACAAGTTAAATTTTGAGTCAGATTTGGAAGAATAAGGTTTTGAATTATTTTATCCCACGTAGGTGACGCGACGATCCACGAAGGTGACGCAGTAGCTTTACAGACATTATTAATCATTATTTAAGTACAAATTATAAGTTAGTTCTGCCGAATAGTTATATGGTAACAGCTACTTAACTAAAAACAATTACCAGATCCTATACCTACACATGCTTTTGACGTAAAAGTTATTCTGGAACCATTATATTATAAAAATAACACAGTACATCTCTTTGGCATAAAGTGGCAAATTATCAGTTGTCTAGATCCCATAGCATAAGCTTATATTGTCTTAATTTGGGCTAGATGATGTTGTGTGAGAATGTCCGAACCTCGCTACTTATAATGGAAGCACTCTGCGGCTGGACGATCGGCTCACCGAACTCGAGGTATAACTGAGTCGCATAAACTGGCACATACTGGTGTTGTGCGAAGTCCGAAGAAAGGGGAGGACACGCTAACCCTTGGGTCGGGTGACCTATTCTACTTTCGGGAAGGTGATGGAAGACATTCTTCCGAGGGCGGTGTCGGCTTTACGGTGAAAAAGGAACTCGTTAGCAGCATTGTGGAGATCAGGAGTGTTTCGCCTCGGGTAGCATACGTGAAACTGAGACTTACCAACAGGACTCCCTGAAGGTGATTCAGGTGTAGGTACCTATGCCCCAACTTCGAGAAGCACTGACGAGGCAGTTGAGACCGTGTACGAGGACGTCGTGAAAGCATTACACGGTACTGCCAAGACTCACTACAATGTTATGATAGGGGACTTCACTGTCAAAGTACAAGAACGCGGTGAAACGAAAATCGGACTGTTTGGTGTTGGGCGTAGAAATGACCGGGGGCCGCGGGGCAGTATGCTTATCAACTTTCTTGAGGCTCAGGGGCTCTTCTTGATGAAAATCTTCTGAAATCCGGAAATGATCACCGACTCGTCAGAGCGTCTCTGAATTTAGAATTCCGCGTCGAAAGTGCCCGGATGATGAAGCCTACTCTCCGATCTACTGCGCTCCAAATAGCTTTGTGTGCCGAGAAGTTTCAATTGGAGCTTCAAAATCGTTTCGATCTGCTGGAAACCACTGGCAACGATCACGATAAGGCCGACACTGTAGTCAGGACGCTACAACAAGTGTCCCGAAGGTTTCAGTCTGGAAAAAAGCAAAAATAGGTGTTCCCAGCTTTCGCCCGAGACCCTCGAGCTCATGAGAATCAGACGGGAAACGCCATCTACATTTCATTGAAGTGCGAAAATTAGGATGCATGCTGTGTTCGCACTGAGTTCTCGGCTGAACTGAGTATAAATGAGCGATGTTGAATAGTCTTGCCGAGAATCCAGTTTGCGAACCTCAATAAAAAAATAAAAATCTATGCATACTTACTTTTGCTTACTTTTGGTCTTCGTCAGACCAGAGAGATTTAAAAATCAAAATCCGAAAGCTGCTATGACGCGACCTCAGACGTTATAACACCAACATCGTAGAGGCAGCGATCACACAAAATTGGGGTACTAAAGTCTTTGCCCAACAGCTCGGAAGACCTCGTCTGACAAAATTTAAGACAGCGGGTGGCAAAACCGAGACCTCGAGATTCTCGAAGAAGTTAGGAGCTTCTACAGAGAACTATATTTATCACGGAAAAAAAGACCGACGGGACCTAGCGACCGTGACCAGAGAGCCCCACTAATGCGCCACTATACCGAAGACATTCTGGATATTGACCAGGGCGAGGTCAGGGCTGCTCTCGAACAACTAAAAACCAATAAATCCCTGGAGAGGACGGAATAACGACTGAGCTTCTTAAAGCTGCGGGACTCTAGTTCTCAAAGAGCGGACGAGTCTCTTTAATTCCGTCCTCCAACAGGGACAAACACCTAAAGCGTGGAGCGGGAGTGCGGTGGCTCTGTTTTTCAAAAAAGGTGACAAGACCTTGCTGAAGAATTATATACCCATCTCACTCCTTAGCCATGTTTACAAGTTGTTCTCGAGAGTAGTCACAAACCGCCTTGCCGGAAAACTCGACGAGTACTAGGTACCAAAATGTATTTAAGTTGATATAAGTAAATATAAGGTAGTGGGTGCCTTGATTAAGCTTTAGGTGGCATGACTCTTTCCCAGGATTTCTTTTTGAGACTTGGACGCGAAGGTCATTGTGTCTTTGTTCAAATGTTCTTAGCATGCCGCACGCCTCAAGAAGCGGAAAAGCATCTGAACTAACCCAAAAGACGCAAGATAACACCCGAACCCGTAGACGAGGCCACGGTGATAGCCTAAGCCTGTCGGGTACCATATACATCATTCTAAGGAGTTGCCCGGGGCGCCTAATACTAGACGGGTAAGTAGCTACGATGGGGGTTTTAGACGGTTTGGATCTGGCATAACGTCCGGTGGGATTTCTACTCCTATAAAAGGGCTTCACACGGAATGTTATAGGTATTGCTCTGTCCTTTGCCATGATTGTAGGTACCTACTTATTTGTTCTACTATTATTCCGCTATATATCTACTACAATACGAATCTAAAAGAGTACCACTCTTACTGAAACTAGTCAGAGATCACCTTCGTGGCGTAAACTCACCTTCGTGGGTAAAACGCCACGAAGAATGTGACACGAAGGTAACGAAAACATAGCTTTTTTTTAAATTCCGACAAAGTTTAGCCGTTACGTTTTAAATCAAATACTACATAAATATCTCAATTAATTTGCGGTTTCGATGAATAAACTCTGACTTCAATAGCTATTATACAATGTACAAAAAGTCACCCACGAAAAGTACTCGAATTAAGTGTCAAATGTAGAAACTTACTGATATTTTTTTTTCTTAAGGAGCCAGGAGTTGCACGTTGCACTCTCGCGATGCCCGAGCTCGAATAACGTTCAGTTAAGTTGTGTTTTGTTATTGGGGCGGTCGTTTTGGTCAACAGTAAACCGTTTACTACGCAAATTTAGAGTACCTAGATTCGTGTGACCGATGTATATTGTGTTTTAAGTTCTAAATAATAGTTAGAAGATTTTTTTTGTAATACTGTGTGTGTAGTGTATGTTATTACGGTGAATTTAGTGTATGTAACTTCAAAATCTATGGAAATTTGGTGAAGCAGGAACCAAATGTTTAACTGAATCGGGAAGTGTGACACGAGTAGAATGCGAAAAATGAGCCCGATTTTGACCTTTCGTGTTAATTTTTGGTATGAATATTTACTTCTATTGCAACAAATTTCATGTATTTGATAGCTTAATAGCTGTTTTATCCACTATTTTAAAACATTTCTTTCTAACTCATACGGTTTAGAAAATATAAGCGTGTGACCATCAAATTTAAGCAACCAGGAGAAATAGCCATATGTGGTACTTCATAATGCTCGTCCTGTTTCTATAACAATTACTTATAATAATAATAGTTTAAGTCTTAAAATGTGTTTAATTTAAAATATTTTTAAAATTATACTTTTATTGATATTAATGTTGAAATTTAGAATAACGTTTTGTGCTTTGACATAGTCAAAGGTTTTGTGATAGATTAGAGTGACTACTCAAAAAAACCGGCCAAGTGCGAGTCGGACTCGCGTATGGAGGGTTCCGTACCAAGAAACAACAAAAACTCACGTTTGTTGTAAGCCCCTATTAAATCTCAATTTCATTTAAAAAAATAATATAGGTAGGTACAGCACGATGTTTTGTGAGCATTTCACTAGCGTCCAGCTACCACCAGTAGCCACTGCTACTGGTTGCCGTTATTGATCTAAAAAATAAAATGGCAAGAATATCACGCTTGTTGTATGTATAAACCTTAAATATTATTATTTTACTGTTTTTAGTAAGTATTTGTTGTTATAACGGCAACAGCAACACATAATCTACGAAAATTTCAGCTTTCTGATATATGAGATACAGCCTCGTGACGGACAGACAGACAGGCAGACAGACAGGAAGGCGGATAGCGAAGTCTCATGAATAGGGTCTCATTTTTAGGGTTCTGTAGCCAAAAAGCAAAAAACGAAACCCTTATAGATTCGTCATGTTTGTTTGTCTGTCCGTCCGTGTATCACATCTACTTTTCTCCGAAACTACAAGGCCTATGCTGTTTAAACTTGGTAAGTAGATGTATTACACGAACCGCATTAAGAATTTCACACAAAAATAGAAAAAAAGCTTGAGGTGTATCTATAGATAGGTCTTCAAAAATGCTTTTGAGGTTTCTATCATCTTCTTTTTTTCAAACTTTTTACAAATCTTAACAACCAATTGGTGATTTAATTGTTCCGTATCCAAATAGTAAAAACGGAATCCATTCATGAGACTTCGCTGTACAACTGTCCGTCATGAGTCTGTATCTCAAGAACCGTTATAGGTAGAGAGCTGAAATTTTGACAGATGATATATTTCTGTTGACGCTATGACAACAAAATTATAAAATTAGAAAACAAAGCCCCCCCTTTTTTTCTAAATAAGAAAGGCTCCCATAGAACTTACGAGTTTATTTTGCCGTTTTTTGGGTACGGAACCCTTGGAAGACTCGCACTTGGCTGGTTTTTTATTTCTTTGTGGAAATCCTTCATGGATGCTACTCTTACTGACTAGAATTACACGAAGCCTATCGCAGAATTCCCGACAGACTTTGGCTACCACTGCAGCCTCTCCTAAATTATCCTAAACACGAAGAATTGTGCAATGATAGGTGAAATCTTTATTTACAGAATATACTAAAGAGGTATAGCTACTTACTTATCTGGCCATACACACACACACACAGCCACATTATGGCCACCAAGTGACCACTTTGTGACATTTATTTGCGAGCTTTTCCGTACTTCGGAAACCTGCCTCGGTGCTCCACAGCGGGCAGTCACGATCTGCGCCGGCCGGTCCATTTCAACACGGCAATACGGCACACCACCTAATACGTGAGACAAAATTTAAAAGGTTTAATGTAATAATAATATATAAAGATGCCTGCCTCCTCTTCTGGGAAAAAAAGGCGTGGACATCATATGTAGGTATTCCCATGTAAACCAATAAAATTAATGTATGGAATACGATTACACGATTACAGTTCCTAATACTAATTTAATAATATCAGTAGGTAACTAAATAATCGTACCTGTTCCTAATCTCTCGTACGTCACTCGGAAACAAATACAATTCAGTCAGAGTCAGCCATTTTGTTGCGTTGCGAGACTTGCATGTTGTTTGTTATGACTTCATGGTGTGGCGTGTGAGTTAAAAATCAAATTATTCTACGCTCAAGCTCAATATGATTTAAGCATGATATTTCAGAAAACAGTGCTTTGTATAGTACCTAATTGATTGCTATAGGTATATTGAGCATTTTTCGCAAAATGGTACGTATTTTAATAAGATTTATACGTATACTTAAGTAAGTAGGTTTTTTTAATCTTATCTTAACTATTATTCTCTTCTTTTCAGCCTCCCAAACCCAAAGAGTGGTGCTTGGGTGTATTTTGCTGCTCGCAATGTGATCGTAAATGGATGAACACTCACTGTTTGGCTGGGTATGGGCAAAAGTGCTTTAGATGCAACATCATTATTATGCCTCATGAACAGGTCTGAACTTGCACTATCTAGGTACCTAATATTTATAAGTACTTATAACAAAATTGTAGTTCTATAGGGTCCAAAGTCTGTATTAAAGTGGTTTTGCAATTTTTGCAAGCGACACTGAACTGTAGCTAAAAAAATTACCAAAAAATGTTTAAAATGTGTTTGTAGTCTGTCTGACTGTATCCCAAAACAACATCACGCAGAATAAAATAATGAATGAAATTATTCTAAAGTGTAGGACGTCACGCTGTTTCACCCACGTAGCTCCCGTTCCCGTGGGAATACGGGAATAAAATATAGCTTATGTTCACTGGGATAAATGTACATTCCTAACAGTAATAGAATTTTTCAAATCGGGACAGTAGTTTTGGAGCCAATTCGATGCAAAGTAACAAACAAACAATCAAATCTTTCCTCTTTATACTAAAAGTAAAAGTATAAAAGTATAGACATATGAGTTTATACCTGCTTACCTACTCCGAGAAATGGATCCGAGATGTTCCCGTCCCACTGAGTGGTTCAGGCGCCGTGATGGTGTTAGCTCGGGGGACCCCGCCCTCTGACGGTCACATGGCGGCGGGCAGTCTCCCAGTGTTACGGGGGTGCACGTCAGTGCCAGCCGATCTCTACCACCACTACTTCAGAGTGCGGGCGTGGTCTTCAGCTCGTTTAGGAGATCCGCGAAGCCACCCATCTGGCTCCCCCGAGGAGAGCCCCGAATTCACGTGGGCCCCTAGCCGGGTCGACGTGAACAATCTACTTGATAGGTATACGTCGACCCGGCTATAGGGCGAAGGTAACACGCGTGGATAAGTGGGAAGGGCAGTCCATTTCTGAGGCCAGAAGTCTCAACGGAATCCGCGGCTGAAATGATGGCATGTAAACGCATTCCCTACGTCGAAACAAAAAATTGGAGAAGGGATTAAAGACAAACTGGCCGAATACCTATTCGGTTTCGCCACAAAAATCTGGTTTCGTCTCCAGTTTCGGTTTAAGAAAAAAGTGACCGAGCCAACTCCACCTGTTATGATAATAAAGTGAAATAACTGCTTATCTTATCGTGGAGAGATATAAAACATTTTAACGAACGCAATCAATAGGTAATGATAATTAAAAAATAAATATATCGTACTAATCCTACTTCCTACTAATACTATAAATGTGAAAGTTTGTGAAGATGTTTGAATGTTGGCGTGTTGGGTAGGACAACCTCCACGTGGTACACCCCGGTAACGAGGACGACTAAATGCGCTTTGTGCGAGGCGCGCGTCGTCGCCCATGGTCAATAGTTCACCACGGAGGGAGCCGTAAAGGCCACTTCAGGTTCCTCCGCCTACTCTCTGCTTAAGGCAGAGCGTACTGAGGTGAGAAGCCGCAGGACGGGCCTTATACTCACGTAGGGGCCTACAGGCATTCGTGTCAGCGTCGGAGCTGAGGAGGACCAGCCACCCTCCTCGCGTTCCGTAACTCATAGGGCCATCGCAACCATCCAACTGGTGGCTTCAGTTGGTACGCGATGAACTTGGGAGCCGGAGGGCTTGCCTTAATTGGCCGGCCCGCGACAAGGATAGTCTATAAAACCCGAGAGCAAAGTCGTAAGGCCTGTAGGGCACCAGGCGCACCCTGCAGTATGTAGCTCGCTTCTTGGAACGAGCGTCACCCAAGAAGTGATCCCTTTCGTCTCTACTCGTGGGATTAGTTATGGATCAAATTAACAAAACTCCCAATACGATAGATCTTTCTGACAACCATGGCTTACTAACTACGGACATTGAGTCTCAAGAGATTGGCTGCGAATTCACGGCGAATCTCGCTGACACTGCCGTGGAGTCAGTGCTAAGCATAGATACCGAAAATGAGGCTCTCGGTATCAATCCTGGAAGGAAGAGGCCGCGATCCAATGTACCCGGCAAAAGCCTGTTCCGTCGGCCAGGTATAGCCTCCTCTAGTAAGGATAACCTACCGGCTAAAATACCGGCTACCACCGCGGGCAGTGGTCGGGAATCCGACCAAGACAACCCAAAAGGCGGACACCGAAGTCTCCGGTGCATGTTCCTCCGCTATCCAGTGGAAGAGATAAGGATGTCCCGGCGGCGCGGGAGCTCCTCTCCCGGATATCTGACGCCATGAAGGGTGCCAAAAATATCCATAAATAAGGAGAAGAAGTATCTGGGGCTCGTACTCGATGGCCGGTGGAACTTCGGACATCACTTCCGAAGTTTGGTTCCAAAACAGAGGGGGGCATCAGCCGCACTAGCGCGACTGATGCCCAACATCAGGGGATCCAAAGCTCCCTACAGGAGACTGTACCTGGCGATCGTGCGAAGTATGGCCCTATACGGGGCCCCCGTATGGGCGGAGACCCTGACGGCCAGCAATGTGGCTAGACTGCTGAGCCCACAGAGGATGATGGCCATCAGGGTGATAAGGGGATACCGCACGATCTCTGGTGAGGTGGCATGTCTCGTAGCCGGGACCCCTCCATGGGACCTGGAAGCGAGAGCCCTTGCGTCACTGTTTAGATGGCGCAAGGAGGCGCTGGAGCGGGGCCAAAGGTCTGCGTCTTGAGAAATCGAGACCCAGCGGTCCCTGCTCCACCAGAAGACCGTGGAGACATGGAAGGTACGACTGGAGGAACCAAAAGGGAGATTCGTCACAATCGCGGCTGTCACACCGGTCATGGACGAGTGGCTGGAGAGGAGACACGGTGCTCTCTCCTACCGGTTGACACAGATACTTACCGGGCACGGTAGCTTCAGTAGGTATCTGTGGCGAAAACACCGGGAAACCACGGCCGAGTGTCAGCACTGCGAGGACCGCAGCGATGACACGTCGCTCCACACGCTGGTGGAGTGCACGGCGTGGGCGCAACAACGCTAGGTCCTCGCAGCGGGTCTGGACATGGACACTCTCTCGTTCGAGACCATGGTGCGAGCCATGCTCTCCAGCGGGAGTAAATGGAACTGCGCCGCCTCTTTCTGTGAGCAGGTCATGCTCGTGAAAGAGGCGGCGGGGCGGGATCGGGAGAGAACTCTCCCACCCGAGTTCCGCACCCTCTCCGCAGCCGACATGACAGTGTCAGCGAAGTTGGAAACCGCCTCCCACGCGGCCGCGCTCCCGACCATAGCAGATACTCTGTCCGGCAGCGCGAGGCCCCGCCCGGCGAGCGCAGCGCTGAGCTCGCTGCGCTCGCTACTCCCGGCCGGGCACACAGCCAATGTGTGCTCGGTCGTGTCGTCGGGAGCGCCGCAGTGGTGACACATTGGCGTCTCCTCCCGTCGGGTGCCGTCATGAGCCTGCTTCTGTAAGGACGGTGAGCAGCCCTCACACCGTCCTCCGGCCCTGGGTCATGGAGACCGATAGGCTTCGGCGAAGACACGTCGGCGAGGACTATCGGCCTCCATGACCGGGGGCCTGAGGACGGTGAGAGGGTCGCTCTCCGTCCTTACAGAAGCAGGCCAATGACGGCAGTGTGACATGAGGAATTCACGCCCCCCCCCCCCTCCCTTAGAAGCGGGATGACACCCGAAACCCCCCCAAAGACGCGGGATAGCACCCGAACCACCGCCCTAGTCTCCCTAGTCACTCGTCCATCCACCTGGACGAAAACCAAACATTTAAGTATCACAGTTTGTACACTTGTATTAGGTCACGTAATTAAAAAGATTTCTATAAAAATACAATAATAAGACTTAAAAATCCAATAATAAAACTTAAAAATACAATATGAAGACCTAAAAAAACAAGTGCAATTCGGACTCGCGCACAGAGGGTTCCGTAACAAAAACGGCAATAAATTACGTGTATTGGAAGGAAGCTCCCCCTAATCTCCCTTTTTTTTAACGTGTGGGAAAAAAAGATGTCCTTTTTTACAACAACAGAAATACATCATCGTTCCTGAGATACAGCCTCGTTACGAACACACAGACAGAAAGCGGACAGCGAAGTCTCATGAATTGGGTCCCATTTTACCCTCTGGGTACGGGTGCCTAATTTTTTTTTAAACTTTGCTTTTGAACTCATGACGTGCTTTTACTTCTGTTGGTGGGTATTCACTTAGGTTCGCGAACCTCGTGCTCCGCGCTCCTTGCAACTGTTCCACATAGTGGATAAGTTCACGCTCCAGGATCGCGAACGTATCCACTATGTGGAGCAGTTGCAAGGAGCGCGAAGCACGAGTTTCGCGAACCTAAGTGGATACTGGATACCCACCTTTACGTTTCCAATTCTTTCAATCCTTAGCATTCCTGTAAAATAATGAAACCAACAGTATGTTAAATTATATAATATTAATTTATGTTTTGTTTCTTTTCAGAGACCTCTAGAGGAACCTGCTGAATCGGACGAAGGCGATCCAAACGAAAACCATCCTCAGGAAAGAAGTAAGGCTCGTCGTAAAAAGAAGCGTAGTCGTAGAAAGAAGAAAACATTTGAGACTCCAGAAGGAAGATGTTTCGGCGAATACTGCTGCTCAAAATGTAATCGCAAATGGATGAGTGCTAGCTCTTGGGCTGGCTTCGGGCAAATGTGTAAGAAGTGCAATATCAATATTATGCCTCATAAACAGGTAGGTACTCTACCCACACTAAAGGTATTATTATAGGTGTAGGTACCTGTACCTACACCTGTATATAAAAAAAAAAATTTGGACAGCTTTCCTTCGACCAAGTAATAGTATAGACGTGCCCATCCATACGTTATTTTTGAAGACGTTAAAGTCAGCGCATGCGCTCACTTGGTCGTAGTCGTTGTTATTGTTCCGAAGGTGAAACAAGATGCCTTCCCGTGCCCGAAGTGTAAAAAAAGCTATCCTAAATTCGTAAAAAGAATCGGGAATTACTTTTCACGCGTAAGTACAAATTTTGCATCTGGTACCTTAGAATAGAATAGAATTAAACTTTATTTGTACACCTCGTTAAAAACTATTTACAAAAATGAAACATACAATATTGTACAAAGGGCGGTCTTATCGCTAAAAAGCAATTTCTTCCAGACAACCTTAGGATGGACAGAAAAGATTTATGTTATAATAGATGGGTAGTTTAGGTGTAGAGATTAAGCATATTTATACAGACTACATATATATATATATATATATACATACCCATATACTCAAATACACATATACACATACATACATACCTACATATATATAAGTACACTAGCTGATGCCCGCAGCTTCGCCCGCGTAAAATTTGTTCCCGTTCCGCTTCCCGTATTTTATCCCCTTGGGGGTAGAATTTATCAAAATCCTTTGTTAGCGGAAGCCTACGTCATAACATTTACCTGCATGCCAAATTTCAGCCTGAACCGTCCAGTGGTTTGGGCTGTGCGTTGATAGATCACTATGTCAGTCAGTCAGTCACCTTTGAGTTATATATATTTAGATATACCTAGACATACGTTTATAAAAATAATATATACGTATAACAAATAACAACTTCACTTTTAGCCCCTCTCTATCAAATAGAGTGCAGAGGGACTTATGGCGAAGACTTTGTCTGTAGCTGTGACTCTGTCGCATTAAACTACGTCACTAGGCCGTGTTCACGACCGTTGTGAAAGTCTAAGCAAGTATGTTTATAAAGGTAACTTAGTACATAGTAAGATTGTGTCGTTAGCCGATAGATGGCGCTGTGTCACTTTCTACATCTCACTTAGTTGGTTTACAGTGTTGGTAATATATAGGAATTACTTGTTATAATAAAATTTGTCGATTATTTTAATCAGTTCAGAGTAGTAGGTGTTTCATTTATGTACCAACCCTTCTATCTCCCATCAAGGTCAACTAGTCGACCACTAGATCACGGCAACCTGGTATTGTCGTAAACATTTGGTCCTAACGAGCCAAATCTCGTATTTTTGGCGAACAAACTGTGGTTAGTTCGCTCCCCCCGTAGTACTCGCAGTGGATCGCTGCGGAACGGTACACGGAACCCGCATCAGCTACGTCTGACGCGCTACGGGAAGATCAAGAAATCAGCTACGAGTTCACCTACGAGTTCAGCTACGAGGCCAGCTACGAGTTAAGCTACAACAGCGACACCTGAGGGGTGCAGTTGGAGGAGCAAGTAAGCAGCAATTGCGGCAGTACAACCCGTTCACTAGAGGACGCCAGCGGTATCTTGAAGATAAATCGCGGCTGGTGATAAGTGAGTCAGTGCAAACTGTAAGTACTTTTGAATTATTATACTAGTATTCAGTGCAGTGAGGTAATCAAGCAAATTTGACTTTTATTTCCACAAGAATCGAAACTTAGTAAAAATCATCTACATAAGTGCCAAAGTCTACTGAAGAACTTTAACATAGAAAATATTTTATAGAAATCATAAAGACATTGTAATTTTAAGTTTATTAGTTTAGTATTATTATGTGTGCATGTTAGACTTAGAATAGTTTTAGAAAAAACGAGGGAACGCGGAGCCTATGCCCGATTTAAGTCAGTAGTAAATTAATTTCTCAAACACTTGTAAAATTTTTAGTATTTATAAAACAAACATAAAATGGAAGGTTTACTTAAAGTGTTGAATAACACTCAAACAATTATTCAAAAAGGTTTAACTAACTTTAAAAAGAGTCCCAAAGATAGGCTTACGGTAGAATATCTGGAAGCAAGGCTAGAATCTTTAGAAACTGACTGGGCTCTGTATAAAGAAAACCACCGAAAGTTGTATGAAAATTATAAAGATATTGATGATTTGTCACTTCTCAGTATGTATGAATCGACTGAGGACACATTTATTAGTTATAAGTCTTTGATTAAAACATTGTTAAATAAATCTAAAGCTAAGAAGGAAACTAGGTCTGATATTTCCGAAGCAGTTCATTCGTCTAAGAGTTCAGCAGCTAAGCTGCCTAAGATAGTTATCCCAACTTTCAGCGGTAAATATGACGAATGGACCACTTTTCGCGATTTGTTTATATCACTTATAGATAAGAATTCTAGTTTAGATAAGGTTCAAAAAATGCATTATTTAAAGCTACACCTTAAAGGTGAAGCTGAGCAATTTGTTAGGCATAAGGAAATATCAGAATTAAATTATGATCAATGTTGGGCTAATCTTGAGAAACGTTATAGTAATAAAAAATATATTTCAAATTGTATTTTAAAACGACTTTTCGGTCAGAAACGTTTGTCTGTGGAATCGGCAATGGGTATCAAGGAATTGCTTGACACCACAAGCGATTGTCTAAGTGCACTTGGGAATTTGAACATTGATGTGACTACATGGGACGTTATCATCATCCATATCGTATCCTTTAAGCTAGATCCTGAAACCCGGAAACAGTGGGAGTTATCTGCTAATAGTCACGATAGTAACGAGTTACCTACATACGAACATTTTGCCACGTTTTTAGAAAATCGTTTTCGTGCTCTCGAACGTATAGAACCACAGAGGGTTCAATCGCGCGCTGGTTTTCAGGTACCAAGGGCCATGGTAGCTACGAACTCTAAAGGCATGAGTTGTGAATATTGTAATGAAACACACAAGCTTTGTTTCTGTAAGAAATTTGCGAAGCAAGCTGTCGAAGCTAGAAGGGAATTCGCTGTGAATCAGAAGATGTGCTTCAATTGTTTAGGTGGTAACCATAGCGCTCATAACTGTAAAAAGCAAACAACATGCAAATTATGCGATAGAAGGCATCACACTTTACTACATTTAGGTGAGGGGCCCACAAAGGAAACTACGGCTACAGTCAATTTGGCAGCTGTTAGTACTAACTCTACGGTTAATACTAATCAGATAGTCTCTTGCGTCTCTATCGCTCCACGACAGGTTTTATTAGCTACTGCACTAATACATGCCGAGTCTAGGACAGGTGAAAGCCTGTTAGTTAGAGCGTTGCTTGACCAAGGCTCGCAAGCCTGTTTTATCACGGAAGCCACGGTCCAATACCTAAGATTGATTAAAATACCTATTCAGGGGGTTGTTTCGGGATTGGGTAATAGATCTACGCTTGCTAAATACGTAGTCGATTTAAGTGTTCAGTCACGGATAGATCCATCCTTTAAATTAAAGGTGACAGCTTACGTATTACGAAAAATCACGTCCTACTTACCTGAGCAGACAATCAATAAAGTTAGTCACGAGTGGAGCCACCTAGCGGCGCTCCAGTTAGCTGACCCACAGTTCAATAAACCCAATAAAATTGACATCCTATTGGGTGCCGATGTCTATAGTAGCATCATAAAAGCAGGAGTAAAGAGAAGTCCATCTGGTACACTTATCGCCCAGGATACTAATTTGGGATGGGTGTTATCCGGAACAGTAAATAGACCGAGTAGTAGTTCAGAGGGTATCAACGGCAGTATTACCGTGATGCATGCACAGGTCGAAGAGGACGACCTGCTTAAAAGATTCTGGGAAATAGAAGAACAGTTTAATAGTTCAAAGATGCTTACCCCAGAAGAACAAACCTGTGAAGAACTGTATAGCTCCACTACCTGTAGGAAAGAAGATGGGAGGTACGTAGTAAAATTACCGTTTCGCGTTAAGGATCCCGAGTTTGTGGATTCTCGTTCTATTGCTGCAATTAGGTTTAAGTCATTAGAAAAACGTTTTGAAAGGAATAAGGAACTTAAAGATCAGTACACGCAAGTAATTAACGAATATTTAGAATTGGGTCACATGAAGCAAGTCAAGGAGAATGATAGCAAAACAAGAATAGCTTACTTACCCCACCATGCAGTGATACGTAACGACAAATCTACCAGTAAGGTACGGGTTGTATTCAATGCATCGGAAAGGTATAGAGATGGCATTTCCTTAAACGATACACTTATGATTGGGCCATCCCTGCAAGCTGATCTGCGTAACATTATCCTGAAATGGAGAATTTACCCGATTGGTATTGCCGCGGATATCGTGAAAATGTATCGGCAGATAAGGGTAGCGGATGAGGACACCGGCTATCAGCGCATTCTGTGGCGAGAGAATTCTGAAACAGAACTTAAGGATTACGAGTTGCAAACGATAACTTTTGGCACCGCTCCCGCACCATACCTAGCAATCAGAACATTGCATCAAATTGCGTTTGATGAAGGTAAAAATTATCCCAGTGCAGTCGATAAAGTATTGAATAGCTTTTATATGGATGATTTAATGACCGGATGCTATAGCGTAGAAGAGGGCATAGCTATACATAAGGAAATGACAGAACTACTGGGCAAGGGTTGTTTTGTATTGCAAAAGTGGAATAGTAATAGTCAGGAATTTTTAGAAAGCATACGTTCTACGGAAACTAAAGAGATCAATGGGAAAATATACAAGCAAGATGAAAATTATAAGAACAACCAGGAAAGGAATTTAGAAGAAAAGGAAATTAAAATTACTAGTGATAGTATAGTTAAAATATTAGGACTTACCTGGGATCGCACTCGGGACTCCTTCCAGTACAAAGTGAATCTTCCACCGTTCACCAATTCACCTGTAACAAAAAGGCTAATAATTTCAGACATAGCTCGGTTATTCGACCCGCTTGGTTGGTTAGCTCCGACTGTGATCTTAGCTAAAATGTTTATCCAAAAGTTATGGATTACAGGCATCTCTTGGGATGATAAATTAAGCATAGAACTAGTACAAGAATGGAGGACTTACCGAGAAGAGTTGTCACTCCTTAGCAGGATCACTATTCCACGTTGGCTTGGCTTGAACTGCAAGGATAAAACGGAACTTCACGGATTCTGTGATGCGTCCAAAACAGCCTACGCAGCAGTCGTATACTTACGCATGATCGACGAAGGAGGCAGGGTCAAGGTTGCGCTGGTTGTTGCTAGATCCAGGGTGGCTCCTATAAAGCAAGTTAGCATCCCACGTTTGGAATTGTGCGGAGCAGTCCTTCTTGCAAAGTTATTGGTAGAAACAGCTGAGGTGTTGAAAATGCCTACTAGTAATATTAAGGCTTGGACAGATTCAACCATTGTTCTAGCTTGGTTAAATAGCCACCCAAGTAGATGGAAAACGTTCGTCGCAAATCGAACTTCTGAAATACTGACCTCATTGCAATATTCTCAGTGGTTTCACGTATCCACTACAGAAAACCCGGCAGATTGTGCTTCAAGAGGAGTATTACCAAGTTCATTGATCGACAATTCATTGTGGTTTAATGGGCCGAAATTCTTAAATGAAAACCCAATAACCAAATACCAAAAGCCAAAGAACACAAACATAGAGCTAGAGCAATGTATTAAGTCGCATGTGGTCATTATGCCAGACAATTCTGACATATTTGAAAGATTCTCTTCTTTACCCAGAATGCTTAGAGTATTTGCATATTGTCGTCGTTTTTTAAATAAAGGTAAAAATGGTACAGAATATTTACAAGCTAAGGAAATGACTATGGCATTGGAGTGTTGTATAAAGAAAACACAAAAAGACATATTTACCGAAGAATACCTGCAATTACAGAGTAAAGGATTTTTACAAATGAAGTCGAGTAAACTGAAGTCACTCAGTCCATATCTCGACCAGAAGGGAACTATTAGGGTACAAGGCAGACTAGAAAAATCATTGTTGGATGAGAATACGAAACATCCGGTTGTTTTGCCAGCCAAAGCTCATCTCACGAACCTAATAGTAGCTGACGCGCATCTTAGGACTCTGCATGGAGGTCTTCAGGTAATGCTGAACTATTTAAGACGAGCATACTGGATAATTGGTGTGCGCAATTTGGTGAAACAGCACGTTCGAAGATGTGTGATATGTGCCAAACAAAGAGCTACTATCCACGCTCAAAAAATGGGTGATCTTCCATCCGTGCGATGTACACCGGCTAGGCCTTTCTTGCACAGTGGTGTAGATTACGCTGGCCCTATTAAGATAAGAACAACGAAGGGTCGCGGACACCATGCCCATAAAGGCTACATTGCTCTATTTGTATGCATGGCAACTCGGGCCTTACACCTCGAAGTAGTAAGTGACCTGAGCTCGCAGGCATTTTTGGCGGCTTTTAGACGCTTCATATCAAGAAGAGGACATTGCTCTAAGTTGTATAGCGATAATGGTACCACATTTGTAGGCGCCTCCAAAGAATTGCACCAGTTAGCGGTGAATCAGGTCGCTATAGCCAAGCACTTAGAGGCAAATAATACAGAGTGGCACTTTATTCCCCCCCACTCCCCAAATTTTGGGGGATTATGGGAATCAGGGGTGAAATGCACCAAATTTCACCTGAAAAGGGTTCTTGGAGAGTCAACGCTTACCTACGAGGAGTTGGCGACACTTCTCTGTCAAGTAGAAGCATGTCTTAATTCAAGACCTATGAGTGTTTTGAATTTGGAAGATCCTGGAGAGTGTATGCCATTAACCCCGGGTCATTTTCTGATTGGCGAACCAATCGTAGCAATACCAGAGCCTCAGAATTATGAAAATTCGAATGTGACATCTTTAACACGTTGGCAATATGTTCAGAGGATGCTTCAGTCATTTTGGAGACGTTGGTCTCAAGAATATTTATGCAATTTAATGCATAGATATAAATGGTCTTCCACAGTTCCTGAACCTAATATAGGAGATATAGTCCTCATAAAGGAAGATGATTTACCCCCTAGTCGTTGGCTTTTGGGTCGTATAGTAGAAAAGCACCCTGGAGATGATAACGTCACGCGTGTGGTCACATTACGTACAAAATCTTCAGTTATCAAAAGGCCAACAAATAAGCTTTGCATTTTGCCCATTGAACATAAGTAAACGGAATACGTGGGTGAATTAGTTCCTATATTTGTAAATATGTGTCGTTAAATATATTGAATGTTGTTACTAAATATTTTTAACGTTGTTGCTTTTTTTTTTTTTTTTTTTTTTTTTTAACGTGAGGGAAAATCCTCGTAGGATGCTATGCCGGACTCTTACCGACTAAAAACCTCACGTAACGCCCAACAGCCTATGGTTGAGAGCCCCGGGTAAGCCCTCAGGAAGGATGTCCCGTGACTCCCAACAGACCTACGGCCGCCAATGCGGCCTCGCCCAGGGGGTGGTTCGGGTGCAATCCCGCGTCTATGGGGGGTTTCGGGTGTGACCCCGCTTCTAAGGGGGGGGCGTGCGTGAGTTGCTCACGTCACGCTGCCGTCATGGGCCTGCTTCTGTAAGGACGGTGAGCGGCCCTCTCACCGTCCTCAGACCCCCGGTCATGGAGGCCGATAGTCCTCGGCGAAGACACGTCGGCGGCGCCCAGGGCGCCGACTGCGGAACTCGGGTGGGAGAGTTCTCTCCCGCACCCGGCCCGCCGCCTCCTTCACGAGCATGACCTGCTCACAGAAAGAGGCGGCGCAGTCCCACTTACTCCCGCTGGAGAGCATGGCTCGCACCATGGCCTCAAGCGAGAGAGTGTCCACGCCCAGACCCACTACGAGGACCTGTCGCTGTTGTGCCCACGCCGTGCACTCCACCAGCGTGTGGAGCGCCGTGTCATCGCTGCGGTCCTCGCAGTGCTGACACTCGGCCGTGGTTTCCCGGTGTTTTCGCCACAGATACCTACCGAAGCTACCGTGCCCGGCAAGCATCTGTGTCAACCGGTAGGAGAGAGCACCGTGTCTTCTCTCCAGCCACTCGTCCATGACCGGTCTGACGGCCGCGATTGTGGCGAATCCCCCCTTTGGTTGCTCAAGTCGCATCTTCCATGTCTCCAGGGTTTCCTGGTGGAGCAGGGTCCGCTGGGCCTCGATTTCTCGAGACGCAGGCCTTTGGCCCCGCTCCAGCGCCTCCTTGCGCCATCTGAATAGTGACGCAAGGGCTCTCGCTTCCAGGTCCCATGGAGGGGTCCCGGCTAGGAGACATGCCGCCTCACCGGAGATCGTGCGGTATCCTCTTATCACCCTGACGGCCATCACTCTCTGCGGGCTCATCAGTCTAGCCTCATTGCTGGCCGTCAGGGTCTCCGCCCATACGGGAGCCCCGTACAGGGCCATGCTTCGCACGATCCCCAGGTACAGCCTCCTGTAGGGAGCGTTGGGTCCCCTGATGTTGGGCATCAGCCGCGCGAGTGCGGCCGATGCTCCCCTCAGTTTTGGGACCAAACTTCGGAAATGATGTCCGAAGTTCCACCGGCCATCGAGTACGAGCCCCAGATACTTCATCGAGGGCTCGATGCCGATGCTGACGCCCCCCACCTGTAGGCTGGATCCCGCAGGTGGCCCCATCCGAGGTCCGTGGAAGCACAGAGCCTCGGATTTGTGAAGGGCGACCTCAAGACCCAGCCGCCGAATCCGACCCACGACCTGAGCAACCCCTGCCGTGGCCTTAAGTGCTGCGGCACGGTGCGTTGCTCCCCGCGCCGTAACGAGGGTGTCGTCGGCGTAACATGTTACGCCGACCCCTCTGAGCAACGGACCACGCAGCACCCAGTCGTAACCGATGTTCCACAGGAGCGGCCCTAAAACCGATCCCTGTGGAACACCGCACGACACATCTCGCCGACCCGGCCCTAGCCAGCTCGGGTAAGTTATGGCTCTCTCGGAGAGATAAGCCCCGACAATTCGACGGAGGTAGGGAGGCACTCCATGATAGATAAGCGCCTCCCTGACGCAGCTCCAGGGCAAGGTGTTGAATGCGTTGGCGATGTCGAGAGACACCGCCACCACCACCTCACCCTGTGAGACTGCTTCCTCCGTCAGGCCTCTAATGCGCATGATCGCGTCCACGGTGGAGCGTCCCTGACGGAAGCCAAACTGGCTATCCGCCAGATCAGGCCCCACGCGTGTGAGGTGCCCGACGAGGCGTTGTGCAATAATGCGCTCAAAGAGCTTGCACACCTCGTCGAGCAACACGATCGGCCGGTACCCTGATGGGGAATTTGCCGGCCGCCCCGCCTTTCGAATCAAGACCAGTTTCCCTGTCTTCCAGACCTTGGGAAACTGGCCTTTCTCGAGGCATGCGCTAAAGAGCCCAATTAGTCGAGGCCCAAGCTCTTCGAGAGCCAGGACCCACGCTCGGCCTGGAATGCCGTCGGGTCCAGGGGCGGTGTTTCTGCGGGATTTAAGCCGCAGTACAGCCGCCCCAAACTCACCCTCGGTGACTACGGGTTTAACGTTGTTGCTTATTATGTTAATTGTTGTTAAGTACCTATTTTTATTTTTCTACTTAGTTTTATTAGTCCAATTTGTTATCGTTATCATTTTTATTTTTTGTTTATTATAGTCTAGTTACATAAACTTTTCGAAAGAACGTTCTGTCAATAACGTCCTTTGGTGGGCAGTATGTTCACGACCGTTGTGAAAGTCTAAGCAAGTATGTTTATAAAGGTAACTTAGTACATAGTAAGATTGTGTCGTTAGCCGATAGATGGCGCTGTGTCACTTTCTACATCTCACTTAGTTGGTTTACAGTGTTGGTAATATATAGGAATTACTTGTTATAATAAAATTTGTCGATTATTTTAATCAGTTCAGAGTAGTAGGTGTTTCATTTATGTACCAACCCTTCTATCTCCCATCAAGGTCAACTAGTCGACCACTAGATCACGGCAACCTGGTATTGTCGTAAACAGGCCGCGTGGATCATCTGTTCAAGTTTGAAATAAAAAAAAATGACAACGTCAATCGGATTGAACTTTCACTTTCACAATAAACGTGTTAGAGAGGGGCAGTCTGGTGAACGATCTCACGGCTCTCTTGTTTGAGTATGTAATGTATGACGTGGGCTAGTCTATACTATTTTACTTGGTCAAAGCAGCTTACACAGTCATATTGACAACAGCTTCTGTTGGTGAAATGATTAATAATGATGATAATGATTAATAATGATGATAATGACGAAAATGATCTAAATATTGCTTAGAGTATAATATACTGGGTGTAACAAAATTGACTCTTCAAATTTCATGAGATGACTTGGCATCGGAAATCAAATACAAATATTTAATAAAAAAGGGGAGTTAATTTTTTTTTTGTCGCACATTAAGAATTCGTTTTTTACCGCGGCAATTCAAGGTAACATAGTCGCCGTGGCAAAACAAACACGGAGCACCCGTCTGGCTGTCGTTGTCGCTTTCTACTGCCGCTCAGTAGCGATAGAAAGGGTGATAATAAAAATTTATAGGACCTTTAAAGCGGATTTACGGTTAAAGTATTCATGACTCGTCACTGGAAAGCCAATAATACTAAAGCGCCATTTTGGCCAAAATGAGTTATATATATCGTTGGAAAGGATTTTTTTTTCTGCGTCGATTGGTCTAGGTTTCGTATTGATCTGAGCACTTTTTTGGCGCTTTAGCACTTCAAAATAAGGAGATTTTTCATAATTTTGAATTTGTGACAAATACTTACGTAGTACAAGTTATGATTAATTTTTAGTAGTTGTCACTTCAGTTTTTTTCATGCTCTGACACCAGCTAATTAAAACTTGTTTAGCAACTTAAAATACTGATGTTGAATCTTTGATGTCGCTTTAGTATTTTTTGCCGGCCGTAACTACTAGTTGATAACGTAGCAAAGTAAATTTGCTTTACATAGAAGCTGATTAGCATGGCGCTTTAGTATATTTTGTCTACGTGCTGTTTTGATGGGGAACGGTTTTAGTAATTTTGCCTTACATATACAAGTATTTGAGTATCTATTTAGAATATTTTACATACAATAAAATTGAGTTATTATTTTATTAAGTATCGACAATTCTAGTAGACAAAATATTAATGGTTCGTTTAGCATTTAGTTAGGTCAAAAACTTAAAAAAATATTCCGTTAAGTCTTTTCAAATTATATTTCGTTCTGATTACGATTCGATAAGTACTTATGATTATCCGCCGCAGAGTGAATTGTTCAGATTATTCGAGAGTTTAAGACTAGGTAAGTAAATTAATTTTAAATAGTTGTTTTTTCTTGAGCATGAAATTAGAGCCCAATTTCTTGTAACTTATTTATAAACTAGCTGACCCTCGCAACTTCGTTTACGTCACATATTTGTAGTGTATGAAAGGAGGTGTATTTCTTCATCAGACTCATCCAGCAGCGTATGAAACTGCCCTGTTTGCTTAATCATAAAAGAGCTTAAAGATTAAGTCTATTCTAAAACAATTCAGCCCACGCCTCCGGCGTAGATTGAATCATTTTACAATACACTTTATCATTAAGCTCTTTTATAATTAAGCCAACACGCCAGTTTAGATTTACCCTCAAATTCGAAAAAAAACCGTTGAATTCTAGATTTTGCGATAGTTGAGATGTCTCTAATTCCTGAACTGCAAAACCCTCAACATTGAAACTTGAGTGAAACAATCCTTAGAGTATTCCCTTTATGACACTGAAAACATCTTTGAAATCAGACCTTGTAGTGAGAAGTTACAACTAAAAAACTATTTTCTCTTTCATCCCCTCTCCCAAAGGAACCACATAAAATATCGGGATCAAAAGTATCCTAGAACCTTCCTCGGACCATAAGCTCAGTATGTACCAAGTTTCATTCAAATCGATTCAGTAGTTTCGGCGTGATACTTTTCCGGGATAGGTACAGACAGACAGACAGACAGACAGACAGACAGACATGAAAATTTTAAATTACATTTTCGGCTTCAGTATCGATTAGAGAACGCCCTACAATTAAAATTTTCTAAATATCTTCCATGTACAGACTCTCGACCCTCAACAGTTTTATTATAAGTATAGACTATTTGAATATTTTCTTTATTTAGGTAATTATATTTCTTTAAAAAATAATACCATAGAATTTTGTAATTAACTTATACATTATTTAGTCACATTAACATTATGGTCTTACAAACTAATCAAAAAACCCGCCCCTGATCACTCCCGGCGCAAAGGTGCCCATCAAACTTGCCGCGTTTCCACGCTGGATTGCGACGGCCAGCCTCTGCACCAAAAATGAGCCGGACCGAGAGTCACCTGTAGTCTCCGCGAGCCTATGTCCTATCTCCCTTACAAATTCCTTGGCCTCCCTGCCCCAGCTCCCCAGGGTCTCCACCGCTACGGGGACAAAGTAGTAGCGCGGCTCCAACTCGGTATACTTTTTCTTTTTCCTTATGCTGGCCTCCTCCGCCGCAGCGGAAGGGGTGTTAACTTTCCGACTAAGATGGCTGGCGGCGACAGTGCTGACACAGGTTGCATCCCAAATGAGGCATCGGCCGTTTTTCCAAGGGATCAAAGTCAGCCCATCCGGTCTTTTACCGTCCGACCTGCTCAGACCGGGAGGCTCGAGCACGCAAGGTACATTCGCCGACAAAAGGGCCCTGCGGACGATATCATTCAGTGCGTGGTGTCGCGAAAACCTTCCAGTGCACCTCCGACAATTCAGCGCATGATGGCCATCTGCTTCCACCATGGAACCGCAGGTGCATGAATGGGGTTCGCACACCTTACAGCCCAGGCGCAAAGCTACTGCCACACGCAGGGAGTCGCCATCGAGCAGGGTACCCAGGTGAGGTGAAGGTAACGCCAGTAACCACGCTCCAGATTCAGGTTGTGACACCGCCCGCAGTCTCGCCTTATCAGCCCCTGTAGCGCCCTCTAATAATTGGGCTTGAAGCCGCCCCACTCCCACATCATCCCATGCCCGCTGAAGGTGCCTCGCCTCAGGAACCGACGCACCCCCACTAAGGACCGACCAAGCTGACATAGCATCCGACACAAAAGGCATGCTTCCCCCGTTACCATGAGAATTGAGTAAATTAGTAACAAGGTTTGCCACCCCATGCGCAGACGCCAGGAAAGCCGGCAGGCCCACATCACGTGCACATCGCACCCTGAGACCACCACATCGGACTGGCAGAGCAGCCTGAACCCACTGGCTCTTATCCATAGAGATATTGAGGATTGCTTCCAACATCTTTTTCAATTGACCGTCGAAGGAGGATACCTCCTCGGGACAGAGCCAAGTTGGGGCGGTCCTCAATAAATAAATATTGATACGCCCTACAATTAGTATTTGAATTGGTTTGGTAGTGCCTCGAAGAGCACGTTAAGCTGTCGGTCCAGGTTCTACCCTATGGTCCGCATACCATCCAGGTGGGTTGCCATACAACGCCTATGGCAGTCGTTACGGGTAGTTGGAGCCCTCAAAGGTCGGACCTTAGTCTAACTACAGAACTTTGATTTCGCCAATTTGGTTGTGGAGGTCAGATGGCAGTAAATATTTGAACTCTGATCACGCGTTGGAAATTGAAAAATCATTTTCTCTTTCATCCCCTCTCCCACAGGAACCCGTTTAAAATATCGAGATCAAAAGAAGTATCCTAGAACCGTCCTCGGATCATAAGCTCAGATGGTGTTCGACGAAGCGACCTCACCTGCATGAGGTGCACCTGTTTGCAACTAACGAGGCTCCGCGTATTTATTTAGGAACCACCGTGCAGCTGTAAAAAGCCCCCCAAGTAACCTAACCCCGATTGGGTTGCGTTCGGGGTTCAGCAGTTGCACAGTATGATGTAGCAGGGAGGGGGAACAGTAGGCGCTAAGTGGATTCTAGTGTAGCTGACGGTGGTCGAACGGCGGTCGACCCGCCACCGCCGCCGGCCAGGGAAATCCGTAGAAACGCGGGTCGGCTTCCATCTCACCACACCACACAGCCATAGATGAAGCTAATCCATACGCTTTGTCACTAACTGCTTTAGCAAATATCGCACCGTCTTCACGTCTCCCTTCATTTCCCAAATATCATGGCAGCGCAAAAAAGAAAAAGAGGTATCACAGTGGCTGCTGCGACTAATCCCCGAAACGCTCTGTTCGAGGTGGAGCTCGAAAACATCCGCGGACTCCAGGCCAACCTCGACATCGTCCTTCACCATCTAAAGACGATACAGATACAGCTAGCTGTGATGTTCCTAACGTAGATGCAAATATGCCACCCTGACGATCAGTCGTACTTGTGTTTCCCTGCTAGGATACAAGCCTACTAGTAGTACTAGTGGCTTTAGGCCAAAACGATCAATGAGTGATCTCCTGGCGTACATAACACACACTTGTGGTGAGGCTATGGAGAGACACAGCGAATCCCTGGCTGTTAGCCCAGACATCGCTAAAGTCTATGACAGAGTATGGCTTGCGCCGCTTCTTTCCAAGTCGCCGGCTTATGGTCTATCACCTCAGTTATAACGCTGGTTGGCCAGCTTCCTGCACGGGCAACGTATACGGGTTCTCTGTGTTGGCCAGGCTTCCTGCTTTTTGCAGGTCAATACCAGAGTACTACAGGGATCGGTATTATCTCCAACTCTCTTTTTCCTGCATATCAACGACATGCTGTCCCTTGGGTGCATTCATCGTTATGCGGACGTGTACTCTGCATGGGAGCTATTCCGGCCTTCCAGCAGATGGGCAACGCAACGTGGAGGAAAAGAGACGGCAACTCGTGGCGGATCTCGACCGGAACCTGGGTCGCATTACCCAATGGGTTCAGACAACCTGGTCGAGTTCAATGCCAGAAAAACAGAAGCGTGTGCGTTTACAGCTAAATCCCCATTCCTACCCCTACCCTCTTATCAGAACATTACGGTTCTACTAAAAAACAACCTGGAGATCCTCGGTATATACGTCCGGCGTGAGCACAATCACAAAAACGACGTAGAGAGTTGTATAATATTGGGCTGGCCTCAATAAGGCGATGCGGTAATTCACGCCACACCAGAGATGTTTGTGTGTAAGACGCAGATTCACCCCTTCTTCGAATAATGTTGTCACCTTTGGGATAACTCCGCGAGGTATTTACTAGACGCACTTGACGCTGTGCAGAGATGTGGTTGTCCTGAGGAGACGGGAGGCCTCGAGCCCTTAGCGCCGTGAAGAACCATAGCGTCTTTGGCTGCCTTCTACCGAATGTATCACGGCGAATGTTCTGAAGAGCTATTCAACCTGATCCCACCCTCTCCTTTCCGATCCCCCCGAACAACGTGTGCCGGGCAGAGGTGCCACTCATACACAGTGGAGAGAATCTTCGCCAAAACTGAGTGTTTCAAAAGATCGTTCCTCTGTATAACTATAAAAACCTGAAACGACCTGTCCGCCACACGTGTTTCTCTCATCTTACGATCCCGGGTTCCCGCCAACTTGAGGATCACTGTCAGGAGTCTCACGGACTGTAAAGGCCCTCTTCTCTCATC